>CM031242.1:894803828-895195935 GCA_018340775.1 Taxus wallichiana var. yunnanensis
CGCAGTAGGGTCTTTAATGAAGAAATATCTTCTTCCTTCCAGCTTTGCAAATATTAGTGACATATTTCACTTAATATAGGTTAAGGCACTGGTATTTATCAAAATTTAAATCAACACAGAGTCGCCACTAAGGATTTTCATCTTAGTTGTGCAAATGTAATATAAATGACTTGTCAAATATCTATCAACTCTTAAATCCTAAAAATCTTAGTAGATTTGACCTTCCTTTACCAAAGATTTATCATTGATAATGCAAATTTAGTGCAATAACCACTAGAAACCGTAAATATTGCACATAGAACTTCTAACTTCACATGATTCTTAAAAATTTGAACACATGATGACTTTTAAACAATGTATTGGCACGTAGATCATGGAAGAAACATTACCAGGGCCAAATATAGGAATGCCTTTGAAGATCCCCAGAGAGGGAGCCATTCGGTGTTGTTGCACCATAAATAGGTCCAGTGTTCAAATAGGTCCCTAACAATAGCGCCATTCGGTGTTCTATCCAAATTTATTCTCCCTTGGAAGCCGAGCAACATCACAGATTTAGCAAGACACTTAGAGATAGACAAATCATATTATGAGTCATTTTGTATTTGGGGAGGAGATTCAGCTGGCTCTTTTTCACTCAGGCGTTGGAGAAATGGATAGCACCTTCATTAAGGATTTGATCTATCCTCACTACTTTAGGTCATGCCTTTCGACTAGGGTAAGAGGACCCATTTTGTAACCTCTGTTGGTGAAAGACATGAAGAGATCCTTCTTTGCACAATTTTTAGGGGAACCTTGAGAAAATATGATCAATACACCACAATTTAACTCTCACAAGTTGTCACTTCTAAAGAATGGGGATATTTTCTAAGCAAGTTTCGGTTACTAAAAACACTTAAAACCTGCTTTCTTCTGTATATTTTGGCAGTAGAATTTGTTCATTTGTGGATACACAACGCACAAATAGGGGTACTTCGAGTAGGATTCATGGTTATTTGAACTTTTTGGTGGGGGATTAGGAAAGATGAAGTTGATTTCACCAGATCTTTGAGAACCTTTACAACAATTGGAAAACTAATAGACATAATGCTTCAGAATAGCCAAAATATTCCTTCAACTAGAAGGTGTGCATCAATGGAGCCCCAAATCTGCATGATTTCACACAATCTTTGAGAATTCAACATGAATCCTCAAGCTAAAGACTCAATTAAACATTAACAACCCCTAGTTCCTCACGCCTAAGATACACTCAAAGGCTTGCAGACAATCTTTATCAACAAAATGACAGTAAAATGATTTTAAATTTTTAATCTTTTTACAAGACGAAGGCTCTTCTCATAATGAAATTGCAAATGCCACTAAGCTATCATAGAGAGACAGAGAAAACTTCAAACCAATTCATGAAATTGCAAATACCATTGCGAAAGCTGATGTAAAATTATGTCTTGTAAATGCTTAATTGAATCAAACTAAATTTTGAACTAAAACAACCATAGTACGAGAACAATTGTGCTTCTAATGCAAGTAAGTTTATAGGAAAGGGAAACTTTAACCTTCACCTTCTTGGAATAGTATTATTTTTTCCCTTGAAAACTTATGGTTGGTCCCCTTGCATAATGAGGGTAAAATTTAACGTCAACTAAACATATTTTAAGAAACAAACCTTTAGCATAAGAACGAGAGAATTAGGAACCTTGTATGCAATTTGAAATATGGAAAATAATAATTTAAGTTATGAAGATTTTCATAAGGGATAAAGAGAAAACTTAAATGGTCGAACTGTAAGTTGAATGTGGAATGAACTTATGAATATGTAGGTGGAAGAAGGAGAAAATTATACTTACATAATAATGTTATTGGAATGTTAATCGTAACGAAGATGTAATCATGGTAATGATGTGTTGTGGGTTTGCCAATCCTTGAGTCCCTTTTCTTGTGGCTGAGTTATTGCTAGCATTTGTTCATTGGAGAAAGTGTGGCATTGACATGTATATGGTGTTGTTGTGTGTCTATGTGAGTCGATGACTTATGTAAGTGTCTTATGCATTGTTGAGTTTCTCTTCTTGGAGCCCTTGTGGTGTTGTGTAGTGAGCAATGTCAGTAAAAAAAAAAAAACTATCCTTATATTTTTATTGTTCTATTTATGTGTGTAAAATGTGGGTGTTACATCCATAGAAGAAGCTAAAGAAGACATCTGACCATAACTAACACGCACAAACCGGGTGTGCCCTGTGCTCTACACCAAATACAAATTAAGTAATATTTTGCATTTATGTATTGATTTTCTGACTGGTGGAGAGGGCGGCCCCCACGAAGTTTGTGTGTCCCGGTTAAACATCCACACCAAAAACCAAGAAAAATAAACATGAATGGAGCCTACATACTCATAAAAGCTTGGAGTACAAACACATGGAATAACCTCTCGTGAGGGTGTACTTTGTTCGCCAAAATTTCCTAGTGGATTGTAATTCCAGCTAGAAAAATCTGCAGTTTTATTTAGATTGGCTATGACTAAAAGTGAAGGTATGGAGTCTGTTCATCTGTAATACACTGGTATTAAATGGATACGCTATTGGGCACTCCACGGGCTGTGAGGCCCCCTGATTTTGATAGATCGGTAGTATTGGGGTAGAGTAAGGTATAAGGAACATTTGCAGGTCCATGCCTGTTCTTATAAACATGGCCGTTACTGTTCCT
The DNA here is from genome assembly GCA_018340775.1 of Taxus wallichiana var. yunnanensis. Lineage (NCBI taxonomy): Eukaryota > Viridiplantae > Streptophyta > Pinopsida > Cupressales > Taxaceae > Taxus > Taxus wallichiana. The sequence continues at coordinate 894,806,523 of CM031242.1, forward strand.
CTCGATGATATTTCTCTCAATGTTTTCCATGTGAGCTGAAAATCTCTCGAACGCTTCTTCTACCCCTGCATCATCTACACGGTCCACGGTGGATCCCTGCAACTGCCCCAGGTATACTTCATTTTTTGAGTGCTTTGACAAAATCTCTAGAACACCCATGACTAGAGTAGCCTGTGTTGGAGTAGATACTGTCTTGAGGAAATATCCGTCTGGGTTCATAAGAAATTCATCGTATTCAGATGTTCCTTTTTCTGGAATAAAGCGCCTGGTCATTGTAGGCATATTGGGCATGTATCCTCCATAGGAATACTGTCCAAAGTTAACTGCAGCATGATGAGCAGATGTGGTCCATATAATAGTGGTCATTACTTGGATTGCATCATCCAATGAATCCATCTTGTACCATCTACTTGGATCATCCTTTAGATCTCCGTGCCCCACATTTACTATTTCATCCCACCATGCCTGCAATTCCTTATCTGTTTCAACAGAGGTGTCGTCCTTGTAAAACAAACACAAGTAGTCTGAAACCCATTGTTTTAAGCCAAACCATATTTCAATGCCGTCCACAGCATATGGATAGTCCTCGATCACAAGCCTCAAACCATGAGGTGCCTTTGGATCCGGGACTGCCATTCCTCTGCACAAAACATGATAGCAAATTAAAATTCATTTAATTCTCAACTTTACCAATCAATGGAGCAGGCGTAAGTAAACAGGTTAATGAAATTGGGGTCTTTCTTACCTCGCAAGAAGGTCAGCAGGCAATCCTTGCTCATTGAATTTCCACTGTTTGTAGACCTTAGATGACATTTCCATAGAATATCTGCCAGGGGTAAAGCCTCGTTCAATAATACCTCCTGCATTTATCAAAGCTTGACGAGCAGCTTGATTGATGTCCATGGTATCAAGGAAATGCGGGGTCAATAATTTGTAAACAGGGTGCATTTTGCTTAGTTGTCTGTGAGTTGCTATAATGAAAGGCTCTGTGATGCAATGAGTTCTCAGCCTGCAATCAATAATAATATAGAAGATACGAGCCTTACGTAATCAATGATTGGAAAAAGTTGAAATTTCTGCAACACTATGATTATGCGTGCTGTGGTTCAGGGAAAAGTCTAAATTGCTGGCATGTTCATGATATTGATATTGACAATAGTATATTTAATGTACCAAATGAATTGCATAAATTGTACCAATACTTACCAATGGCTGACGAGCTGATGGTAACCTGCATCATTGGATTTTACATGAGCTTTTGCTAATTGCCAGAGTGCTCCTTCTTCTGTACCATCTTTGGATGGAGTAAACACCTTTCTGACTGCTTCATTTCCATCAATTGGAGGCAAACACAACTCTATGGCCACAGGGCTCAGGGTGCCCTCCTTGGTGAGGAAGAAAAGTGTGCGGCTCGCATATGATTTAACATCCTCAGAAAGCTTATTGATGCGCTCGGCGTAGACCATGAAGGGATCATAGTAGTCCAGAATAAATAGCTTTTTACATGCAATAGCCTGCACTAAACGTTAAATCATCAATAAATTATAATGGCGCAGAGCAAGAAAAATTACAATGGCCTGGAAACGCTTGAAGACACAAACCTCATCCACAGAGAGGCCCTCCAGGTTCTTCTCTATTTGCTGGGCTGTGATGCTACTTTTCTGTGGGCCGTACGTGTTGTCATCGAGGCTACTAGAGGGTGGAAATTTCTGGCACACAAATGCAAACTTTATTAAAACGGCAGTCAGTTGGTTTAAATGGAAACACACCCAAGAATAAGTGTAAAAAAAAATAAAATAATATAGTTTCACATTTTGAATTTCAATCACCTCCAAACACTGGATCACAAGAGGATTTACGCCGGCAAGTGTTTGGCGTGAAAACTCATCGTCCTTTCTCCATGCGTACTCATCAACTGTATGCAATTGCACACAATATTCATTGTTTTTTACATTCTCATATTTTCAATACAGGAAATGGGCAAAGTAGATTAATCTTACTTTCGACGATTTGCGGACGATTGAAATTTATAAATGGGAGGTCATCCTCAACCTTGTCGAGGAATCCCTGTATAATTTGGAGAGGGCTTTTGTTTTGACGAAGGATCTTGTGAGGAATATGGGGATGTTTTTGGCCCCCTTTGTAGAGCTCGCTCACTTCCTCGAAGGATTGGAAGGCCTTGTCGAAAAAATTGGCAATTGTGGGAATAACCATATTTGCGAATGCCATGATTGTATGCGCTCCAAAGTCTGAAAAATCAGTGTGTGGAAATCTTTCGTCTGGTGGAATAAAATTCAAGCTCGCTCTTGTCTCGAATTCAGGAGCTGCAAAGTATTATACACAGACATGAAATAATTATAATTAAACATCGGAGTTCGGATTCCATGTACATATTTGTTGAAATTGTATGGCATAGCATAAATACCTGTTTCGATACGTGGGCGACCTGTTCTGCATCTTCTTGGATATGGAAAGTCCTGAGATCCACCCAACACTTCCCTCCGCAGCTCTGGAGTTTTATCTGGCTCTGCAATGTCATTGTAAACATCATAATCGTATATGAGATCAGACACCTTCCTTTCTCCCGTTCCATCGCCTCGCAACAACTTCATATCGACTTCCCTCAATTTCTTCAGACCTAGTGGTGTTTTCTCTGGGAGAAAGCTCTGTTAAACACACGTATTAATCGACTAACTCCATACCCATTAATTGAACAGATTGTTTATGAACAGGTTTTGCTTGTTAGTAGAAAAGTACCTTATTGGCAAAGAAAACACGGTCTTTCTCGTTTACACTAGATGGGGATATCCAAGAATTGCAGTGGAAACGAACACTACCCTGACCTGGGATGGAGATGGTAAGTGATTTCAGAAAGAATTCCCGTGCGTGAGTATTTTTAATCAGAAATGCACCCGGAAGTCCAAGCGTAGAGTTCCATTTGAACGTGATCCTGTAGAGTGTGTCGCCTGCAAGTGGTCCGTCCAAGGAGTTCCAGTGTAAATGTGACGGTTCGCCAACTGTTTTCCCTGATCCAGTTTCTACACAACACATCAATTATCACTTTCAGTGTTTCTATCTTGTTGATGATCCACTATACGACTTCTCTCATGCAAAGGAATATATAATAGTGCAGACAAGTAACAAAAATATGCGACATTTTTTCCCGAATTGTAAACAGGACATAGACATCCATCATAGAAGCCAGATGTATTGGGGATCCCACAAGCGGGATGAAATGTTTCAGTGCTATGCACATCATATAGAAATTAAGGTTACCCGGATCAACATGGTCGCTGCTGACAAGCTGGAGATATACTTTGTTGCCCATCAACTCAGAAGCAGCGTCAGCAATTGTTGCAGAGTAGTCTGTAACATTGAAGAGAGCCACCTTCTGCAATACCACTTCTCCATCGATATCATACTCGTTAAGGAGCTCTTTCTTTGGAAGTTTAGTCTCAATAATATTTGTATTGCTTAATACTCTCATTGCATCCATTTTTTCTCGACTCCCTCACTCACTCCTGTACATGGAATGAAATAAACAAGTGAGTTATTGATTTACGTAATCGCCATTGCTCTATAAATAGAGTTTCATACAGTAAAGGCTGCTCTGACATAAATTTTTTTTTACCAAATTCCCTTTTCACGTGTTTCTTGACATCTTAATCGAGTACTTAGTCACATTCATTGTATCACAGTTTCTCTACGTCATTAAAACCATGTGAAATATTAATCGTACCATGTTTAAAATATGTGCGTACCATGTTTCCTAATTTTATGAAATTGTTATTATTCTTTCTTGGTTTTTCCACTGTAGGATTGTTTGCTGGGTATAAACTGGAGTTTTAGGAAACGTTCCACACGCATTTGTACAGATTATGTCAGCATCAGAAATGGACTCCAGCCACGAACGGTGACAGATCACATATACAAACATAGAGTGAGGGAGGCGGCTCACATAACGTTGATCGTTTCTGGTCAAAATTGAACGTTTTCCACTCCTCGCCTATGTTAAAAACGGGTATACACAAAGTGTGTATACAACAAAAATATTTTAAATTTGAACTTGTGACGTCTCAATTACAAGTGCACGGGACTACCCATCCATCTAGAAGCTGCCACATGTTAATATTTGATTTTTGTATTTAGTTTGATGTTTCTTGAAATGTGTTTATATTACATCCAGTGGATTCCACCTATGCCTCGATGGAATGCGACATGTGTGGGGCCCAACAACGCTAGAATAGCTATGGGCATTAAAAACTAGTCTTTTTAATTTACTTATCAATAACAAACGGAAAACTGTATCTTGAGGATATGTCAGTACAATAATCCACGGGTCGATACATAATTGGATAGTGATTATGCACTTTTTGCATGTGTTTTTATTTTAATTGTGGGACAGTCAATACCGGCGCACCCATTAATTAGTTCAGCGATAATAAATGAGAACAAATTTTACAATATTTCGAAAGAAGAGAGTCCAACATTATGATAATTTTTTATAAAATCTCAAAAGAAGGGTCATAACCTGTAAAGATAGATCACTTCACATATTCAGTGTCTCATAATCTCTTAAAGTGTTTATTGGCTAGGTATTAATAGCTCTTTTAGCATTAGCTAGATAGTTCTATATTTCTTTTCTTTTGAGCCGATTCAAGTATTGACCAAATTGTCTTCCTTGCTGCCTTTCTCTCCTTCATCCGTATGAACAAATGGTTGACATGTCGAATATCGGGCAATAGGTAACTATAGAAACCAGCTATTGTATAATGTTTCCGAAGATGTGACACCTAACATACCCCCCCACCCACACACACACACACAAATATATATATAGCCAACGCATGACTTAGTTGAAGTCATATTAACAAATAAACTTAGGTATTTTATATTTGTTTTAGTTATATTGTAACATATCTAATGTTAAGCCAAAATGATGTTATTTCTTGTAATGCCCCGTTCGGCGTGTACCCTAGTTCTTGTCGCAATGACCCTCCCGTTGAGCGTCGAATGGCTGTGTGTATTTCCGTTGTCTTAGATCTTGTCTCAGTGATGTTTTAGAACCTTCCCTCTCCTTCTTGCGTTCTCAAGTCGTTATTGACACCTCTGTGTGTGGACTGTGTAATGTCCTGTGCGCAAACCTAGTTAAAGGAGGATTTTGTTGTCGCATAGTTAAGCTGGATCTTTGGCCATTATTGATGTGAGTAGAAATTATTTATATTTATAGTATATAATGATAACAATGTTGTTTTAATTTAATTATCGATTGGCCTCTATCTTATAGTGTTATTGTTTTACATTATTGTCAAATTGGTATATACGTCTTTGTTAATATGATTAATAATTATTTTAAGTGGTAATAATAATAATAATAATAATAATTAAAAATAATAATAATAATAATAATATTAACCATATTATTATTTTAATTATTGATCGATGATAACTCATTATTTTAGTGTCGATTGTTATCAACTGTATTATTAATTATCGTTAAACGATTTTATTGTTTGGTTGGTCGCTTTGCAAAATGAACCCCGTTCCGCGCTGAGGAAGGGATTACCCGTTTTGGTGCCATGGTCGTTCCTTGCCTTGTGTTTGCTTTCGAATGCCAACCTCTAGTTTTTTAGCGCTTGGTCGCTTACACCTGTTCGCATGTTGTTTTTAATCCTTGTGAGTAATGGAGAGTTCGATTCTTACTTCCTCTAGCTTGCTTGTGTGTACGCACTACTACCAAAGGGGTCATTTTGAGACATAAATTAGAGACGAAATTACCTTCCGACCTTTTCACATTTTCTATTCTTAATAATATATTCACATTTCTGATGTTAACCCTAAGCCTAAATAACTCGATGAAGGAAAAAATGTCATGGTTGCAGGGGATAGAGGTGGAAAGATATGAGGATACCAGGTTGTCTCAGGGTTCGAAGGCAAGCTTTCATTCCAATGGCGATAGTGCTGGCGAAAAAACCCACATTTTCGACAGTGAATAGGGTAAACGATGTAAGCGGCAGTGCTGGCGGCAAAACCCACATTGGTGACTCCCATGTTCACTCCATAGATACAAATGAGAACCTGAACTAGGGGCGACCGATCCCCAAACATCTCAGGGGCGGAACAGGTTACAAAGACAGCCATAGAGGAAAGAATGTTGTGGACGTCAGTGGCAGCGAAAATGCTTTACAACCTGTTTTGAGCCTGGCAAGCACAGGCGGCGGATCTCCTTCTGGGTCTAGTTAGTAGTTAGTTAGAACAAGGTTTCCGTTCCATTTCCTGGATATCTTCGATTCATCACTCTCTCGCTCAGCAGCCTTAGCAGCCATCTCATTTCCAGGCCCAAGGTCCACCTTAAAAATACTACAACAATTGCTTGCTTCATCCAGGTATAGAAACTTGGCCCCATCAAGAAAACGCCCACACTTTGCCAAGTAATAACTCGAGCAGAGGTTCATCCCCATTATAAGGGAATCAGTCTGCAAAAATGGGGAAAATTGATGTCCGAAGTGAGAATGCCCAAATGCAGATCCAGAAAATTTGACTGGGATCTTACGACACCGCAGAGGAGGTAGTCCACCCATTTGATGCCACAATTTATTGTATGATGGGGATTCGATGGGTGGGGAAGTGGATTTAGGCGCCCGTCAACGATAATGCCATCGTCATCCCTTTTTTTACAAAAACGGCCGGCAAAAGCAAAGTAGGTATGTGCCCTCTGCCCTGGTTTTGTTTGCTTTGGATTTTGCCATATATAGTAAATGAAGCCATGTCATTTATGTCTTCTCAAGAAGATGAAGACCCCCAAATTTCGTTTACATATAGAACTGGGTTCCGCAGCATACGAATGTAAAGATAAGTATATACCAACCATGTGCATGCCTCCCTTGCATTTTGAACTGTCCCTAGAACAATTTCTGCATTTAAATGATCTGTTAATTTTGAGACAAATTGGCTTTCAATTAGTAGTTGCTGATTCATGAGGGACAGATAATATTGCAGTTCACTGTGACTGTTAATATAATTCCTTCTCCATAGGAATCATACTGTGGCCTTCCAACTCGACCAAGCATCTGCATAACATCTAATGGACTGAGCTCAGTCCATGCACCTTTCTCAGGATTGTAAATTTGAGTTCCTTTTATTATAACAGTATGAGCAGGTAAATTTACTCCCCAAGAGAGAGTGGTAGTTGATACTAAAACTTGGATATGCCCATCAGCAAAGAGTTCTTCTACCAGAGTCCTATCTGTCCTCACCATCCCCGCATGATGAATTGCAAATCCATAAGGCAAAAGGTCTTTCAGATCATTGTTTTTCACTGATTCCGTTTCTATTTGAAGAATTTCTTGGCTTGCACTATCTTCCTTAAGAAACCGTCCAAGGGTGTCATTTGCAAGAGATGTGTCCCTTATGGCACGGGTTGTCTTTGTTGTTTCTTTCCTAGAATGAACAAATGTCAAGACTTGATGCTTGCCAGAAACTGCCATCACCTTTTCATAACACACTTCATTCATCAGCTGAAACCTCTGGAGTGGCTTCTTCACAGTGATACCAATATATTGCTGATCGAGAGGATAGGGTCTATAACTATTATCGAAATAGAACAACCCTTTTGACTTTGTAGAAAATTTGCAGTCTTATACAACAAGCAACATAAAAGAAATAAACATAATACTTAAATAACTTGCATAAACATATGAATATTCGAACCAGCACTACTGTGCATAATCTCCATTAATAAAAGCTTCATCATACTCAGAGCTTCAGCTCTTTACAATTGTGCGTACAGCTATGTGCTTTCAATGCACATCCTTCCTTGCTTGTGCAGATTTCACACCTTTGTGTGTGCATACAAATCAATTACAATTGCTGTTATTTAAATAGAATAACTCAACCACTAACAACTCTTCAACTGAGCATTCTAAATCTAAACTCATGCTTTAAAACAGTTGCATGCTATGCATGATTTAAAAAAGATTTATTTGAATTAAATCTAATGATAAAAATAAGATAAAGCTAACTTAACTAAAGAAAAGTAAAACAAGACTAAAGCTAAAATTAGCTTTCCTAAAAAAGCTATAGTTGGAATTAAATATGCATCACATGCATATTTCCAACACTCCCCCTTAATTTCAAACTGTAGCTTTCACTCTTCTAGAGTTGTGTTTGCTTTTTCAGATCTGCCATGTGCAGGATCACATACTCCCAAACAATCTCTCAAATATTCAAAATTTCTTTTGCTAAAGCCTTTGTAAAAATGTCTGCAAACTGATCTTCGGATCTACAAAATTCAAGATGAATTTTCTTGTTGTTTACCAGCTCCCTGATGAAATGATACCTCGTATCAATATGCTTGTTTCTCTTATGAAAAACATGATTTTTAGACAACGCTATGGCTGAGTTGTTGTCACAAAAATATGTGTAGCTTCCTCTTGTTTCACATTTGTAAATGCATCAACACTCTTCTCATCCAAACAGACTTGACATGTTGCTCCTGTTGCTGCTACATACTCTGCTTCTGCTGAAGATAACGTGACAATGGGCTACTTCTTTGATGCCCATGAAACCACTCCTGTTCCAAAGTGAAAAGTATAGCGGGATGTGCTTTTCGATCTTCTATACTTCCAAAGATTTGTCACTATCTCGTATAACCAATGAGTTTGAACTCATCTGAACTTGAATAAAGAATTCCATGATTCCTTGTTCCACGTACATACCTCAAAATTCTTTTTCCAGCTTGCCAATGTGAATCTTTTGGAGATTCCATGAACCTTGATATGAGGCTCACACCATACATGATATCAAGGCCTTGTGGCCATCAAATACATAAGACTTCCAACCAACTTTTTAAACAATGTTGGATCCACAAACGATCCTTCATCCTCTTTGCTCAACTTCAAACTTATTGCAGAATCAAACTGGTGTTGGCGTTTGGCTTACAATTCAACATGTTAAACCTTTTCAAAACATCATTTGCATACTTTGCTTGTGAGATAAAAACTTCACCTTCTGATTGTTGAACTTCAATGCCCAAAAAGTAATGCATAAGACCAAGATCTGTCATCTCAAACTCCTTCTTCATGGCTGATTTGAATGACTCTGTAGATAGATTTCCAGTAATGATCAAATCATCTACATATAAACAAACAATTAAAATTTTACCTTGTTCATTTATCTTGGTGTATAAGGTAGGCTCACTGCTACTCCTACTGAAACCATTCTCAATCAAATAAGAATCTATTCTGCTTATACCAAGCTCTAGGTGCTTGCTTGAGACCATAGAGCGCTTTCTTCAATCTGTATACTTTTCCTTCATGACCTTCAATCTCATAACCTTCTGGCTGATTTACATAAACTTCCTCTTCAAGGAATCCATTTAAGAATGCTGATTTAACATCCATCTGATAAATAGGCCATTTGTTTTGAGCTGCAATTGCTAAAACCATTCTTACCGTATCCAAACGTGCTACTGGTGCAAATGTTTTGTTGTAGTCAACTCCATATTGTTGCGTAAAACCTCTTGCAACCAGCCTTGCTTTGTGCTTCTGTAATTTTCCATCAGCATTGTATTTTGTCTTGTAGACCCACTTGACTCCTATCACGTCCTTTCCTTTTGGAAGATCCATTAGCTCCCATGTCTGATTCTTCTCTATAGCATCAATCTCATCATCCATGGCTTTTTCCCAAACTTCATTCTTTATAGCCTCTTCGTAATATATTGGATCTGCAGCTTGAGAAAATAATGCAAAAACTGAAAATGAATTAGTTGTATCAACATTATAAATCTCACTTAGACTTCTTGTTTTCCACTGCGTAGGAGCATTTGATGAAGGACTACTTTTTGGTGATGGAGTAGCTTCTGGTGTTCCCTGTGGTGTCTCTTGCATGGATGAAGATGGCTGAAATCTTGGTGACCTTCTAACTGTAGATAGCGGTGTAGCTTGTGCTACAACTTGTGGTGCATGTCCAAGATTTTTAGATACAATAGCTTGTTGCTCTAAAGTTTCATCTGTCATATCATCATGTGGAATAGATGTTGCTATACTCACTTGTTTTCTCTATACTTCCATCCCATGCTTCATTCTCAATAAACTGTACATCCCTGCTGATCACAACCTTTCCAGTGACTGGATTGTACAACTTGTATGCTTTTGTATTCTCTGAATACCCAACAAAAATACACTTTTCTCCTTTGTTGTCTAATTTCTTCCTTATCTCATCAGGTACATGTGCATACGCTACACAACCAAAAACTCTGAAATGTGAAACACTGTGTTTCCTATTAGTCCATGCTTGTTGAGGAACCATGTTCCTAACAAGTTTCGTTGGACACCTGTTCAAAATATAAATAGAAGTTGCTACTGCTTCTGCCCAATACTCATTTGGAAGATGTTTTTCCTTCAACATGCTTCTTGCCATCTCCATGATGGTTCTATTTTTCCTCTCTGCCACACCGTTCTGTTGTGGTGTATACCTGGTAGTAAACTGCTTGTGTATACCATGATATCTACAAAAATTCATAAACTCATTAGAAACATACTCACCTCCTCTGTCCGTTCTGAGAACTTTGATGTAGTATCCACTTTGCTTCTCCACTAATGCCTTGAACTACTGAAATGTATCAAAGGCATTTGATTTATTTCTCAAAAAATAAACCCATGTCTTCCTTGTGTAATCATCAATGAATGTCATAAAATAAATACAACCTCCAATAGAAGTTGTCTGCATAGGTCCACATAAATCTGAATGTACAATCTCAAGTGGTGCACTTGCTCTTGCTATTTTGCCAACTGGGAATGAATCTCTGTGTTGCTTTCCCAAAATACAACCTTCACATACCCTTTCCGGTTTCTAAATCAATGGCAAACCTTTAACCATATTTTTCTATGTAATAAATTCAAACCTCCAAAATTCAAATGTCCATACCTTAGATGCCAAAGCCATGTTTCATCCTTCATGACTGAATGAAAAGCTGATTGTGTTCCTTCAACATAGGACTCAACTATATTTACGTAGGAATCAGCGCAGGACTCACTTACTGTAGCGCAGACTTGATTTTCATTGGCGCAGGACTCATCTGTTTGAGCGCAGGACTCAACAAAAGACTGATTTGGCTTAACGCATGACTTTGCTGCAAACAGATCTGATTTCTTCTTCTTTCCAGGTTTCAAAATCAATGGAAACATCCTATTGCTGCTCATCTTCACTTTTGCAATCAACTGAGTGCTAGGAGCTTTGTCCACAATCACGCACTCATTGTCTTCCATATAGACTTAGTATCCTTTCTATACCAGTTGTCCAATACTCATAAGGTTATGTTTCAAACCTGCAACATAGTAAACATCTTGCATACTTGTTTGCTCCCCCTGTCTTGTTATAATACTAACCGTGCCTTTTCCTTTCATAGACACAATATTGTTATTTCCAAGAGTTACATCACTCTTAACTGAATCATCCAAACTAGAAAACAAATCTAGATTACCTGTCATGTGATTACTGCAACCTGAATCTAAATACCATACATCACATGGACTCTCTTTTGACAAATTACATTCAATAGGGGATAAAGAAGGTATTGCTTCGGCAATCCTTGTGCATGCAATAAACATAGGTTTAGAAATAGAACTTCCAACCTGATTTTGATTTTGTCTCTCCTGATCATATTGCTTTTTCTTGCAATCATAAGCATAGTGCCCATACTTCTTGCAATAATGACACTGAATATGAGATTTATCTTGTCTCTGACCATAACTCTATTCTTGATTATATCCTCTTCCACTTGAGTTTGATGAACCACTGCCACGTCCTCTAGATGGACTTCTTCCTCTGCCTCTTGGGCTGAAACTTCCTCTTCTTTTACCACGACTACCTGCTGTCTGAGATGCAAAAGCCTGATCTACACTTGCATGTGATCTATTCATCCTCTGTTCATGATTGATTAGTGATGCATGCAACTCATCAATAGAAAATTGACTCAGATCCTTAGTTTCTTCAATAGCAACAACTAAAGGATCAAATTTCGTAGGCAAACTTCTAAGCAATTTTTCAATAATCCTTCTATCCTCAAGAGTCTCACCATGGGATTTGATTTGATTGACTAAGCCAACTACATATGTAAAAAATGATTCTACAGAATCTGAATCTTTCATTGCTAAATTCTCAAAATCTCTACGAAGTAACTGTAGCTTGGCGGTTTTTACTTTCTCCTTACCTTGATATGCAACTTGTAAAGTATCCCATGCAGTCTTTGCTTGACTAGCTGATTGCCACTCTTGGAAGAATGCTTTCATGCATTGCTTGATGAATATAGAAAAGAGCTTTTCCATCCTTCTTTCGTAACTCCTTCAAAGTATCTTTCTCTACTTGAGAAAGTGCAATATATGCTTCTTGCCGTTTTGCAGCTCTGTGTACCCATCTTCAACGATCTCCCACACGTCTTGAGATCTGAATAGCGCCTTCATGGTCAACGACCAGTATTCATAATTCTTTCCATTAAATTGCGGTGTCTGCATACCGGATGTAGAAGCCATAGCTTGCTACCAATTTAATAAGCTGCTAGAATAACCTTGCTCTGATACCAATTTGTAGAAAATCTGCAGTCTTATACAACAAGCAACATAAAAGAAATAAACATAATACTTAAATAACTTGCATAAACAGATGAATATTCGAACCAACACTACTGTGCATAATCTCCATTAATAAAAGCTTCATCATACTCAGAGCTTCATCTATTTACAAATATTGTGCGTACAACTATGTGCTTTCAATGCACATCCTTCCTTGCTTTTGCAGATTTCACACCTTTGTGTGTGCATACAAAGCAATTACAATTGTTGTTATTTAAATAGAATAACTCAACCACTAACAGCTCTTCAACTGAGCATTCTAAATCTAAACTCATGCTTTAAAATAGTTGCATGCTATGCATGATTTAAAACAGATTTATTTGAATTAAATCTAATGATAAAAATAAGATAAAGCTAACTTAACTAAAGCAAACTAAAACAAGACTAAAGCTAAAATTAGCTTTCCTAAAAAAGCTATAGTTGGAATTAAATATGCATCACATTCATATTTCCAACAGACTTGTCAACCCTTAGTAATAGGGCAACATCCTCATAATTTGGCTTTGTTGCAGATAATCCAACCAACCATGTCTTACCAGCACCTGTGGGTGCACACAAAAGCAAATTCTCACCGGTAAAGAATGCAGTTTCATACACTCTGCTTTGCACTCTACTCAGCTGCTTCATTCCTCTGAATGCATGCTCTGCCCAATCCGGCATGTCTGATATTTTGACAAGTTCCTCCCCTTCTGCAAGGGGTTTTGCTTCAAAGCAGGGACGTGAACTTCCTCGTAACCTTTGCTTGTTGTTCTAAATGAACCTGGAGGTAGCTCACATATTTTGTTTGCCATCAGTAGTCCCCCTGGCTGGAATGAAATGCTATCCAGATCCAACATCTGACGCTGTCCTTTTAACCAGCTATTCTCCATTTCTCTATCTCCCCGCCACTCCCTCCCCCTCTCTCCATCTCCACCCTCTGACAATCCTGCTGCTGTTGTTAGTGCTATGGGACTTCTGCATTTGCATATATAGTTTTTGTTCTGAATTCTTTCCCAAAAGAATGATTGGCCATAGGAATAATTAAGTGGTTATTGGTTGCATGCTTATGCAGATTCCGTTACTTTCGGCATGGTTGATGGGCTTGGTTCTCAGCTTATATAACGCAGACAACTATATGCTCAACCTATGTCCAAGTTGAGGATGCTCATGATTTGTTGTATGGCTAAGCTGAAGAAGTCTTGATTGTGGAAGATGAGAATGGAAACATAGTTAGAGAGACCATAAAAGATAATGATGTTCTTGTGCAGTACAAGGTATGATTTAATGAATAACCAAGGAACTAGATACTGTCTGTTGTTGTTATTTGTTTGAAACTAGATTTAATGAGAAATTACATATTCAAACTTTAGTCAATCTGTCAAGATGGATTTTCTTGGGTTGTTTTGGTTTCGGCCTGTGTTAAAGATTAGCTTTCCCACTGAGAAAGAAATTGAAATATCTTTTGATTTCTTATGCAGAGAATGAGGGAGACATTGATTTACTTATCACACCTTGATCATGAAGACACATAACAACAGGTGAGACTGTATGTCATAACAAAACATTTACTGTTTATTGTTTTATTCAACTCTTCTTACTCCTTTTTTGTTGTGATAACAAAATTGGAAATACATATTCAGTGATTACATTTATTCAATATTGTTCCGCTCTGAAATTTATGATCTTTATCTTCACCAGCTTGAACATTGGAAGTTTGTTGCAATGCGTTCAACTCAATAACATAATTCATAACAAGTTGTTTAAGCGAAGGCCCCTGCCAATCTTGTTCAGTTTCATCTTTATCTTCATCTTCCACAGGCTTACCTTTGATCACTGCATACTTGCTCCAATCCTACATTTCGGAAATTGAAGGCTTTAGCTTTAGCTTTCTAAATTTAAATATTCTTGAATCCTACCAATTGATAACAAATGCAGTGTTTTTATGACGTACCTTGATGAGAATGTTCATTTCGTGTTTCCATAGCCAACACACAAATATCCAGGCCATCAGTTCTACCTTCCAACCAGGTAGGTTGTATACTTTTCCTATCATAGAAAGAATATTTGATGTAAGTATGCAGTAGTGCAATAACAGTTTCCATTCCCGGGGAAGTTTTTGGTTGCCGCTGGCAAATCTCTTCAACTTATACAATGTCTCAGCTTCTTCTGGGGTATAATTTGACAACAAAATTTCCCTAGTTAATCGTGCACCTTTTGAGAATGTCAGAAGTTTTTCCTCCTTATTTAATTCATCGTGCATCTCTCGAAGTTCACTTGAAAGGTTGCAAGAAAGCAAACATAGAATTTGAAACCAGTGAAGCACCTTTTTTGCAACCAAACATAGAATTTGTAACAAGTGTCCCAACCAGTGAAGCACCTTTTCCATAAGCCCTGTAAAATAATTTAATTTATTATATAATTATAGTAAATTTCAATCCAAACTTGAAGATTTCATTTAACCACCTTGAGAGCTTGCATCAATATCTACCACAATTCTTTCTTGCATTGGGATTTCAGCAACATTTTCCTCCTCTTCTACATTAATAAACAACCCGATCCACATAAATTTAATGTAAACCGACTTCACTGGATAGAATATTAAAATTGAAATTCATTCAAATACATAGATGTTGTTTCTAGTAATTTACCGTAATCTGTATCTAGTTCCCCATAGTCTGTATCTCCACCATCATCTAATGCAGCTAGAGTCGTTACAGGGGGTTCATATTTTAATTGGTGACGTAGAACCCTGTTTGATTCTTCGTCTGTAGGATCTGGCAAGCTTAAAGGAATCTGAATTATTTTGCAGATAAACTTGTCTGCAAGGTCTTTATCATCATTATCTTCAAAATTTCTTCGAACTGCTCTTTCTATCATCTTTTTATCCATCCCCAAGACAACATTGATCTTGCACTCAGCTAGTACCCGATTTATGGCAGATAAAACCTGTATTAGAGAAAAGAATGACCATTTGGCTGTTAAAATCACAGATTCTAAAAAATAGGACACAATAAATCATCAAACATTTTTGACCTCCACATGCCTGTAATATAACTTTTTCTTCGCATCTATCCAGGTCATCAACAAAGGTAATTATTTGCAGTTGATTCTCTGAAGCTGCGCTAAATTTTGGAACACATGTATTTTCAACATTGTCTGGATACAGGCCAAACCAATTCAAACACCATTCCCCTGAAATGAAAGAAAAAAACCAATGTGGTTTTTTTCCAAGTTCCCCTTTCAAAAAATTGATGTCAGAAATGACTTGTTGTTGATAACCAAGACGACTTGTGTGATCTGGTTTGATGATATACCCCATCATTTGTGTGCTCACTGGTTTCACAACTGAAATCACTTGTCTTAATACAACCCATACAATTGCTATTATAGTGCAAGGTATGGAGCCATATCGTAAATCTTTGAATTTTGCCTCTTTTAATAAGGTCCAAGCTGCCCAAGCCACCCAACCTGCTAGAAATGTTTCCAGCAGACAAGGTAAAAATATTTGCAAGCAAATGTTGACACTATTTTTGATCCAGCTATATTTCTAGCAGGTGCTGAACTTCTGTGCTCTGGTCATTGCTTGTTCAATTTCTTTAGTGATGGTAACTGCAAGCCCCGCCCAAGGTTCATGCTCATCACGATAGTGCCATGCATTATATCGAATGGTCAAAATCCGAGGTGCTCCTCTGAATGCTAGGTACTTGGCTCTCCAAAGTTGCCGTTTCAACATTTGAGCCAGTTTGGACACATGTACAAATAGGAGGGGAAGCTAAGTAGCCAGTCAATAATAAAAACAGAGAATCGATACATTAGAATATTTAATTTGATATTTAATTTATGGAATCAACTAACCATCTGGTTGGGAAGATCCGTGCAAGCTAAGGACTTATAAATGCCATGGTACTGAGGATGATATTTGTCCAACAATTCCACTAGTGAATTCTGTACAAAGAGGTTGAGCTATCAATTTGTAGTTTTTTGGGTTTAAATATCAAATAAAAATTTGTCATATCCAGCTGTCCTTGTTTGAGGAAACAATATTAATGTATCCTACCCGTTTGTTGTTTTGTTTTTCGATCCTTCCATATATCTTTCCAGCTAATAAACTCCATTTTTGATCTTTCGACCTCTTGTATTCAAAGATATCTTTTCTGCTCCAACAAAATTTTCAAAACAGACGAGATTTGGAAATGCCAACTGAGACGCTGCCATTAATAATATGTTTTCAGTCTACACATACACTTTTAAAGGATTTAAGCTTTCTTCGGCAAACATAAATTTTCTTTCCATACAGAGAAGAAGTTGAACTCTATCTGATATGAAAATAAATAAACATGTACCTGAATCATGAGGCTGGACTTTCCCATGCCCCATTCACCAGAAATGCCCACTGTTATTGGAGATTCAACAAATCTATCACAAGCAGCACAGAAACATGAGGTCTCTATTTCAAATATATCACAAGCAGCACAAAAACATGAGGTCTCTATTTCAAATGAAATGTCTTTGCACAAGCTTGAAGCAGGGAAGGGGTTGTTCAAAAAGGGACTCTACATAATTGTTCTTGGATATCTTGCATACCCATCCTTCAAATTACCAGTTAATAAAAGGCATCAAATAGTCGGAACTCTTTGGAGGTCTGCTGCATATGAAACCTCTGAGCCCTTGACAGTTTCATACACTCTGGACAACATTGTAGCAATTGCAGGGAGCGTTTGTTGGTACCCATAAGGGGAAGTGCCTCTCCTATAATGCATCAGGTATGTTACTAATGTGAACATTCATATTCAGAAAGAGCTTATATCACTTTGCTACAAGCATTGAACATTAGTGGTTCAAACTAGCTGTGTAGAATATGTATTGTTATTACTTATTAGTTCATTGATTTCTAATCATTTTCACCATTGAGCCATATCACAATCATTCATTATTTTTCTTGACTGAAATAAAAATGATGATGTATATTGTCTGAAAAATGTGTTCCTCTCAAAAGTTTGGTTAAAAACAGGACAGCTGACTGAGACTTTCACGGTTTACCCCTCTAAACACCTTACCAAGCCTCAAAATATTTCACACATCTAAATTTTTTATCCCTATAAAGCTTTCCTCAAAGTTTCATCTTATCTGGATCATCCATTCCCAAGTTATGCAGTTTTTAGAGCTGCTAAAAGTGGGGTTTTGCATTACTTACAGACTTGATGACTGAGTTTTGAACATAACTCTCTTTCCAGGTGTCCAAAACTCTAAAATAACTTGGAACATGTTATAAAAATCACATAGATTTTCATAATATTTAGATCATTTGTTTGAAAGATATTTTACTTTTAGTGAGCTTAAACCCTTCTTAAACCATCACCTACAAGCCTAATGTCTGTATTTTTGCAATATCTCCTTCTATAGACCTGAAATATGCCTAAAACTTTGTCCAAAGTCCTATTTCAACCATCCAAATATGCTCCTAAAATTTCATTAGGTTTGGATGAGGGAAACTCCAGATATCAACGTTTTAGTATTTCATCAACAATTGATGCTTCTTCATCACTTTTTCTAGGACCTATTATGCATCAAAATTAACCATTTGACAACGTGCTGAAAAAAATTAATGACCCAAATATTTATGGTAAGAGGGATATTATACAAAACGCTCAGAACCTTTCTTTCCTGCAATGTAGACTAGAGAAGGTTGTGCGCTTAAGTTACTTCTTGACAAGATGCATAAAGCTTTTTTGTATAAGTACATAGTAAATCTCCAGTATGAATGATATTTATTTACATATTTTTGAATTCATAGATAAGGAATTGTGATGGTCTAGGTGACCCTTTTTGTTGTACACTGTGGTGGATGTTTCTACTACCTATTGGCAAGACAGTTTTCTGACCCCAAAAGCACCTGGGTTGGTGTTGTATATCCAAACTTCAACTAGGAAAGCCTATGGACAGTTTATGTCTCCTCCAAGTAATTGTCTATAATAACTTTGAGTACTGTGGGATATGGAGTCCTCCATGCTAAAAACACTGGTGAAATGGTTTTTACAATAGCATACATGCTCTTCAATCTTGGATTACAAGCCTATTTGATATGCAATAGAACCAATCTCGTTGTCCATGGAACTAGAAGGACATTTAATTTTGTAAGTACATGCATTATACACCTCTTGCATTTAGAAACATTAATTGGGTGTATAAAAACAATCTAGTATATGGGTGTTTTATGTATTTGCTGATGGAGTCTTGTGTGAGATGGAGTATAGAGAGATGCAGAGAATGTTGCCTCAGATTTTTGCAACAGAAACAGATTGCCACAGAGGCTAAAAGAACAAATTCTTGGACACATGAGGCTTAAGTTCAAAACCGAAGGCTTGTAGCAACAGATTGTCGCAGGTCTTCCCAAGGTAATTTGGCTCGCCATTGCACAACATTTGTTCTACCCAGTAATAGAGAGAATCTATCACTTTCATGATGTTTTAAATGACTTCCTTATTCAGATGGTAATTGAAGCACTTGTTTTGCGAAAACTTTTCTTTGCATGTTTATAACAATCACTTGGTTATGCTCAAAGAAATAATTAATGGTTGTCTTTTATGTCCCTTATACTACTTAGATTTGACACCTTATCCCTAGTTTGTCTGGGGCTTGAGTAATCTAAATTGTCTTGTATCTTTTATGTCTGCCGGTATTAGTTTACCAACCATATTGAAGTCATGAATGTTTCACATATTATTCTCATGAATGTTCCTCATTACAGGTGACAGAAATGTAGGTAGAGTATTTTCCTCCAAGAGAGGATGTAATTCTTCAAATCGAGACTCCATCCGAGTTATACATAGTTGTTTCTGGAGCAGTTGTAAGTTACTTTATTTTATAGAGAAGAGATTGTCGTCTCATATCCAACATATATCATTTGTTTCTTAGCCTGAAATCAGCAATGATTTCATCTGTACCTATTTTGTTGGTATGCTAAAATTTTGTTGTATTTAATACCCACATCATTTGTTTGTGATCCTGAAATGATTTCCTCTATATCCATTTCTAGAGTATGTTGTATTTTCATTACATTTACTAGCCATATCATTTGTTTGTGATCCCAAAATGATTTCTTCTATACCCATTTCATTTCTATGTTTAAATTTCACGCATTTAATGGCCACATTATTTGTTTGTGATATTAATTGATATCATTCATGTTATGCATTATTTTTTTCTCATGTTATGTTGTTGGTAATGATTAATGTAGGAGCATGCCAACATCGGCTGCACTTGATGTGGTTGCCAAAAACTTGAATCTTAAGTTTTTTGAGGTATCAAATTACTCCTACTTATATGCATATTTGCCTATTCCTACTATTTTATGAGTCTTGTAAAAATAGGTTTATTGTTTTTTACTCATCTATTAGGTGCCCACTGGTTGGAAGTTTTTTGGAAATTTAATGGATGCTGGATTGTGCTCTGTTTTTGGTGAAGAAAGCTTTGGCACTGGTGAGTTCTATTTTTTTTAATCCTTGTGTAAAACCATTCTTTGCGTAGCTTTCTTGGTGAGTATTTAGTTT
Source organism: Taxus wallichiana var. yunnanensis (assembly GCA_018340775.1). NCBI lineage: Eukaryota > Viridiplantae > Streptophyta > Pinopsida > Cupressales > Taxaceae > Taxus > Taxus wallichiana. The sequence goes on from CM031242.1 coordinate 894,826,681, forward strand.
CTACTCTTAATAGTAGCTCGGTTTGTTAAAAATAAAAACGATATGCATAGCTCCTTATGTCAGGATCAAAGTCCCCTTGCTCATTTTCATAGATCTCATTGTTGTGCTTGAATTCGGTGTGCAGCTGGGGATCTATCACACGACATATGATTCTGTCTAAATAATCACAGGCCTGCACAACTAAATCTCTGCTCCTCTCAGCAAATGAATAAACATGAGTTTGAAGAAGGTTTAGGAAAACAGAAAGAGGTAAGAAGTTGGGAAGACTAACTCCCTACGCCTCTTCCAACAAACTTATTTCTTCAACAAGAAACTTATCCGTGGAGAGTACATCTGTTGCAACAAGGAGGTCATGCAAGTAAGCCTTGAACATTCTAGTGAGACAAGCAATACAATGCATGTCGGGCTCATCAGGAAACAACTCGATGTCTCCCTGTATAATGAGCTTGTGTAGCATTCCCTTTTGTATATATTGTATATATTGTATATCAAGGGTTAACGGAATTCAGACACCCTTTTGTATTTTAGCATTGTATTTCAAGGGTTAACGGAATTCAGACACCCTTTTGTATCTTATCTTATTTGATATTAATAAAATATTTGTGGACCCATTTATTGGGCACAATATTTAAATCAAATTGTTGTTAATTTATAAAATTAATTACCAGACCACTCCGACATCATAGATGATATGTAACTTCGTTGATTGCACTATATGATATTTGGTTATTGTGTAGTTTTAAAATTCATATTTTTCATTCTTTAAATTCGTATCATCTTTAGAGAGACAATAAAAATTGAAATTAGTATTGTCTCCAGAGAGACAAAATGTTAGTATTTGGTATTGTCTCTAGAGAGACAAAATATGTATCAATCATTATTGTCTCTTGAGAGACAATAATTAGAGACAATATTAGAGACACCCGCTTTGAGACAATAATAGAGACGATACACAACTTTTTTATTGTCTCTATTTGAGACAATTTAGTCAAATTTTGTCTCTATTAATGTCTCAAATGACCCCCCCTTGTAGTAGTGACATGATTAAATTTTCTCGGTTGAATAGTAATCATGAAAAAATTCATATACCTTTTTAGGTTATGCGAACTGCTCGTAATCTTGTAACTCCCTTTTCATTGTATTAAGATATCTTCTTTCGTATGCTTTGTGAGCTTACCTTAGTAGAAATTTTTTATCCCGTATCTTTGCTGAAGAAGGGGCTCATGAGGGCACCAAGTCGTGGTGAGGACTGCCCAGTTTTTAAATCTTTTAAACTGCTTTTACCTACCCTCCACTGCCACCTTGGCCGACCAGGTCCATTCGCATGTCTTGTTGCAAGTGGATGGCATTAGTCTCCTCCCAACCACCTACCCTGCAGACCGTAATGGCCATTATGTTTCTACCTTGCGTGAGGGAGATGGGAGTCGGTGGAGTCTTGTTTTTCTTCACCTTGATCTCTTTTTGATTCTTTTGTTCAATGCGTATGGGCGCAGTAATGGTTTGACATGATGGCTAGATGGAGCTTCAAGCTAGTGAAGCAGGCGTGTTACCTCCACTTTCATTGGGTGCTGCGAGGTGTGTTCTTGTCAGGGATCCACAGCAGCGCCTACAACAGTAAGTAGCTAGGCAGCAGGCATGTTGCAGTATAGTAGGAACCTTTTCTGAGCACTTCCAACAAGCAGGTTGTCCAACTATGTTGTTATTTGTTCAGTATCGAATGCATCCTCAAATTCGGATTCTCCTTCAAGATATTTTTATCAAAATCGACTATGTGACAGTGAGAGTGTTACCAGGAGACCTGATGAATTTTATTACAAAGATTCTCTATTGAGACCTTACTTGTTTTACGATGTAACTCATGGAAGAAAATCTCATAGGCGTGGATCTGTTTCATATAAGAATATTCATGAAACACATTTTGCTTTACATTTATGAACTTGCTGGAAAACATGGCAGACTATTTTGCTTCAGCTCTTGTGGTTGTTTTTGTTGGAAATCCTCCTCTTCTTACCCTACGCGCGTGGATGGATGCCCGCACCTGTTCCAGTCTGTCATTTTGACCTGGTTGCATGGGCAGAGAGGCCATAAAAATCCTTTCTGTTAAGGCGTTTTTCTTGCACTGCTGGCCCTTGGAAGGAGGGAAGTATGTTTGGGTGCTTGTTCTATTTCCCTCTGCTCAGTTTTGTTCCTGTTTCCTGCAATGAACCCTCTTCCTTTCATTATCTTCTCCTCTATGACTTGGGCGATGGATGCCTCTTCTCCTCCCACGTTTCCAGCTTCCACTGGCTTCCTCTACAGTCTGGCATGTTTTGTTGGGTGTGGGGTTTCGGGAGGGCGTCCAAAGCAATGGAAGAGGCAGGAGGGCGATGTTGAATCTGGAGAAAAAGGAAAGATATTTCTACACTTTTCTACTGTTACTATATTTAAAATTATTGTGAAATCGAACCACCTTTTCCTTGCATTTTTTTGTCACTTGATGTCATGATGGGAGATCTCCCTTTTCGCTTGTTTTCTTCTTGTTTTAGCTTTTATCGTTGCGATGTTGGTCGAAAGGATGCGTGTGCCCTCTCCTCTGGGTGTTATGTTTCTCTTGCTCGAGTGATAGACCTTCGTCTATTTGTTTATGTATTAATTCTTCTCTGCGATTGAGTTGCAAGTTATTATGTTGATCAAACTAGTATTTTCGTTATCATGGAAGTAAGTTTTTGATAACTATGAAGCCCCTCCCTAGCACCCAAGTTTGTCTTTTGACATTTCTTGTTAGCTCCTTCTCAAGTCCCTTTGATAACCTTTTGGCATCGAGAAAGAAAGGTTGTAGGATTAGTGTGATCAATGCTTGGGCTAGCCAGCTTAGAGTTTCGGTATTAAAACTTTTAGAATGAAAAGGTTTGTGTGCAATGTGTTTTCCATCTTGCGTGTTTAGACACTTATATTATCTTTCATCTTGTTTCTAGGCTTTTAAGGCCATCCACAAGAAGTACCTTGACCATCCCTATCAACTTGAACCATACTAGCTTTTCGGATCAACTAAGCTCGAGGTTTCATTGTGCGTACTCAATCCCTCATTGACACTAGAATAGTTTTGGTCTAATCCCCCTCTCAGAATTATTGTTGATGGCACCCTTCTATTTTTCATAACTTGCATTATTTCTCCTTTGTAATGTTAACGCTATTAATTAATATTAGTCGGTTTTTATGCACGTAATTACCTTAATATTTTGTGATGGAAATTTCCTTAAATGTGATTAATCTTTGGGAAAAACTCATCTTTCATTTGATAGTCTTATGGATTCATAGCGGAAGGTTTTGTTTTGATAATGTCACTTAGAAATTATGTTTGTATCTATGTGTGACGGTTGACTGTGTTACCTAGGGTTGCCTTAAAATATTGTTGTTTTGGGAAATAGGTAATTTATTTTTAAATTAACCAAACATTAGAATTGTTGTGGAGGTTTGCAAATCTTTAGTGTTATAAAATTTGTTGATGACATTTTTGTATACTCTTGTTTGACGGAACTCCCTTCTTCTCTCGCGTGTTTGCTACTAGCCTGTAAGGCATTGGCCCTTCTTGAATGATTGGAAAATCTCTTGGAGTTAATGGTCAAAACTAGTATACTTTTCCTTCGCTTCGAAACTTATGTTGTGTGTATACTCTATTTGATTTCCGGTTTGAAACTCTATTATACATGGATTTTTGTGTTATTTTTTTTAACCCGTGGTTCCCCTTTCTTGGGCCGATCAACTCTTGTTCTTTTGAAATATATTATTTTAGCCTATTTGTTTGGTACCTTTGATAAATTTCTAGATGGTTGGTCTATATATCAAATCTCAATCTTGTAATTCTTATTTAATTATTTACGTGATGGGAATTCTTCTTTTTTGCTAGATTGTTTATTTCTCCTTATAGGGCCAAGGGCCATTCTCATACGATTGCTATACTTTCATTGCTTTTACTTCTAACTGAAGTACAAGGTCTTCTCCTTCTTTGATTGGCATGATGGAGACTTTATTATAACTTGATGTGTTGATAGTGTTTAGAGGTTTGACCCAATTCTTGTAATAAAGTGCTTCCTTTTGTGGTATTGTTAGATTATAGTTATGGTGGTTTTGTGTAGCCTTATTTCGCTCAGATCTCGCGAACTGACTCTTGTGGAAAATTTATTACAGATGGATTTTGCGAGTAGATGAGGGATAGACTTGTAGATTTTTACATCAACCTCAGTTGAGAAGTTATTTTGCATGAATCCTTTTTACATTGTTCAACTATTGATAACATCTAGTGGAAAATTTAGAAGAGGATCAATGTCTTAGTATATTGTATCGTGGATTATGTCGTGTTAACTTTGGAACCTTTAATTGTCTGCCTATCTTGGAAAATATAAGAAAGTGGGATTACTGCTTGTTGAGTGACCTTAATGGATTATCGGTATTCTAAGAGTTGATGTAACCTTTTTTCATTTTCGTAAATGAGTATTGTTAAACTTTACCCCCTACGATTAAATGTTGAGTTAAATTTTTCTAAGACTTAGTAATAGTGTGTTATAAGTAAAATAAAATGGGTTGTTTAATACTTATAGAAGTTAAACTAAAATTTATATTGCAAATAAATTAGTGTAGAGGTGACCAACTTGAGAGCATGTAATTCCATAAGTGATCAAAGATGAAACTATCCTTTGTTAAGTAACATTATATAACTTGATATCCCTAGCTACACTAATGAACACTATCCCTTTTCATGGTGAAATTCTTAAACGAACTTAAAGGAAATCTATGGTTAGTTCTGGAAGATAATAAGATTTAATAAGCAGGAGAAAACAATTTAGAAACCACACAATCTATCTCTCAGCCATTGGAAGGTAAATTGTTTTATTTTTATAAAACTCATTTAGTAAAGCCTAAGTAAAATCTTTAATAATTCTGGTTAAGTTCTCAAGTTTCAATTAAATCTTGGTAATAACAAATGAGGTCATAAAGATGAATTCAACTCGACCTTCTTCCTCTAACCTTTTTCCAAGGTGCTTTGTCTTCTTCTCTTAAGTGTGTTGAACGCAAACCCATGTTGTCATATGGGCATGAACAAGTTCTAGTAGCATAAGTGTAAATAGATGGCCTTGTGGAATTAAATTACCCCTTTCTCCAAATAAACGAATTAAGCAAATAAATGTCATAATAGAGAAGATTTAAAGATGATTACTCAGTGTAAAAAGAATAAACTTAGCTTGGTAAGATGAATTGTATGAATCATATCTTGAGCCTCCTTGAAAACGTAAGCTAAGAATTGCAAGATGTCTTTTTAAAATAAATAACCCTCAAGAATATCTCATTGTGGTTGGCCCTAACTGTAAGTGTGTTCTGTGGTTAGACTTCTATGTTGTCATGTCAAAAAGAGAAAGTGTATTATCCTTTTGGGTGTGAACATTTCCATGCTGACCTTGTGGTCATCCCCATAACAAGTGGTTCCCGAGTTAGTTGTAACTTTGTGACAACATGTTGTGTCGTGTTATGTGTGGAAGCAAGTCAAAAAAAATTATCCTATTTTTTTTAACTATGTTGTTCGTGTGTGAATTTTTGGGTTGTTTCACTTGGTATCAGAGTGAGGTTCATGATCTCGAACCTCTGGGCCAGCTTGGAGTGGTGGTGGTGTTACATGATGATACTGCATGATGATGATGATGTTGCATGATGGTGGATGATACTGCATGATGTTGCATGATGTTGCATGATGTGATCCATGTCTTAATTGTGATATTGTGAACGCACATGATGTGTATGTCACTTTGTGTGTGTTTGTGATCATGTTGATATGTTGGGGATGGGAGTATTCTCTCTCCTTCTTGTGGATTCTATGAAGAGTTCACGTGTGAATTACTGTTTGTGATGTGTGAAAAGAATTATAATGTGGATGACGTAGTGTTGGAGCATTGTGGCATATTGTGGTATGTAGGTGTATCAATGTGTTGTATGACTAGATTGATGTTAAAAGAAATGAGTTGTATCATGATGTTTTTACCATGTTTTGAAGAAATGTGTGTACCACCTTGTTATGTAGCAATGGATGTTATGTTGTGATGTACTATGTTCATCATATGCATGATGTGTGTAATATGTAATGATTCATGTTGTGATTTAGGGTCATGCGGTGAGCGTATGAACCCCAAAGTATAGTGATTGCACTTTGGGTGCAAAATGTGGTAAAGTGATGTGTTACACTCAGTGAATGTATGATTGTGATCTACCTTGTATATGTACCACCATTGTGTTAGTGATGTAGTTACATGTTATGTTGTGAACCTTACGCTAACCGACCCTGAGGGTAATCGGTAGAAGTGTATGTTGAGAGTGAGGAATGGTGTACCATGGGTTAATAATTCGAGCCAAAATTCGGTTTAGTAGATAACAACCTACGATTCTTTCCTCTCTCCCTATGTGGTTGTATGTATGCAACCTAAGTGCAACTATGACTATGTTTAGCCTTGTCAAAGTGGTGGCGGGATGATTCAGATAGAGGTGATGACAATTGTATTATTGATATGTATTTTGCGAGCTGAGGCTCGATGTTCCGAAAAGCAAGAACTCGTTGAGTACCCCTTTGGTGGCTAGATAATGCCACACATGCTTATCGTAATGTGACATTATTATAAGTTGATTTTATTCATAAATTGAGCTTTTTACTTTATTTTGTAAGGACCAGCAACTTTTCTTGATTGTCATGCTTTACAATTTTAGGCATTTCGTTGGTTTGGTACTAACATGTGGATTTTGACACTAACTATGGCTATTTGGCCATTTATTTTTCTCTTGTATTGGAACTTATTTTTAAATTTTAAATTTTTACCGCCTTGCCCAAGGCTTGTACTTTGCCACTTGGCACTTAGATTGGATTGTTGTGCTAGTTCTATTGTCGTGATGTGTGGAATAGGGTCATGGGATGCACCATGGAATGGTTGGGCCTATGGACCCGCTTCGTTGTATGGGGGTACACCCCAAGGAGTTACAGATAACTAGCGGGTTGTTGAACCATGCGTTATTATGTCACTTGGGTTAGGAGTGTTCAAACTCTATGTGTCTTAGGCCATAGGGGCAATCAGCCTCCTTGAGGGAAGCATAAGAGTTTGAGGGAGGCATAAGAGACTTGAGGGAGACATAAGAGTTTGAGGGAGCCATAAGAGACTTGAGGGAGGCATAAGAGTTTGAGGGAGGCATAAGAGACTTTCAAGGGAGACATAAGAGTTTGAGGGAGGCATAAGAGACTTGAGGGAGTCATAAGAGTTTGAGGGAGGCTTATGATATTTGTTGTATGGTTGATGTTTCAGGATATAGGTTGATGTTTCGGATATATTTGTGTGTATGGTTGATGTTTGATTATTGTGATGTTTTGTAGTGGTATTTTGATGTATGTGTTACTCATTTCGATGGATATGTGTTGTGATGTTGTGGTTATGTCATTGATTCTCTTGTGGACACTATGTACCTAGCATTTGTTTGGTGTTATGTGAATTTTTCATCGATGCAAATTGAGGAAATGTCCGTGGATCAGTAGTACTCTTTTGTTCGAGTATTTAATATGTCACCATAGATGTGTGACGAGTACTATGTTATGTGGATCATGCCTATTCTATTCCGTATTTGAGTAACCTTTTGTGGTGTAATACAATCTTGAAGTATATACTTGTGTGCTTGTGAATCTGTAGTGTCTTTTGAACCTGATAGGGTGTTGTGTTAGCAGTTCATGTTGGGCACCCACAATAAGGAATAAACCAAAACTCTTCAATGATGAAATTTTAAAAGAAATTAAACTAAGAATAATGCTAATGGAAAGGAACTAATGAAATAATAAATAAGAGGGAACTGCCAATCTTCACAGAACCTTGAAAGTTAAAATTTCTAACTAATGTTCCTAAGGCTACCATGTGGTCGTGCTTTAATCAACTAAAATTTTAAACCATAGGGTGTACTTTCTCCTGTACCTGTTCTTGATTGCAAACCATTTCTTTTTCCATTTGTGTTATGTCACATCGAGGATGATGCTTTTCTTAAGGGGAGGAGAATGTAATGCCCCGTTCGGCGTGTACCCTAGTTCTTGTCGCAATGACCCTCCTTGTTGAGCGTCGAATGGCTGTGTGAATTTCCATTGTCTTAGATCTTGTCTCAGTGATGTTTTAGAACCTTCCCTCTCCTTCTTACATTCTCAAGTTATTATTGACACCTCTGTGTGTGGACTGTGTGATGTCCTATGCACAAACCTAGTTAAAGGAGGATTTTGTTGTTGCATAGTTAAGCTGGATCTTTGGCCATTATTGATGTGAGTAGAAATTATTTATATTTATAGTATATAATGATAACAATGTTGTTTTAATTTAATTATCGATTGGCCTCTATCTTATAGTGTTATTGTTTTACATTATTGTCAAATTGGTATATACGTCTTTGTTAATATGATTAATAATTATTTTAAGTGGTAATAATAATAATAATAATAATAATAATAGTAATTAAATAATAATAATAATAATAATAATAATAATATTAACCATATTATTATTTTAATTATTGATCGATTTATAACTCATTATTTTAGTGTCGATTGTTATCAACTATATTATTAATTATCGTTAAACGATTTTATTGTTTGGTTGGTCACTTTGATAAATGAACCCCCGTTTTAGTGCCATGGTCGCTCCTTGCCTTGTGTTTGCTTTTGAATGCCAACCTCTAGTTTTCTGCGCTTGGTCGCTTAGGCATGTTCGCATGTTGATTTTAATCCTTGTGAGTAATGGAGAGTTTGATTCTTACTTCCTCTAGCTTGCTCGTGTGTATGTGAATAAATTTTCTCGGGTTGAATAGTAATCATGCAAAAATTTGTATACCTTTTTAGCTTATGAGAACTGTTCAAGTAATCTTGTAACTCCTTTTGCATTGTATTAAGATATCTTCTTTCGTATGCTTTGTGAGCTTACCTTAGTAGAAATTTTGTTATCCCATATCTTTTGCCAAGGAGGAGGGGCTCATGGGGGCGCCAAGTCGTGGTGAGGACTCGCCCAGCTTTTAAATCTTTTAAATTGATTTTACCTACCCTCCACCGCCACCTTGGCCGACCGAGGTGTCCATTCGCATGTCTTGTTGCAAGTGGATGGAATTAGTCTCCTCCCAACCACACCTACCCCGCACCGTAATGGCCATTATGTTTCTACCTTGCAGAGGGAGATGGGAGTCGGTGGAGTCTTGTTTTTCTTCACCTTGATCTCTTTTTTATTCTTTTGTTCAATGCGTATGGGTGCAGTAATGGTTTGACATGATGGCTAGATGGAGCTTCAAGCTAGTGAAGCAGGCATGTTACCTCCACTTTCATTGGGTGTTGCGAGGTGTGTTCTTGTCAGGGATCCATAGCAAGAATGGCTCCGCAATAAAATGATTTAGCCAAATAGCTAGCAAAGCAGGCATGTCAGCAGATAGTAGAGAACCTTTTCTGAGCACTTCCAACAAGTAGGTTGTCCAACTATGTTGTTATCTGTTCAGTATCGAATGCATCCTCAAATTCGGGATTCTCCTTCAAGATATTTTTTATCAAAATCGACTATGTGACAGTGAGAGTGTTACCAGGAGACCTGATGAAGTTTATTACAAAGATTCTCTATTGAGACCTTACTTGTTTTACGATGTAACTCATGGAAGAGAATCTCATAGGTGTGGATCTGTTTCATATCAGAATATTCATGAAACACATTTTGCTTTACATTTATGAACTTGCTGGAAAACGTGGCAGACTGTTTTGCTTCGGCTCTTGTGGTTTTTTTTTGGAAATCCTCCTCTTCTTACCCTACGCGTGGATGGATGCCCGCACCTGTTCCAGTCTGTCATTTTGACCTGGTTGCATGGGCAGAGAGGCCATAGAAATCCTTTCTGTCAAGGCATTTTTCTTGCACTGCTGGCCCTTGGAAGGAGGGAAGTATGTTTGGGTGTTGTTCTATTTCCCTCTGCTCAGTTTTGTTCCTATTTCCTGCAACGAACCCTCTTCCTTTCATTATCTTCTCCTCTGTGACTTGGGCAATGGATGCCTCTTCTCCTCCCACGTTTCCAGCTTCCACTGGCTTCCTCTACAGTCTGGCATGTTTTGTTGGGTGTGGGATTTCGGGAGGGCGTCCAAAGCAATGGAAGAGGCAGGAGGGTGATGTTGAATCTAGAGAAAAAGGCAAGATATTTCTACACTTTTCTACTATTACTATATTTAAAATTATTGTGAAATCGAACCACTTTTCCTTGCATTGATTTTTCAGTTGGATGTCATGATGGGAGATCTCCCCTTTCTGCTTGTTTTCTTCTTGTTTTAGCTTTTATCGTTGTCAGTATGTTGGTCGAAAGGATGCGTGTGCCCTCTCCTCTGGGTGTTATGTTTCTCTTGCTCGAGTGATAGACTTCGTCTCTGCTTGTTTATGTATTAATTCTTCTCTCGCGATTGAGTTAAGCAAGTTATTATGTTGATCAAACTAGTATTTTCGATATCATGGAAGTAAGTTTACGATAACTATGAAGCCCTCCCTAGCACCCAAGTTTGTCTTTTGACGTTTTTGTTAGCTCCTTCTCAAGTCCCTTTGATAACCTTTTGGCATCGAGAAAGAAAGGTTGTAGGATTAGTGTGATCAATGCTTGGGCTAGCCAGCTTAGAGTTTCGGTATTAAAACTTTTAGAATGAAAAGGTTTGTGTGCAATGTGTTTTCCGTCTCGCGTGTTTAGACTCTTATATTATCTTTCATCTTGTTTCTAGGCTTTTAAGGCCATCCTCAAGAAGTACCTTGACCATCCCTATCAACTTGAACCATAACTAGCTTTTCGGATCAACTAAGCTCGAGGTTTCATTGTGCGAATCCAATACCTCGTTGACACTAGAATAGTTTTGGTCTAATCCCCCTCTCTGAATTATTGTTGATGGCGCTCTTCTATTTTTCCTAACTTGCATTATTTCTCCTTTGTAATGTTAACGCTATTAATTAATATTGGTCGGTTTTTATGCACGTAATTACCTTAATATTTTGTGATGGAAATTTCCTTAAATGTGATTAATCTTCGGGAAAAACTCATCTTTCATTTGATAGTCTTATGGATTCATAGCGGAAGGTTTTGTTTTGATAATGTCACTTAGAAATTATGTTTGTATCTATGTGTGATGGTTGACTGTGTTACCAAGGGTTGCCTTAAAATATTGTTGTTTTGGGAAATAGGTAATTTATTTTAAATTAACCAAACATTAGAATTGTTGTGGAGGTTTGCAAATCTTTAGTGTTATAAAATTTGTTGATGACATTTTTGTATACTCTTGTTTGACGGAACTCCCTTCTTCTCTCGCGTGTTTGCTACTAGCCTGTAAGGCATTGGCCCTTCTTGAATGATTGGAAAATCTCTTGGAGTTAATGGTCAAAACTAGTATACTTTGCCTTCGCTTCGAAACTTATGTTGTGTGTATACTCTATTTGATTTCCGGTTTGAAACTCATTATACATGGCTTTTTGTGTTATTTTTTTGAAACCCGTGGTTCCCCTTTCTTGGGCCGATCAACTCTTGTTCTTTTAGAAATATATTATTTTAGCCTATTTGTTTGGTACCTTTGATAAATTTCTAGATGGTTGGTCTATATATCAAATCTCAATCTTGTAATTATTATTTAATTATTTACTTGATGGGAATTCTATTTTTGCTAGATTGTTTATTTCTCCTTATAGGGCCAAGGGCCATTCTCATACGATTGCTATACTTTCGTTGCTTTTACTCCTAACTGAAGTACAAGGTCTTCTCCTTCTTTGATTGGCATGATGGAGACTTTATTATAACTTGATGTGTTGATAGTGTTTAGAGGTTTGACCCAATTCTTGTAATAAAGTGCTTCCTTTTGTGGTATTGTTAGATAATAGTTATGGTGGTTTTGTGTAGCCTTATCTTGCTCAGTTCTCGCGAACTGACTCTTGTGGAAAATTTGTTGCAGATGGATTTTGCGAGTAGATGAGGGATAGACTTGTAGATTTTTACATCAACCTCAGTTGAGAAGTTCTTTTGCATGAATCCTTTTTATATTGTTCAACTATTGATAACATCTAGTGGAAAATTTAGAAGAGGATCAATGTCTTAGTATATTGTATCGTGGATTATGTCGTCTTAACTTTGGAACCTTGAATTGTCTGTCTATCTTGGAAAATATAAGAAAGTTGGATTACCACTTGTTGAGTGACCTTAATGGATTATCGGTATTCTAAGAGTTGATGTAACCTTTTTTTTTTTCGTAAATGAGTATTGTTAAACTTTACCCCTACGATTAAATGTTGAGTTAAATCTTTCTAAGACTTAGTAATAGTGTGTTATAAGTAAAATAAAATGGGTTGTTTAATACTTATAGAAGTTAAACTAAAATTTATATTGCAAATAAATTAGTGTAGAGGTGACCAACTTGAGAGCATGTAATTCCATAAGTGATCAAAGATGAAACTATCCTTTGTTAAGTAACATTATATAACTTGATATCCCTAGCTACACTAGTGAACACTATCCCTTTCATGGTGAAATTCTTAAACGAACTTAAAGGAAATCTATGGTTAGTTCTGGAAGATAATAAGATTTAATAAGCAGGAGAAAACAATTTAGAAACCACACAATCTATCTCTCAGCCATTGAAGGTAAATTGTTTTATTTTTATAAAACTCATTTAGTAAAGCCTAAGTAAAATCTTTAATAATTCTGGTTAAGTTCTCAAGTTTCAATTAAATCTTGGTAATAACAAATGAGGTCTTAAAGATGATTTCAACTCAACCTTCTCCCTCTAACCTTTTTCCAAGGTGCTTTGTCTTTCTTCTCTTAAGTGTGTTGAACGCAAACCCATGTTGTCATATGGGCATGAACAAGTTCTAGTAGCGTAAGTGTAAATAGATGGCCTTGTGGAATTAAATTACCCCTTTCTCCAAATAAACGAATTAAGCAAATAAATGTCATAATAGAGAAGATTTTAAAGATGATTACTCAGTGTAAAAAGAATAAACTTAGCTTGGTAAGATGAATTGTATGAATCATATCTTGAGCCTCCTTGAAAACGTAAGCTAAGAATTGCAAGATGTCTTTTTAAAATAAATAACCCTCAAGAATATCTCATTGTGGTTGGCCCTAACTGTAAGTGTGTTCTGTGGTTGGACTTCTATGTTGTCATGTCAAAAAGAAAAGTGTATTATCCTTTTGGGTGTGAACGTTTCCGTGCTGACCTTGTGGTCATCCCCGTAACAAGTGGTTCCCAGAGTTGGTTGTAACTTTGTGACGACATGTTGTGTCGTGTTATGTGTGGAAGCAAGTCAAAAAAAAATTATCCTATTTTTTACTGTGTTGTTCATGTGTGAATTTTTGGGTCGTTACACTTGGTATCAGAGCGTAGGTTCATGCTCTCGAACCTCTGGGCCAGCTTGGAGTGGTGGTGGTGTTACATGATGATACTGCATGATGATGATGATGTTGCATGATGGTGGTAGATATTGGAAGAGTAATGTGCTTTAAGCGTGATGTGATCCATGTCGTAATTGTGATATTGTGAACGCACATGATGTGTATGTCACTTTGTGCATGTTTGTGATCATGTTGATATGTTGGGGATGGGAGTATTCTCTCTCCTTCAGGATTCTATGAAGAGTTCACGTGTGAATTATCAAGTGATGTGTGAAAAGAATTATAATGTGGATGACATAGTGTTGGAGCATTGTGGCATATTTGTGTATGTAGGTGTATCAATGTGTTGTATGACTAGATTGATGTTAAAAGAAATGAGTTGTATCATGATGTTTTTACCATGTTTTGAAGAAATGTGTGTACCACCTTGTTATGTAGCAATGGATGTTATGTTGTGATGTACTATGTTCATCATATGTATGATGTGTGTAATATGTAATGATTCATGTTGTGATTTAGGGTCATGCGGTGAGCGTATGAACCCCAAAGTATAGTGATTGCACTTTGGGTGCAAATGTGGTAAAGTGATGTGTTACACCCGGTGAATGTATGATTGTGATCTACCTTGTATATGTACCACCATTGTGTTAGTGATGTAGTTACATGTTATGTTGTGAACCTTACGCTAACCGACCTTGAGGGTAATCGGTAGAAGTGTATGTTGAGAGTGAGGAATGGTGTACCATGGGTCAATAACTCGAGCCAAAATTTGGTTTAGTAGATAACAACCTGTGATTCTTTCCTCTCTCCCTATGTGGTTGTATGTATGCAACCTAAGTGCAACTATGACTATGTTTAGCCTTGTCCAAGTGGTGGCGGGATGATTTAGATAGAGGTGATGACAGTTGTATTATTGATATGTTCTTTGTGAGCTGAGGATCGATGTTCCAAGTGCTAGCAACTCGTTGAGTACCCCTTTGGTGGCTAGATAATGCCACATAGTTATCGTAATGTGACATTATTATAAGTTGATTTTATTCGTAAATTGAGCTTTTTACTTTATTTTGTAAGGACCATCAGCTTTTCTTGATTGCCATGCTTTACAATTTTGGGCATTTCCTTGGTTTGGTACTAACATGTGGATTTTGACACTAACTATGGCTATTTGGCCATTTATTTTTCTCTGGATTGGAACTTATTTTTAAATTTAAAATTTTTACCACCTTGCCCAAGGCTTGTGCTTTGCCACTTGGCACTTAGATTGGATTGTTGTGCTGGTTCTATGGTCGTGATGTGTGGAATAGGGTCATGGGATGCACCATGGAATGGTTGGGCCTATGGACCCACTTCATTGTATGGGGGTAAGCCCCAAGGAGTTACGATAACTAGCGGTTGTTGAACCACGCATTATTATGTCACTTGGGTTAGGAGTGTTCGAACTCTATGTGTCTTAGGCCATAGGGGCAATCGGACTCCTTGAGGGAGGCATAAGAGTTTGAGGGAGGCATAAGAGACTTGAGGGAGACATAAGAGTTTGAGGGAGGCATAAGAGACTTGAGGGAGACATAAGAGTTTGAGGGAGGCATGATATTTGTTTGTATGGTTGATGTTTCAGGATATATGTTGAGTTATTGTGATGTTTTGGTAGTGGTATTTTGATGTATGTGTTACTCATGTCAGATGGATATGTGTTGTGATGTTGTGGTTATGTCATTGATTCCCTTGTGGACACTATGTACCGTAGCATTTTTTTGGTGTTATTTGAATTTTTCATCGATGTAAAGTGAGGAAATGTCTCGTGGATCAGTAGTACTCTTTTGTTTCGAGTATTTAATATGTCAGTCATAGATGTGTGACGAGTACTATGTTATGTGGACTGTGCCTATTCTATTCCGTATTTGAGTAACCTTTTGTGGTGTAATACAATCTTGAAGTATATACTTGTGTGCTTGTGAATCAGAGTGTCTTTTGAACTCGATAGGTGTTGTGTTAGCAGCTTCATGTTGGGCACCCACAATAAGGAATAAACCAAAACTCTTCAATGATGAAATTTTAAAAGAAATTAAACTAAGAATAATGCTAATGGAAAGGAACTAATGAAATAATAAATAAGAGGGAACTGCCAATCTTCACAGAACCTTGAAAGTTAAAATTTCTAACTAATGTTCCTAAGGCTACCATGTGGTCGTGCTTTAATCAACTAAAATTTTAAACCATAGGGTGTACTTTCTCCTTTACTGCTCTTTGATTGCATGAACCATTTCTTTTTCCGCTGTGTTATGTCGCATCGAGGACGATGCTTTTCTTAAGGGGAGGAGAATGTAATGCCCCATTCGGCGTGTACCCTAGTTCTTGTCGCAATGACCCTCCTTGTTGAGCGTCGAATGGCTGTGTGTATTTCCGTTGTCTTAGATCTTGTCTCAATGATGTTTTAGAACCTTCCCTCTCCTTCTTGTGTTCTCAAGTTGTTATTGACACCTCTTTGTGTGGACTGTGGTGATTTTCTCGTGTGTAAACCTAGTTAAAGGAGGATTTTGTTGTCGCATAGTTAAGCTGGATCTTTGGCCATTATTGATGTGAGTAGAAATTATTTATATTTATAGTATATAATGATAACAATGTTGTTTTAATTTAATTATCGATTGGCCTCTATCTTATAGTGTTATTGTTTTACATTATTGTTAAATTGGTATATACGTATTTGTTAATATGATTAATAATTATTTTAAGTGGTAATAATAATAATAATAATAGTTAATAATAATAATAATAATATTAACATATTATTATTTTAATTATTGATCGATGATAACTCATTATTTTAGTGTTGATTGTTATCAACTGTATTATTAATTATCGTTAAACGATTTTATTGTTTGGTTGGTCACTTTGCAAAATGAACCCCATTCTCGTGCCGAGGAAGGGATTACCCATTTTGGTGCCATGGTCGTTCCTTGCCTTGTGTTTGCTTTCGAATGCCAACCTATAGTTTTCTGCGCTTGGTCGCTTAGGCCTGTTCGCATGTTGTTTTTAATCCTTGTGAGTAATGGAGAGTTCGATTCTTACTTCCTCTAGCTTGCTCGTGTGTACGTGATTAAATTTTCTTGGGTTGAATAGTAATCATGCAAAAATTTGTATACCTTTTTAGCTTATGAGAACTATTCAGGTAATCTTGTAACTCCCTTTTGCATTGTATTAAGATATCTTCTTTCGTATGCTTTGTGAGCTTACCTTAGTAGAAATTTTGTTATCCCGTATCTTTGCTGAAGGAGGGGCTCATGGGGGCGCCAAGTCGTGGTGAGGACTGCCCAATTTTTAAATCTTTTAAACTGCTTTCACCTACCCTCCACTGCCACCTTGGCCGACTAGGTCCATTCGCATGTCTTGTTGCAAGTGGATGGCATTAGTCTCCTCCCAACCACCAACCTGCAGACCGTAATGGCCATTATGTTTCTACCTTGCGTGAGGGAGATGGGAGTCGGTGGAGTCCTGTTTTTCTTCACCTTGATCTCTTTTTGATTCTTTTGTTCAATGCGTATGGGCGCAGTAATGGTTTGGCATGATGGCTAGATGGAGCTTCAAGCTAGTGAAGCAGGTGTGTTACCTCCACTTTCATTGGGTGCTGCGAGGTGTGTTCTTGTCAGAATCCATATCCAAAGGCCTCGCAACAAGCAATTTAGAAGCAGCAGTGCAGTTGTATGTCAGTATAGTAGAACTTTTCCTCGAGCACTTCCAACAAGTAGGTTGTCCAATACGATGTTGTTATCTCTGCTCAAGATCGAATGCATCCTCAAATTCATGATTCTCCTTCAAGATATTTTTATGAAAATCGACTATGTGATGAAGTTGAGAGTATTACCATGAGACCTGATGAAGTTTATTACAAAGATTCTCTATTGAGACCTTACTTGTTTTACGATGTAACTCATGGAAGAGAATCTCATAGGCTTGGATCTATTTCATATCATAATATTCATGAAACACATTTTGCTTTACATTTATGAACTTGCTGGAAAAGGTGGCAGACTGTTTTGCTTCAACTCTTGTGGTTTTTTTTTTGAAATCCTCCTCTTCTTACCCTGCACGCGTGGATGGATGCCCACACCTGTTCCAGTCTGTCATTTTGACCTGGTTGCATGGGCAGAGAGGCCATAGAAATCCTTTCTGTCAAGGCGTTTTTCTTGCACTACTGGCCCTTGGAAGGAGGGAAGTATGTTTGGGTGCTGTTCTATTTCCCTCTGCTCAGTTTTGTTCCTGTTTCCTACAACGAACCCTCTTCCTTTCATTATCTTCTCCTCTGTGACTTGGGCGATGGATGCCTCTTCTCCTCCCACGTTTCCAGCTTCCACTGGCTTCCTCTACAGTCTGGCATGTTTTGTTGGGTGTGGGATTTCGGGAGGGCGTCCAAAGCAATGGAAGAGGCAGGAGGATGATGTTGAATCTGGAGAAAAAGGCAAGATATTTCTACACTTTTCTACTGATTATATATTTAAAATTATTGTGAAATCGAACCACCTTTTCCTTGCATTGATTTGTCAGTTGGATGTCATGATGGGAGATCTCCCCTTTCTGCTTGTTTTCTTCTTGTTTTAGCTTTTATCGTTGTCAGTATGTTGGTCAAAAGGATGCGTGTGCCCTCTCCTCTAGGTGTTATGTTTCTCTTGCTCGAGTGATAGACCTTCGTCTGTTTGTTTATGTATTAATTCTTCTCTGCGATTGAGTTGCAAGTTATTATGTTGATCAAACTAGTATTTTCGTTATCATGGAAGTAAGTTTACGATAACTATGAAGCCCCTCCCTAGCACCCAAGTTTTTCTTTTGACGTTTTTTGTTAGCTCCTTCTCAAGTCCCTTTGATAACCTTTTGGCATCGAGAAAGAAAGGTTGTAGGATTAGTGTGATCAATGCTTGGGCTAGCTAGCTTAGAGTTTCGGTATTAAAACTTTTAGAATGAAAAGGTTTGTGTGCAATGTGTTTTCCGTCTCATGTGTTTAGACTCTTATATTATCTTTCATCTTGTTTCTAGGCTTTTAAGGCCATCCTCAAGAAGTACCTTGACCATCCCTATCAACTTGAACCATAACTAGCTTTTCGGATCAACTAAGCTCGAGGTTTCATTGTGCGAACCTAGTACCTCGTTGACACTAGAATAGTTTTGGTCTAATCCCCCTCTGAGAATTATTGTTGATGGCGCCCTTCTATTTTTCATAACTTGCATTATTTCTCCTTTGTAATGTTAACGCTATTAATTAATATTGGTCGGTTTTTATGCATGTAATTACCTTAATATTTTGTGATGGAAATTTCCTTAAATGTGATTAATCTTCGAGAAAAACTCATCTTTCATTTGATAGTCTTATGGATTCATAGCGGAAGGTTTTGTTTTGATAATGTCACTTAGAAATTATGTTTGTATCTATGTGTGACGGTTGACTGTGTTACCTAGGGTTGCCTTAAAATATTGTTGTTTTGGGAAATAGGTAATTTATTTTAAATTAACCAAACATTAGAATTGTTGTGGAGGTTTGCAAATCTTTAGTGTTATAAAATTTGTTGATGACATTTTTGTATACTCTTGTTTGACGGAACTCCCTTCTTCTCTCGCGTGTTTGCTACTAGCCTGTAAGGCATTGGCCCTTCTTGAATGATTGGAAAATCTCCTGGAGTTAATGGTCAAAACTAGTATACTTTGCCTTCGCTTCGAAATTTATGTTGTGTGTATACTCTATTTTATTTCCGATTTGAAACTCTATTATACATGGCTTTTTGTGTTATTTTTTTGAAACCCGTGGTTCCCCTTTCTTGGGCCGATCAACTCTTGTTCTTTTAGAAATATATTATTTTAGCCTATTTGTTTGGTACCTTTGATAAATTTCTAGATGGTTGGTCTATATATCAAATCTCAATCTTGTAATTATTATTTAATTATTTACTTGATGGGAATTCTGTTTTTGCTAGATTGTTTATTTCTCCTTATAGGGCCAAGGGCCATTCTCATACGATTGCTATACTTTCATTGCTTTTACTCCTAACTGAAGTACAAGGTCTTCTCCTTCTTTGATTGGCATGATGGAGACTTTATTATAACTTGATGTGTTGATAGTGTTTAGAGGTTTGACCCAATTCTTGTAATAAAGTGCTTCCTTTTGTGGTATTGTTAGATTATAGTTATGGTGGTTTTGTGTAGCCTTATCTTGGTCAATTCTCGCGAACTGACTCTTGTGGAAAATTTGTTGCAGATGGATTTTGCGAGTAGATGAGGGATATACTTGTAGATTTTTACATCAACCTCAGTTGAGAAGTTCTTTTGCATGAATCCTTTTTATATTGTTTAACTATTGATAACATCTAGTGGAAAATTTAGAAGAGGATCAATGTCTTAGTATATTGTATCGTGGATTATGTCATCTTAACTTTGGATCCTTGAATTGTCTGCATATCTTGGAAAATATAAAAAGGTTGGATTACCGCTTGTTGAGTGACCTTAATGGATTATCGGTATTCTAAGAGTTGATGTAACTTTTTTTCGTTTTTGTAAATGAGTATTGTTAAACTTTACCCCCTACGATTAAATGTTGAGTTAAATTTTTCTAAGACTTAGTAATAGTGTGTTATAAGTAAAATAAAATGGGTTGTTTAATACTTATAGAAGTTAAACTAAAATTTATATTGCAAATAAATTAGTGTAGAGGTGACCAACTTGAGAGCATGTAATTCCATAAGTGATCAAAGATGAAACTATCCTTTGTTAAGTAACATTATATAACTCGATATCCTAAATAGCTACACTAATGAACACTATCCCTTTTCATGGTGAAATTCCTAAACGAACTTAAAGGAAATCTATGGTTAGTTCTCGAAGATAATAAGATTTAATAAGCAGGAGAAAACAATTTAGAAACCACACAATCTATCTCTCCTATTGAAGGTAAATTGTTTTATTTTTATAAAACTCATTTAGTAAATCCTAAGTAAAATCTTTAATAATTCTGGTTAAGTTCTCAAGTTTCAATTAAATCTTGGTAATAAAAAATGAGGTCATAAGATGAATTCAACTCGACCTTCTTCCTCTAACCTTTTTCCAAGGTGCTTTGTCTTCTTCTCTTAAGTGTGTTGAATTCAAACCCATGTTGTCATATGGGCATGAACAAGTTCTAGTAGCGTAAGTGTAAATAGATGGCCTTGTGGAATTAAATTACCCCTTTCTCCAAATAAACGAATTAATCAAATAAATGTCATAATAGAGAAGATTTAAAGATGATTACTCAGTGTAAAAAGAATAAACTTAGCTTGGTAAGATGAATTGTATGAATCATATCTTGAGCCTCCTTGAAAACGTAAGCTAAGAATTGCAAGATGTCTTTTTAAAATAAATAACCCTCAAGAATATCTCATTGTGGTTGGCCCTAACTGTAAGTGTGTTATGTGGTTGGACTTCTATGTTGTCATGTCAAAAAGAAAGAATGTATTATCCTTTTGGGTGTGAACGTTTCCGTGCTGACCTTGTGGTCATCCCCGTAACAAGTGGTTCCCATAGTTGGTTGTAACTTTGTGACGACATGTTGTGTCGTGTTATGTGTGGAAGCAAGTAAAAAAAAATTATCCTATTTTTTACTGTGTTGTTCGTGTGTGAATTTTTGGGTCGTTTCATTTCTTTTAAGCAACTATATCTAGAATTTTGTTATTTTGTTTCATGGATTTTGATAATGAAATTATTTCTTGTGTTATACTTTATGTATGATATTTCATAGCAAAAATTATTTTGATTTTTTAGGACTTTAAAGAGTTAAATATTATCCTCTAATATTTTATCATTTGACTATTTAAATGGTACGTACATGAAATATTTAATTGCTTAGATGAAAGAATATGATCGTAATCATTATCTAAAGTTATTTTTAATGTAGGCATTTAAGAAATTCCCTATTTGTTCATTATATTAATCTTGTTATCTAACTTTTTCAGACGCTTCAATACTTGTAATTTTTTTATCTATGTTGTGTTATCTACATCCATTTATGGTCTTTCCACTTGCCACAAACCATTTTGCATAGTTTCATATAATTCAAATGCCTTCAAATCTAGAATTTAATTGCATGTCTAGTAAAAAAATAAATTGTGTAGAAATTGGAATTTTTTGAAACGTTAAACACGCATATGTTCATAATTTTTCAGCATAAAAATGGAGGACCCCAGCCACCAATAGTGATATATCGCATATACATGCATTATGAGTGAGGTGGCTCACATACCAGCGATAACTTGTGGTCAAAATCGAACACTTCCTAGCCCTTTCAAGGGGTTAAAGACCATCCCAACGTGTAGTTCAAAAGTACCATGTGTTAAAATCTAGTCTTGTTAATTTACTTATGAATAACAAACGAGAATACATTTTTAATTATTTTGAAAGAAGGGTTTATAAAATTGTAATATATTTTATTAAATTTTCCAAAGAATCGTCACAACAAGTAAAGTTAGATCACCACACTTTTTTGGTGGTTATCATATTATCTTAAAGTGTATATTGGTTTACATTGTAAGTAATAGTTAATATTTTTGGCTTATATATACCCTCCTATTTTATATTATAACTAGTAAATAATTTTAGAGAATTTTACATTGTGATTTTATGTTTGCACTATGTTTGGATTTAGTATATTTTATTATCGTTAAACAAGCACCTATAAATTCCCTTATATCACTAAGTATATCCTTAAGATCAATAGGTTAGTAATAAATTTAAATAGATTAGATAATACCCAAACTTCTCTCAATATTTTCATCATGTAGCTATTCCACACTTGTGGGCATTCCAATGTTGTGATAACAAAGAAACAAATATTAGGAAATGACATATTTAGCCACTAACAAATTTTTATTCTTGTTTTTACCAGAACTTGAAACATCCTTAGGTGTAATTATTACTATTTTTCAATTTAATAGCTAGGATTTTAGTGTGTTTAGTTTTTTTCTAGTTTTATGAGCAATATTAAAGCACTTGATTAATTAATTCCACTATATTTTATATGATCTGATGTCCTTCGAAACGAGAAGGATAAAAATATGAAAAATTACTCAAAAGAAGGGACATTTATAGTTCTTATTAATGTATCTCAAACTTGGATAATTTTTTTTTCAAAAGGAGCACTCTCCTAGCATTAAAAATCAATACACTCCTTCACCGAATCGAGCCCAATTTTAATATAAGGATTTGTCCCATAATATTTTTGGACATACAAAATAACTATATTTTTGACTTTTAATAGAGGCCTTGATCTAACCTTAACCACATTGAATGACATCCCCTTACGAGCCCTCAAGTGTCTCCTATTTATTAATGGTGAAACTACCTTCAACGACATCGATCACATCTAAGACATTAATAATCCATGTTTCACTCACCATATCATTAAAGGAAATGTAGCTATAATATCATTAGCTCCTCCCTTAAATTCAAACATATTGAATGGTATATAAAAATTCCCATAACATAGTCCACAATTGGGATAAACTAGGAGAGAGGTTGTAAAGATTTTCCGAATAATGGTGAAACCTAATCTATCATGGAGAAGTTAACTACCATTAAAAAATCTCAAACAAAAAACATTTTTATTTTATATAAAATTTTGATAAAACTTGAAACATCCCACCACAAGCATGTCATTGTCCTTATACAAATTCTTGTGTTTCTTAAGGTCTCTATGTTTTGATATTGTAATCATGATTCAATCTATGGGAGGCACTATAATTCCCGATACTTATGAAATATATGTTAAACATGAAATTAGTGTAATAAAATAAAATACTAGCCTCAAAGCCTTTTATGAACACATATAACCATCATGAATAATTAGGAAGCCTAGCCATTCTTAATGTATATCAATATTATAATTTGTTTTATCAATGAAATAAAGTCCAAAAACAATTCAAAAAAGTATCTTCTAGAATGTTGTAACAAAAAAGTCCTACCTTGATTAATCCAAACAGATCTCTAGTTCTCAAGCAATATAATATAACTGCAATTGAATTGGTTTTACCGCTACATGTTTACATATGACTAAAATATCTTTTCACATGGAAATTTAAGCCAAAAGTGAAGTCATAAGAATCAAGAGTATAAACAATCAATAAAAACTAAGCTAACTCAAATTGTTTATACTTCATCAAAAGAGAATATAGTTGATTGGTTAGAAAATTATTTCTATGTAGTACAAATGAAATGGATTGAGTGTGCCATGACCTTAATTTTATTCTAGTATATGATATGTAAATAAATAAACCTCAAATCCTAGATAAATTGGTCTTTTATATGCACAAAGGTTAGTTTTTAAATATAAAACTATTATGAAATTATGTAAATATTTATTTTTGGGTCAAAGTTTGTAGGAAATTAGTAAACAAGTTATATTTATAAAAACCTTTTGAGGACATTTAGGAAAATGAAAGAATCTATCATCGCTTAGATCACTATAGATCCTAAATATTCAAAGAGTATTTAATTAGATGAATTAAATTTTTAAGTATAGCCAATGTCAAAGTTATATATTACTAAGTATTTTGTGACAATAAAAGAAGCACAAACGAAGCACAAATATGTAGCATTTGGTTCAAATAAGAACAATAATATTTCATTCTTCTTAATTATTATGCACATTATATTACATAATATAGGAAAGAGATCTCCTAAAATTCAAGAGTCGTGCAAAAACTACCCATCCTTATTGATTTAATTCAATATTAATTAAATCTAAATTTCCACAAATACTACTGAAATAAATGATGTGTAAATCCTATTATATAGAGATGACACAAACAAAATAAGATGTAAAATTTGAAACCCTTGGAAAGAAGTAGAGAAAGTTGACATAACTGATCTGGACTAGTAAAAGTGATGACTAGACTAGGCAGAGTTCCGTAAATGCTCACAATAAATTTTGTAACACATGGAAAGAGCCAAAGATGATTGCACACATAAGGATAGGGGTGCCTAAGGTGTTGGTGACTGGATTTGGGTGTCCGTGACTATGTAAAAGAACTATGTAACACCCACTACTTTGACACACAAATACAACACTAAAAATACCAGAATAATTTTAATTTTTTGCTTTACATTACTTAATACGTGATAACATAAGGGATTTCTTAGGAAAGCACATAACACTTGAGACACTTTCATAAACATTATCCCATATAGATTACAAGAAAAATATGTGATGTGCATTAAGGACACCTTTCCCCAAATGGCAAGGAACAACATAATAATTCAAGTACAGTATAACTCCCGTATAGAAACAATCCATAACACAACACTTTCCCAGTTTACATATTTATTACCTTCATATTTAATTATTGACCTTAATTATTTGAAAATCACTTATCATGCAGTCCTTCATTCATCTTTAAACTAGACTACATTATCTTTATTTTACTTGACATTTCACTTGTAATCATTTCCTCTAATTTTGCTTGTTTTCCTTATCACAATAGAATGACGTAGCCTTATTATTGATAGGAAAATATTTTCCCACATGAGGCTAGTAGTGTTTGTTCTAAGAATTTTTTTCTATGTTGCATGTTGTTTGGTTTTGTAATGTATCTGAGTTGCAACAACAAAGTTTCACATGAAACAAAGGAAATTTATTGGTTTGAGAGTAAATAGATTTTGTGTTCCTTTCATAACAACATTTAAACACTAGAGTTACAATATTTTGCTTTAATTTATTACAACTAACCACACATTTTTACTAATTGTATTAGATACTTAGTTTGCAATGATCATGATACGCAGAGATGATTTTCCTCGAGTCAAAAGGTTCAATCCTCAAATTTAATTTTTATTCTTAATCTTTAATCATTTAATAATATCATTTGAAACCACATTTAGGGGTGTGGTGATTATGTTTGTCCCTTATGTATCACAACTTTCCACATTTACTAGGTTAAAATATAACTAAGGAGAGATTATTTTATTTTTTATTTTATATAAAAATAATCTTTGTCATTTTAGAATGCTGAGATCATTCAAGTGTATGCGACGATTAATAATAGTTCCAAAATATCCTTTGGTTTTCTTATAACCTTTACATCATTACGTTGACTTCATGATGAATTCTTTTTACTTCAACTATGGTTCATATATTTTGTGCTTTACTTAATCACCAATATCCTAAGGAGTATGATTTCACACTTAATCAAGTTTGGATTATTCCAAGGAAATTTAAGTATTAGATGCGTATTACAAGGTGATATGTAATTATAATGTCTGTACACCCTATGATCCTATAACATTCGTAAAAATGACGCTCGAGGAACATACTAAAACTTAACACTTAACCCTGAAATTTTTGACTAATTGTTTTTAATAAGTTATAAACGGGTCACAAGGGTGTTTAAACCTTACGGCACATCAAGTTAACTTACACCACTAAACTCAACTTCACAATTGATGGGCCAGGTCTGATTAAAAGATTAGATATTAAAATTACTTTACCTCTAAGGTCAATTAATTAAAAGTCAACTAGGAAGGTGCCATAGTTTAATTTACTTGGTTAAATGTTTTCTCTTCTTAGTTAATGTTCAATCCTAATATGGTTAACCTCATGTTTAAATAATTTAGTTCCATTACCCTAATAGCTTTAAATTCCCCTTTTATTAAATTCCTAAAACATACTAAGAACTAGAAAGGACTTTACACCCCAAGGAAAATAAATGGCCCCATTCACCCATCTACACATACCCTTAAGGATTTAATTTAAACATTTAAAATACATTTCTACCAAACAAAAGTAGGGTTAATCCTCCAACCTTAGATCAATTCAATTGTGGCCACTAGATCCTAGGGTTCCAAACTAACCCTAATTATCCTTAAGTAGTCTTATTAAAACCTCTTCTTACTCTATTTTCCTCATTTGGTCTATTTTCTTTTGTTAAAATTTGCAGGTTGGAGAGGAGGAAGCCATGGGATCAAGAGAAGAAGAACCGTGGAGGATTCTATAAGGAGATAAAGCTTAGATTAGTTTATATTGTAGTTTTATTGTTATAATTTATTTCCTTCAAGGATTGGAGGGGGTTTTCCTTTCCAAACTAGTTTTATTTCTATTGGTATCCAAATTGATTCTCCCTTTAAAACCGAGCAAAGATCACTGCATTTAGCAAGAGACTGAGAGACTGACAGATCTTCTTTTGATTCATTTTGTATCCGGGGAGAGGATTTTTCTGACTATTTATCTCTTGGGAATCGAAGAAATGGATAACACCTTTATTAAGGATTTGATCTATCCTCACTTCTTTAGGCCATGCCTTTCGACCAGGGTGAGAGGACCCATTTTGTAACCTTTTTTAGTGAAGGAGAATGAAGATATGAAAGGAGACCCTAAGAAAATATGATCAATGCACCACAATTTAAATCCCACGAGTTGTCACTTCTAAAGAATGGTGATATTTCCTAGACAGGGCTAAGGTTACTAAGGACATTATGGAATCTTGATTGCTTCTACATATTTTGGCAGTAGAATTTATACATTTGTGGACACACAGGGAAAATAGGGGCATTTCAGGATGGATTCATTCTTTTTGAATAATTTTGGTGGGAGATTAAGAATGATAAAATTGATTATACCAGATCTTTGAGAGACTTCACAATAATTGGAAAGCTAGATGATAGAAATCTTCGGAATAGCTAAAATATTCCTTCAACTAGAAGGTGTGCATCAATGGAGGCCCAAATTTGCACGGTTTAACACAATCTCCAAGAATTTAACATGAAGGATCAAGCTAAAGACTCTATAAAACATCAAAGACCCCTGGTTCCTCATGCCTAAGATACACTCGAAGGCTTACAAACAATATTTATCATAAAATGACAAAGAAGTGATTTTAAATTTTTTAACTCATCATTGGATGCAAGATATTCTTGAAATGAAATTACAAATGCCACTAAACTGTCACAGGAACAAGATCCTCTGTGATTTGGAGGTACTTTAACACAAGATTGCAATAGTTATAAGAAAAACTACTTGTAGACATTCTAAAACAAAGTAGACACAAATTTATCCAAGATTGACACAAATTAGCTTCAAATTGATTAGATTCAAGAGAGGGGGAAAGTTTCTTTGAATAGTCTCATAGCTATCAATGGTTGTACACTTACAACCAACTTGACGTGATTGAAATCTAAAACATAGGAAAATAATAGGTTTCTCGGATTGGTCTCTTAAGAAGATGGGATCTCTTAAAGTTTCTCTTAAGAATTTAACCCCCAAACCTTTGCAAGAGTATTGTCATTAGATTTATACATTTCAGTTACTCACTCATCCCAAAAATTCCCCCCAACAAGAATAATATTCGAGGGACCTTTGCTTGTTACCAATTTGCCTCAGAAAGTGACGTTTAACAAATTCACATCCGAAAGCTTCCAAGTGGACCAATTATGAAATGATCACATTTCCTGCACTCGACTAATGACTAGGATGCCATGCCACAATGTTTTGGCAGTCCTTCTAATCTTTCTGATTCTTTAATGTGAGAAATCCTCGTTTTAATCATTTTTTCGGAGGCTCTGTACAACTTGATCTGACAGGTAATCCTTTTTTCCCTTGAGGAAACACATTTTTCATCCTTTACACCTACAACCTCCATCATTTCATATTTTTCCTCTCTTTCCTCTCGTAACTCTCTCCCGCATTCAACTTCTCTGGTAATTCATGTTTTTGCAAGTGCCCGAGCAATTCCAACTTCAAAATATCAACCTTAACAATCCTTGGACTCAAAAATTAAGTTCTAAATCTATTCAATGGCACTTTGTAGACAAAAATACAAATAATTTCATCAAAAATGATGAAAAATAGTGCGTATTCGCATCTCCAGGAGTCTTAGAGCAAAAATGGCAGAAAAACAAGGGAAATGCACAACTATTGATTATGCAGCTTCTTCTTAACTTTAGATTAGAACCATCCATGTGTTTCCTTGGAACAAACTCAAAGGTAACCTACAAAGGTAAGTTTCCAAAAAAGCGCGGACCTTCCATGTGCCTTAGGCTCAAGAAAACCATCTTTTGGCCTTTAAAAAGTATCAAGTATAAAAAGGAACCAAAGAAATCCTCCATGTGTCTCAATTTCACACACTTTAAGATGGTCCCTAAAATCGAGAGCCCAAATAAGCACGGTCTCACCATGTGTTTCAGCTAGTAGAGTTTGCTGAAAATGTTTAAGGACCAGTGGAAGGCGAAATGTGTCTAGGGTCCGAAAGAATTTTTCTTGGCCGTTTAAAATTCCAAGAAAGGACAGAGTGAGCGGAAGCATCCAAGTGTCCTCCTGGCACTTGTTCAAAATAAAATTTAGGGGTCAGTCCCCAAATAGGTGAAGTCCCTCCATATGTCGCAAGCCTTTAGAAAGTTACTTGAAAAGCTTACCTATAGAGAGGAGCTGGGGGAAGCCTCCACATGTCTCCCTGGCGTAATTTTGAGATGGTCCCCGAAAGTAGAGACCCCAAACAAGCATGAGCTCACCATGTGTCCTCTTGGTGCAACTGCTAAGGTGAGACCCTGAGGTGGATCCTCAAATGAGTGTCGGCCCTGCACGTTTCCATGGTCCACCAAAGCTACACCGACCACATGAAAAAGAATGTCTAAGTCTTGGCAAGGCAACGGAAACCTCCACGTGTCTCCCCGGTGCAACTCCAAGGTTAAACCAAAAGGTGAATTTTCAAATGAGCGTCGGCCCTCCACATGGAAAAGATTTGATTTGAATCAGTCCTTAGAGTTTTAAAGTGCCCATCCGAACCACATCTAACTACAAAGGGCCACGTTTCCATAGATGTTGAGATGTAAATTTGATGGGGAAAAACACATCAGTTAAACCGTAAAATGCAGGAAAATCACCATTTACACCCGAAAATGAATCTTTCTTTAAGGATAGAGATTTTGGAAATGATATAAGGCCCAAATGTGATCCAACGAGCCACATCTAATCAGAGAAGACCATGTTTCCATAGATATTTGGGACAAAAATTGACAAGGAAAACAAAACGTGACTGTGGAAAATGGAAGGAAGGGAAAAAAACCGATTTTTCACCCAAGTTACAAATTCTTTCACATGGATAGAGGAACAGAAAAATAAACTCTGGATTTAAAGTGATCCTCGACCAAAAGAAGGGAGTAATCATGGCAACCAAATGGGGACATATTTTTCATGTATTAATACGTGGAGATAAAAAAGATGATAGAGCCCACAAATTGAATAATTTTAATGAGAAACGGGGTGAGATCAAATTTAGCACCAACAATGGCTCTGAATTGGGGATGGGCACTCCTTGAGTGCCACAAGAACAAATAGCATACCAATTTCTAAAAACAAACCATTGGGCAATGGAGTCAAAGAATAAGCTTGCAGAGTAGAAAATAATAACCAACTCCCCCAAGGACGAATTGAGAAACCAACAAAATGCTTTCCAAGGACCAGGACAAAAGAAAATATAAAAAACACGAAGGCAGAAAGAAACCAAAAGACTATACATTGTACAATGGAGTATACCTTGATTCTAAGAAATCAATCAAGGAAATGTTTCAAATTCCCGCCATTAACAGGAAATTCAAGTGATTCCCCATCTAAGTATTTTAAGAAGAAATTATGTCCACCAATTCGAATGTCAATTAAATAAGGGCCCATCCAAATGCATCAAACTTTCCATGTTTTCCTTATCCTCATGTCTTCTCGTCCCATAATAACACAATATCTCCCACATTAAAAGCTCTTGGAGTCACTTTTTTATCAAATAACTTCTTCAACTTTTCTCTAAACTTCACATGTCACTGATGGGATGCCCTTCTTTCTTCATCTAACTCAATAATATGATTGATTCGAGTGTCATATGGACTAACTTCTTGATCTTCGATTTTTTGAACAAAATGAAATGAAGACAATTGCAAATGGAGGAGAAATAAATATTGAGTTCCATATGCCAACTCAAATGGCATTTTACAAGTAAATATTTTGACAGTGATTCTGTCAACCAAACAACAAACTTCAGTTGCTCACCCCATTTATTTTTTTTCAGCTTAAAGGTTCTTCTAATGATCTATAACAAGTTTTTATTGTTGGACTCATCTTTTCCATTTCCTTGGGGATTGTAGTTCGAATCATATGTCAAATTGATTACATACCTTTGCACATTGCCACCAAAGGTTTGGCTCAAACTCATGGAATTATTAGGAACAATCTTAGCTAGCACTCCAAATCTACATATGATTCAATTAAGCATGAATTACATGATGAATTGGTGTGTTACTTTGTTGGTGGGGATTTCTTCCACCCACTTAGTGAAATAATTAGTGGCTCCAAGTATCAATTTATGACCAACACAAAAGGATCTGAAATATCTCCAATGAAATCCATTCCCCATTTCTTAAATGGGGCTTCAATTGACATAGGATGTAAAGGAAGGGAATCTCTAGCTTTCAGTCTTCTAGAAAAACACTGGAAACTTTCACATTTCCTAACCAATATAGTTGTATTCATGAAACGAGTTAGCCACCAATAACCAACCCTCAAGATTTTATGTGTTGTAACTCTTCAAGCAAAATTTCCACCACAAACTCATCCATAGACATTAGCAATTATTTTGGGGGCCTCATCTTCAGTGATGCATCTCAAGACCACTACCTCGGGGTTCTTCCAAGCTAACCCAAAATCAGTAATGAAATATTTTTGGGAGGCTAACTTAAGAGATATTTTCTTATTTTTAGTCAAATGTTCAGGGCAACATAGATGTCTAAGATAAAATATTATATCTTTGTACCATTTAGAACTTACCAACTTTTAAAGAACATCCACCCTTTCTCCTTCTACTTCATTCACCTCAATAGTTCGCAAGTTTCTCTTAGCCATAAGCTTAGCTAGGCCCAAACCTCTTATCAATTTTATGGTTTGAATATCCATGTCATATTCCTACAACTTGTTTACCCATCTGCATCTTTTGCTTGAGACCTCCATCTCTAATAAGATATCTTTCACCATGGTGTGGGGAACATAAGCAACAACTTTAGAGCTCAATATGTAAGGTCTGAAAACCTTTGTTGCTTTCACCAAGGCAAATGCTTGCTTCTCCATGATGGTGTACTTCAACTCAGCTCCTTGTAATGCCTTACTAAAAAATGCAATTGGTCTCTAAGCCCATTTATCATCCTTCTATAAGAATACAAATGTAATGGTGTTTTCTGAAGCAAAAGAAAATGTTTGAAAAGGCTTCTTGTAATCTAGAGCTACCAAAACAGGGGCATGCTTTAATGCTTCTTTTATCCCATTAAAATCTTGAATGGAAACTTATTCCCATTTGATAACTTGATCCTTCTTCATCATGCTAGTAATGGGGATGGTCATCTCAACAAAGTTAGACACAAATATTCTAATAAGTTTATTTGTCCAAAGAAGGTTCGAACTCCCTTCTTAGTTCCCAAAATTGGAACCTTGCTGATGGATTCCACTCTCTTATGATCAATCATAACCCCTTCCTTTGATACAATGTGACCAAGTAGATTTGCCTTTTGCACTCCAAAATGGAACTTCTGTGGATTCAATGATATGCCATACTCTCTACACCTTAACAACATTCTCTCTAAGTGTTGCAAGTGACCATTTCTTTTTCTCGGAAAACATAGTTACATCATCTTGATAAACATCAATGAAATCACTAATATAACAAGCAAACGCTACATCCATTTCTCTTTAGAAAGTTACTCCAACATTCATTAATCGCAAAAGAATCCTCACATAGACATAAGTTCCCCAATAAGTGGTAAAGGAAGTCTTTATTCTTTCTGACTCCTTCACAACAACTTTATTATAGCTAGAGAAACCATCCAAAGGGATAACAATTGAGAACCAGCTTACCAATCATAGCATATTCTCCATTTTGGCATAGGGTAATTATCTTTCAATGATGGTTTATTCAAGTTCCTAAAGTCTACGCACAACCTTATATCACCATTCATTTTTATGACAGATACTAAATTTGTAACCCAAGATGAATACCTTGTGGGCTGAATGATCCCTCCATCCCTCAAATTCTTCAATTCTTCTTGCATATTCAAACAAAGGAATGGATTGATCAGACTCTTTTTTTGCCTAAAAGGCTTGGCATTAGATTCAAGATGAATTTCATATTGGAACAAATATTCCTCGTATGCCTTCAACTCAGAGTAAGACCAAGCTATGCGATTTGATATTTTTTTAGCAATTGAACATAGGATTGCTTCTCTTACTTGCTCATATTGCTTCCTAACAATATTTTACATGGTTTTTGCTTTGTGCCCAAGTTTTTCTCTTCCACATCTCTTAAAACTAACATAATTATGTTAATAATGCAATCAACATTATAGAAGTATGATTCAAGTGCCACCAAACCTTTAGGGAATCATGTTTTTATTCATCTGGATGATGTCTTTGCCAAATAAAGTTTCCTTTCCTTTAGAACACACACTATTGGTTCCCAATCTATATTTTGGTTAGAAAACTCACCTTAGTTCTATAGAAACCGTTTCACCTGGCATAATCATCAAAAATTGTCAATTTTTAACGTTGTCAAGGACAGATGGCCTTTTTAGTATTTCAACATCATACTCAAAAATGGAGATATTGTACAATTTCAAAATATGGATCCTAACACTCCTAACTTGTATATAATATCATTAAAATTTGTATCATGGTGAACAATATTAAATGAGTCAAACATTTCAATCAAATCCCAAACCGATGCATACTTGTATTGTTTCATTCTATGATTTTTAGTAACATACAATTTTCTAATTTGCTTGACAATCGTTCTGAATATCCTTTGACAATGATATCATTTACACCATATTTCCATAAAATTCTCAAAACCAATAACAATGCTTCATATTAAGCAATGTTTTTAGTGCATTCAAAGTTGATTTTGAAAGAAAAAACAAACTCTTCCTAGCCTGGAGAAATCAGAACAATAGCAGCATGATTTCCAAACTTGGAACAAGCTCCATCGAATAACAAGGTCTAAGGAAAACCTACTTGTTCAAGAAATTTACATTGATCAATCTTGTGTTCTTTTCCATCAGCTAATCCAACAAATTTATCAACATCTACATCAGCATACAACACTTCATAAGAAACATTATTGGGATCTTCAATGAGGTGCAACATCTTCTTCTCTCCATACAACTTTACAATGCTTCCTTCAATTGGAATGGTGGCAAAATACATATCCACTTCCGAACACTTCCACCAACACCCATAGCCCACTTTCTTGATAACAATATGCCCCATTTGACAGTGGCAATCAACAATAACAACATCAAGTTTCAAGTTCTTACCCGAATAAGTTGTAAGTAGTACCACCAAACCTTTTACATATCCTACAAATGGCACATCTCTAGAATCCATTGCAGTACACTTTCCATAAGCTATTGTCACTTTAATGTTCATTTCATTCATGACCTCTAGAGGCATAACATTGCATGATGCTCTAGAATCAAATATACAATTGTGTAGCATTTTGTCCTTAATAATCAGCGTTGTAAAAAATGGATCAACATTTTAACCGAGACTAAACCAAAGATGTTCCCAAGTAAACTTCAGTGGTTCACCTATCTCCTCCAATTTTGGTTATTTTTCTTGGTCTCAGTAATGGTTAAATAAGGAGTGTCTACATTATTTATATTTCTACCTTGGCAGTCCTATCTTCTTCCAATCCCAAATACTCAAAGGCCATCTTCTTGTCCTCAGGAATCCTAAGTAGTTCAACAATCGGAACAAAAATCTTGAACTAACTCAAGACTTGGGAAATGTCATAAGGAATGTATTTAGGCAAAGCAACATTTGGAGAAAGATTGAAAACCTCATCGGATGGAAAATATTTTTCACATCTTGGGCATGGGTGGGAACACCAGTTCTACTTGAGACAACAAGGCCTTTTCCAGTGCATCTTTCTTTGGAATTTATTTTGCGATATTGGTGAGAACTGGGGTTTTTGTTTTAGCTTGAGGCTTTGCCCTTCGATAGCTTTACTTCTTATGTTATACTCTTTTCCTTGGGAAAAAATAACATTCATTAACAACTGTCTATCGTCTTATGATGGGATTCCTCGATCATACTTCTTAATCATTAGAGCTCTTAGATACTTAAAATCATTATTAGGAAGTTCAAAATCTTGTACCATATCTATTTCTAAAGTATGAGAGGGAGGAAGAAGAGGTACCCGCTAAGTGCAATCCAAAAACTTGCAATATTTCTTGCAATTATTACTTCAGTTGAAGTTGTTCCTTTATGTGATATTGTAGAGAAATTCACCATGCATGAATCATCATAAATGTTATCATCATCATCAGATTCTTCATCTTGCTGATCTACTTCACATGACAGGTGGGGTAAGAAACATTTTTCACACCAATCAATTTCATTTGTCTCTTTAACAACAACTCTGGCATTTAGAGGATCAAGAACTACTCTATTTTCCCTAGCTTAGGGTTGTCTAGTTCCCATGGGTCCTTTACCTCTATCATCAGATATCTGATCATTTCTAGGATGATTTACGAATCTATCTTGTCATTTTTTCCTATGCCGACCTTGAGAACTATCAACACAAATCCGGCACTATGATAATTCTTCATCGGGAACTCCTCGTGCTATGATTATTTAATAATGCATAGCCTTTAGTTTGGTGGATGTAATATGGAAACACAACAACAAAACATAACACATTAATAACATAGACTATGATACGAATGAATGATGACAAATCTTAAATATAAGTGTAAATTATAATATCAACATGAAATTGTTATAATCTCACCCATGATGTTCTTCAAGTGTTATTAACTTCACTTGCCTTCCAACAATAACTATGGGAGAATCTTCACAATTACACCTCTTAATGGCTTATTTAACACACTTACTCATACAATATTTCTCACTACTTCCTTCTATGCTAAATAAGGGGGTGGCCTCTCTATTTATACAAATTCCAAGCTTAACCTTATCTACTTCATACCTTAAGAGTAGATAGATAAGAAATATACTCCACGAATCATATCCCATACCTTAACTCTTATATGTACATGTAAGCTTATCTTTTAAGATAAGATAAACCTTATCATTTCACATGGGTTCCACATTTTTAGAATTTTTACAAATAAAATACACAAAATATTTATGATCTAACTCCTTGTCCTTATTACCAATATAATATTTCTAATTCCTAATCATGTATATCCTACTTCCTAACTTTGACATTTTAACATTACTTGACCACTTACGACAAATATTTACTTTTTACCAAAACATTCCTATTGTAATTTTGACTATTACCATACTATACATTATTGGCAGCATCGTATGTATTAGCCACGCCATTATCTTTTATCGACACTACTACTAATTATACTTAACAACATCCTATTCCTAATACATACATTAATGAAATAGAACTTACGGAGGAAAATTTTAGTGTCGACATCTTCCCCTTCCTAGATTCTACTCCGTCCCTCTGAGTAGACTATTCTCGTGCTTGGAAAATCTTTAACTTGTCATGTTGTTGATCCATTTTGTAATGGGAATGCCATCCAATTCCTCTAGTAGGTATGTACCATTTTCATGCACAACTGCTATTTTGTAGGGCCCCATCCATTTTGGAATAAATTTTCTGCTTTCTTTTTTTTATCGGAATCATATACTAGAACCAACTCATTCACATGAAATGGAGACCAATGGATATTTTGATCAAAGTATTCCTTCTACTTTATTTTCTTCTTATAGCTTGTATCCTTTGCTATTTCCTCTCATTTCCTTTAGAAATGAATATGTACCAACCTTTCTTTTATCAATCACTTTCATCCATCCTTTCATTTTTCATAACTCTCACAAAGGGGGAATATCAAACTCAATAGGAAGAATCGATCAATGCCATAAGCCAACTGAAATGGGAAGTATCCTGTTGCTGACTTTGATGTTGCCCTATATGCCCACAATGCCGCATGAATCCTTTTATCCCACTTATGTACCGCAAGGCTACATCTTTTGTTAGAATTTAACATAACACAAAATTTGTTCATTCCACCTTTCCATTTGTGCTTGGCTTGTATATGTTGTTGCCTTCCCCTGTGCTTAATAGAAAACTTATTGACTAGGGATTCTACTACCTCATTAATGAAGTGGCTTCCTTGATCTTTACAATTTCTAATGGGCAACCAAATCTAGTGACAATGCATTCATATATGAACCTTGCCACTTCATCCATGGAAGTTGTTTTCAATGGCCTAGCTTCAAACCTCCTTGTTAAATAATGTATGATAACTACAATATACTTATTTTGGCGTGGGGTAGTTGGAAGTGGACCTAAAATGTCTATTCCGCACTTTTTAAAGGGACCAAGTGGAAGAATAGGGTATAATGGAGCTGATGAAGTCTTACGGTTACCATGTGTTTGAAAATATTACATGTCTTACAATAATTATAACAATCTCTAAAAAGAGTGGGCTCGTGATAACTCGCATCCAAGATCCTTCTTGTTGTAAGTTGTCTAGAGAAGTGTCCTCCACATGTATGATTATGAAATTATTTTATCAGCTCCTTCCCTTGATCACATCCAACTACCCTCTTGTACTGTCCATCAGGTCCTATTCGAAATAATACTCCATGCAGAATAGAATATGGACGACTAGCTTGAGTAATCATCCTCTTAGTCTTTGCATTGCACCATAAGGAAACTTGAATTCATTCAAATAATTCAAAATATCTATGTATTCACTAGAGATTGTGTCAAGGGATAACAATGTTACATCTAGGAAATCATCATCATCACAAGATGAATCTAAACCATCATAGGCTCGAGAGAGTGCATTTGCATTGACATGCTTCTTTCCTGGCCTATCTATAATATCAAATTCAAATTCTTGTAGCAAAATTATCCATCTTGCTATCCTCCCTGATGGGTTAGGCTTATTTACAATATATTTTAGATCCTGATGATCTGTTACAACTATAAATTTCTGCCCTAGCAAGTAATTTCTAAACTTCTTTACAAAAAAAATGATAGCTAGAGCCTTTTTTTCAGTTATAGTATAATTTACCTCAGCACTGCTCATTTGTCTGCTCCCAAAGTAAACTGGATGATCATTCCCATTTTCATCCTTTTGGCTCAGAGTACTTCCTAGTGCTACATCTAAGGCATCAATATACATAATGAATGGCTTGCTCCAATCTGGATTCTTTAAAATAGGTGAAGACACCAGGGCTTCCTTCAGTTGTTCAAAAGCTTCATGCGCCTTATTTCCTAGTTCATAAGTAACATCCTTCTTCAAGAACTAGGTTAGTGGCTATGCAATCTTTGAGAAATTCTTGATGAACCTTCTATAGTAACCCACATGGCCTAAAAATGATCTCAACTTACTTCTATTCATAGGAAATGGTAACTCTTTGATTTTTGAAACTTTATCAGGATCAGTACCAATACCATATCTAGATACAACATAACAAAACCTTAACATCCAAAGACACACTTTGTAGGGTTTAGTGAGGCTTTTTCTTCATCTAACCTTTGAAATAATGTCTCCATCTGGTGCATGTGGTCCATCTTGCTACCATAGATGTAAAAATCATCCAGAAATAATCTTATGAAGTTCCCAATGTAGGGTTTAAACACCCTATTCATCAAACACTGGAATGTTTATGGAGCATTACACAACCCAAAAGGCATAACTCTATAAGAAAATGTTCCCCAAGGAGTGGTGAACGTGGTCTTTAGCTGATCTTTCTCCGCTATACAAACTTGGTTGTATCCGCTATATCCATCAAAAAAACTATAGCACTCCTGGCCAGCTACTTCATCCAAGATCTGATCTGAGAATGGAAGAGGGTAATGATCCTTCTTTGTTTCCTTATTGAGCTTCCTATAATCAACACAAATGCGTAGCTTCCCATTCTTTTTTATTGAGATCACAATGGGAGAAACCCATTCTGAATTCTCCACAGCAAATATGAATCTTACATCAAGAAACTTATCTATTTCTTCTTTTACGCTTTTGAAAAATTAGGATTCATTCTATATGGCATTTGCTTTATGGGCTTAGCACCATCTACCAACTCAATAGAATGTTCTACCCAAGTTACTTGACATAGTTCCTTGTAATCAAAAGTGAATAGGTGTATTTACCTTCGAAGAGTTGGAGGTAGGATTCCTTCTCAATCCATCACAACATCACCAATCTTTATTTTTTGGAGACGATCATCAATTTATTCTCTTCATATAATTTTATGGGTTCATGAGTCGGTGTGACTAGAAGGATATCTATGAACGAAACATCAACCTCACTTTCTTCATCTTCTGTGTCCACTTCACTTGTACTAGAGTAATCGAGGATGTCCAATCATCGCCATCACTTGAATCCACAGGTCTTGTCTTATGATGCCGAGGGATCACGTTTATCTTCACCCTCTCTCTACTATGTCCAAGTGTCATGAAGCCTTCATTCTAGTAGTTTCTTGCATGAACTCTCCTTAGCCATGGTATTCCCAACAACATTGGGTACGCAACAGTACCATTTTTTATCACCTAAAATTCTACCACATATACAACACCCATAACAGATATTGCCACATTTGAAACTACACCTTCTGGTTTAGTTTTTCCCTTATTTAATGACCTTAACATAAGTGTTGAGGGATGATCAATTTTTAAACCAAAAATATTCATTATAGACTCGGCCATTACATTAACTGTAGCACCTCCATCAACTAAGACATCATGAATTGAAATACCATTACATAATACCTCAACTTGTGGAGTGTAGGGATCCGCCTCTACCTCCAAAACAAGGACCTCAACCTCCTTCCTTCATCGAGCATTGAGTCCACTTTGTAGCTCTCGCCTCTTCTCAGAAGACATAGCCAAGAGTTGACTATATGTAATATTTGCAAGCCTTTTGGACAGATCTTCTAAGATGGAGTATGGTCCTTGTCCTCGTGAAATCAAAAATCTTGCACACCCAACTTTCTTCTCCTATGTTTCTTACTAGTTTCTCCTTTCATCTTCTTAGGATCATTTCCATCTTGGTTATCTTTTTCTTTCTTTCTTTTTGTTACAAACACATCTACTTCATTATTTATGCTCTTATCTACTACATCAAAAGAATTCATAGGTTCTTTTCCTTTATCATTATCTCTTGTACTGGATGTAGAAGCTCTATCTAGACAATTATACTTATAATGACCCTTTTTATGACAATCATAACATACAACTTTAGAAATATTTCTTTTTGGACCTTTATCTCCTCCCTGAGAACTAAATTCTTTTCCTTGAAGAAGATTAATAGTTAACTAGCCCATCTTCCTGAGCAGATCTTCATAATCAGCAGATGTACTAGGAGAAATATTTGTGCTCACCAAGATTAGTTTTAGGTTCTGGACCAAAGGTACTGGTGTAGGCTCTACTTTAGCAACAATTTCTTTGGGCTCCTCTTCCATGATTTCTTCTTGCCTTCTTGTAATCTCCTTTGCTTGTTCAATGGTAGCTGGGAAGTCATACTTCACTCGTTGTCTAATCTCTAGCTTCGTCCAAAGAATGAAGTGCTTACAAAGGAGATTATTCATGCCATTCATCAACCCATCGCTAATCCTTCCTTCCGACCTAGGCATCGAGCTTCCTCCTTAGCTCTAGAACACGAGCATGATAATCCCTTATCTTCTCCTTCTCTCCTTGGGATATCTTTGTGATATCGATCATGAGATTTGCATATTTCATTGTTCACCAAATTCTTTAAGAAAACTTTCAGTTAATAAATCCCATGAGTTTTTCACATTATCACCTAGTGTTTCAAACCACCTAAGGGTTGAACCATCCAAAAAGGTAGGAAAAAATTCAGTCCATTATTCCCTTCTTATAAGGCCATTACAAATAAAATCATTTAAACTATTGAATGAAAGAGGAAGCATCTTCATTAGATTGGGATGAAAAAAAATAGAATCTTCCCCATTTTAAAAAGTAACCACAAAGAAATACCAACCCACAAGTACAATCAACAAGACTTATGTTCA
Source organism: Taxus wallichiana var. yunnanensis (assembly GCA_018340775.1). Classification (NCBI taxonomy): domain Eukaryota; kingdom Viridiplantae; phylum Streptophyta; class Pinopsida; order Cupressales; family Taxaceae; genus Taxus; species Taxus wallichiana. Next base: position 894,867,143 of record CM031242.1, read on the forward strand.
TAAATAATTGAAATCACTATAATATAAAATAGAAATGACCACGGTAAACTATGGTAAAACTTGACTTACATGTGGTAAAAATTGACTTTACTATGAGAAACACTATTTACAAAAAAAGTAAACACTATTCACCGTAAAAAGTGACTTATACCATGGTAAAAGTACTTTACCATGGTAACTACTATGCATAAAAAAACAATGTTACCCTCCAAATGTTTTCGACTAAGTGGGAATATCTCTCCGTAAAATCCACCAACTAGGAATGGTCCCAACAATGGAACTAAAATGTCAACACCAATCTGCACTATGATAATTCTTCACCGAACTCCTCGTGCTATGATTATTTACTAATGCACAACCTTTAGTTTGGTGGATGTAATCTGAAACACAACAAGAAACATAACACAAGAATAACATAGACTATGATAAAAGGAATGATGACAAATCTAAAATATATGTGTAAATTATAATATCAACATGAAATTGTTACAATCTCACCCATGAGGTTCTTCAAGTGTTATTAACTTCACTTGCCTTCCAATAATGAACTATGGGAGAAACTTCATAATTACACCTCTTAATGGTTTCTTTAACACACTTACTCATACAATATTTCTCACTACTTCCTTCTATGCTAAATTAGGGGGATGGCCTCTCTATTTATACAACTTCCAAGCTTATACATCTTATCTCTAAGATAGGATAAGAAATCTACTCTGATGAATCATATCCCATACCTTAACTTTTATCTGTACATATAAGTTTATTTGTTAAGATAAGATAAACTTTATCATTTCACATGGGTTCCACATTTTTAGACTTTTTACAAATAAAATACACAAAATATTTATTACCTCACTCCTTGTCCTTATTACCAATATAATATTTCTAATTCCTAATCATGTAGACCCTACTTCCTAACTTTGACATTTTAACATTACTAGACTCGCTTATGACAAATACTTACTTTTTACCACAATATTCCTATTGTACTTTTGAATATTATCGTACTATACATTATTGGTTGTGTCGATCGGCATCACCGTTATCTTCTATCAGATGCTACTACTAATTATACTTAACAACATCCTATTACTAATACATCCATTAATGAAATAGAAACTACGGAGGAAAATTTTAGTGTCGATGAACCTTGTCCAATTCCTTTCTCTTCCTTGTCTAGCTTGTAAGAGATTTCTTTGACAGCTCTAGCCAAATTCTTTACAACTTCCTCAAGATCCAAAGCCATACTTGATTGAAGCTTCTCAAGGTTGATCAATTTAACACCCTCCCTCTTAGGAGGTTTTCCAACCGCTTTAAGGTTGTTCTCAATTTGTAGATCCATGGTAAAGGTCTACCTCAAAGTTCCATAGTTCTTATCCCTCAAATAGTAAGTAATTTTCTTATCAAATGCTTCTAAATAATTTATCGACATGATTCATCACATGGCCTCAAATTAACTGTTTTCTTCTCAATGTTTTATTAAATCTTGTATTGAAATCATGCACTTTGATTCATTGGGATTCTTCTTAATATTTTCAAACTCGATAAAAGAAATTTAGGGTCTTTTTATTACCATACTATAGTCTAAAATAACTATTCATTTCTATCCAAGAATCAATGGAATCATCCGCAAAGATTTATACCATCCCTCGCATCTTCTTCTCGAGTATGGATAACCAATTTAATGTACACATCCTCAAATTATATTTCAAATTTCTCCATCATATTAACAAAGAGATTCAAGTGATGATCACCAGTGATTGCATGATTTACTTGAAACTTAGGCAATTTATTTCTTACATCTTGTGGCACAACATTTGGATAGCAACCATACCTCTAAAATTGATGGGACCAACAGTATTAACAAAAGATGGAGATTTGGGTGGATCTGAGCCATATTATTTTGAGGAGGTGAAATTAGAGGAGATGAAAACTGATGAGGAGTGAGAAGTGTTTGTGGTATAGGGATGGAATTCTCAGACTGACTTCCCTCTAAAGGCTCTGTTTCTTATAAAACTCTATCAAATTTGGAAAATACAGGGGTAGATTGAGAAGAAATTTTTTCAAATACACATGAAGGCCCCTCTCCAGATGGGGAATTAAATTCAACAAAGAGACCACCTAATTCAGATTCACTTGAGGAAGTATAGAAATCTTCAATCATAGGCTGATCAGTTTCGCTAATAGAGATCTCTTTTCTTGATTCTTGATCTCCAACAACCTTCAAAATTATTCTTCCTTCTGAATTAGACTTTCCCAATTCTAGAAACAACCTTCTACTAGGGTCCTTAGTGAGGAAAGAGGTTTGTAGAGATTAACGACAAATCGTACTTTATATATGTTAAAACACTGGTATTTATTAATAATTTAAACAACATGGAGTCGCCACTAAGGATTTTCACCTTAGTTTTTGAAAATGCACTATGGAAGACCTATAAAATGTCTCTCAATACCATATTCATGAAAATATTACAAGATCTGCTCTTCTTCTACCCAAATTTGTCAATGATGATACACACTTTAGTGCAATAACTGTATAAGCTGGAAATATTGCACTCACAACTTACAACTTTGAAAAATTCTTACAAATATAAATAGATAATGATGGTTGAATAATGTATTAGCACACAACACATGTAAGAAGTATTACTAAGGTATGTATGCACTACATTTTTAAAATACTTCAAAGAGTCCTCAAAATGGCACCATTCTCGGTGTGGGTATCCAAATTTATTCTCCCTTGGAAACCGAGTAGCATCAACGATTTAACAAGACAATCGAAGCAGACATACATATCTTATTTTGAGTCATTTTGTAGCTGGGGAGAGGATTTGTCTGATTCTTTATCACTCGAGCATCGGAGAAATGGATAGCACATTCATTAAGGATTTGATCTATCCTCACTACTTTAGGTTGTGCCTTTCGACCGAGTGTGAGGACCCGCTTTGTAACCTTTTTCAAAGATGAAGGAGAATAAATATATCCTTCTTTACACAAATTTGAAAGGAGACCCTGAGAAAATATGATCAATGCACCACAATTTAACTCTCACGAGTTGTCACTTCTAAAGAATGGTGATATTTCCTAGATAGGGCTAAGGTTACTAAAGACATTATGGAATCTTGATTGCTTCGGCATATTTTGGTAGTAGAATTTATACTTTTGTGGACACAGAGAAAACAAGGGTAGTTCAGGATGGATTCATTTTTCTGAATAATTTTGGTGGGATATTAAACAGGATAAAATTTATTATACCAGATATTTGAGATACTTCACAAAAATTGGAAAGCTAAATGACAGAAAGCTTTAGAATAGCTAAAATATTCCTTAAACTAGAAGGTGTGCATCAATGGAGGCCCATATTTACATTGTTTCACACAATCTCCAAGAATTTAACATGAAGGCTTGAGATAAAGACTCAATAAAACATTAAAGACCCCTGGTTCCTCATGCCTAAGATACACTTGAAGGCTTACAAACAATATTTAACAAAGAATGATAGTGAAGTGATTTTAAATTGTTTATCTCATCACATGATGAAGGCTCTTCTTGAAATGAAATTCCAAATTCCACTAAATTGTCACAAGGAAGAGATCCGATGTGATTTGAAGTGACTTTAACATAAAATTTTAATAGGAATAAGAAAAACTACTTGCATACATTCTTAAACAAAGTAGACACAAATTTATCCAAGATTGACACAAATTAACTCGAAATTAATTACATTCATCAGCAGGGTAAAGTTTCTTTAAACAGTCTCAGAGCTTGTCAATGGATGTACACTCACAACCAACTTGACGTGATTGAAATATAAAAGAAAAGAAATTAATAGGTTTCTTGGATTGGTCTCTCAAGAAGATGGGCTCTCTCAAATTTTTTTCTTAAGAATTCAACACCTGACCCTTTTTAAGAGTATTCTCAATGTATTTATACATTTCACTTACTCACTCATCCAAAATTTTCCCCACAAAAAGAATAATATTCGAGGGACCTTTTCTTGTTACCAATTTTCCTCAGAAAGTGAAGTTTATCAAATTCACATCCAAAAGTTGCCAGGTGGACCAATTATGAACTGATCACATTTCTCAGAGCCTCGACTAATGACTAGGATTCCATGCCACAACATTTTGGTTGTCCTTCTAATCATTATGATTCCATCATGTGAGAAATACACATTTTAATCATTTTCTACAGGATTTGTACAGTTGATCTCGACAGGTAATCCTTTCCACCCTCGAGGAAACACCTTTTTCATCCTTTGCACCTGCGACCTCCATCATTTCATGCTTTTCCTTCTCTTTCTTCTGTAACTCTGTCTTGCATTCATCTTCTTTGGTAATTCATGTTTTTCTAAGTGCCTGAGAAATTCCAACTTCAAAATATCAACCTTAACAATCCTTGGACTCAAAAATTAAGTTCTAAATCCAATCAATGGCACTTTGCAAACAAAAACGACAAGGAATTTCATCAAAATGATGAAAATAGTGCTTATTCACATCTTGAGGAATCTTAGAGAAAAAATGGTGGAAAAAAAAGTGAAATGCACATCAACCGTTGATTCAATGATCCAAAACCGAGTGGTTTCAGACTTAAGGAACAGATTAACAATTGTGCTAGATGAATTGAAAAATAACTATCTTTGGAAAGAGATGTAAATTACTAAAAGACTTCAACTACATCAGTTATCTTTGCAAGGAGATGTCTATCCCTTTTCGGGTTACATATGCATTTATAATAATTTTAGAAATAAAAATGGAACCTATAGGAATGTGGAAGGTCACCGGTCTCGAGGGAGATGAGGTATTTTATCTTCCAAGACTTACATGTGCACTAATTTTGTGAAACATACTATTTTAAGAATTTACTATTTTTAGACAAAGCACTACAAAAATCACAATTTGGGCCCCTTAAACATGGATTTCAAGGGTCAAACATTTCCAAACAAAGTTCTATGCCTTTTCATCACATTCTATGCATTCCAAGCTTTTTGTTTCCTTTTGAATGGAGTCAATCGGAGGTATGGTGCAAAAGTTATGGTCTCTGGAAGTTGCACCACTATAATTGTTGCCTGGATCATTCCTCCCTCCTTCAAAAGCAATGGTCCCCATTGCATTAAGATGCCCCATCAAATGTGGAAATTGATTCTTTACCTGGTATGCAGTGAGCCACTTACCTTGGTGACTGAGATTTCCTTTCTTTATCACATGATAGAGTTGAATAGGTTGTCCTCTAGTGGTCTTAGTCAAATTGTCCACAATATGATCTTCTTCAACTGGGGAAAGACTTGTTGGATTGAGCTCGGAGATGTCCAATTGTTCTGCTATGACTGAAGTATCCAACAAAGGTGGATGGTATGGCTTGAGGAGGTCCACATTGAAGATGGGGTGTAGACCAAGGTAGGGTGGAAGATTCAACTCGAAAGCATTTTCCCCTACTTGCTTAGTGAGAGTGTAAGGACCATACTAGAGAGGTCGAATCTTTCTGTGTGGACCTGCAAGCCATTCCTTCTGAAGCCACAACCAAACCTTATCACCAACCTAGAAATGATGTGGAATCATGTGTTTATCATAGTGATTCTTATAATTTTTATTCATTTTTTGTAAAATGTCATGGACTTAGTGTCTTTGAATGTGTTGGATCTGTTAAAAAAACCTTCTCACTTTTTCTACTTCACTTTTTCCATGAGGTGTGAATTCCATGGTAGGAATTTGTATGCATACATTGATGGGAGCCATAGGTTGGAATCCGTAACAAGCTTGAAATGGACTGTGTTTAGTGGAGCTATGTAGGGCTTGATTATATCCATGTTGTATGTATGGTAGGCCCTTGTCCCATGTGCGCAGTGCTTGGAGTGGTACATACGAAGCATGTGAAAATTAGGTGATTCAGCACTTCGCTTGCCCATCGCCATGGGTGAAAAGATGTGGACTTCATCAACTTTGTATCAAACATTCCCCATAAGGTGGACTAGAAGATGCTCAGGAACCTGCTATCCCTATTAGAAACAATAGACTTGGGGAGCTCAAAGTTGATCCATACATGAATGAAATAAAGTTTAGCAGTATCTTCAGCAGAAATATTTTTCTTACAGGAAACCATTATAGCCATTTTAGAAAACGATCAATTACAACAAAAAAACCATCATTCCCATGTTTCAAGTTGGCAAACTTGAGAGGAAGTCCATCGAGACAGAGATGCCCAAGGCTTGGTTAGTTCTAGAAATGGTGTGTATTGTTTCTTGTTAGTTGGCTTAGCAATTTCACAAGGAGTGCAGAATTAATATACTTCACCACATCAGTCCTTATATTAGGCCAGTAGAAATGCTTCTGAAGTACTTCCAATGTCTTGTCCACGCCAAAGTGCCCTATGGTCCTGCTGAAGTGTGCTTCCCAGATCATCTTCTGTTGTTCACTTTCTGGAACATAGATGTGTCCCATATGGAAGAGGAGATTATCCTATAGATAGAAATTAGAGACACGTTTTCCTTCACGAAAGGTCTGATATGTGTTTGAAAACTCAGGGTCCTCATACAAACTGCACCAACTTGAAATATCATGTCCATAGAGATTAAGAATAGTTGTGAGGGCTGCAATTGGAGGGAATCTTAGGAAATCTGCTGCTCAATTGGCACTTCCCTTCTTATGATTTATTATCAGGTGAAAATTTTGTAGGTATGTGGCCCATTTCTGGTGTCTCTCATTCCTCAACTTGCTCTATGTCTGAAGGAACTTTAAAGGCCTATGGTTAGTGTGGATTACTGTCTCCTTCCCTAGAATGTAGTGTTTCCACTGCTTACATGCCTGGATGATGGCATAAAGCTCCTTGTCATATGTTGGGTACTTCCTAACTGTGTCATTGAATGTTTCACTATGGTATGCAATAGGGTGGCCATGTTGCATGATAACAGCTCCCAAGGCATACTCAGATGCGTCTGTCATCAATTCGAATGGATGATGTAGATCAGGAAGGGAAAGGACAGGGGCCAAGCATAACCTTTCTTTCATCCCTTCAAATGCTTTTGTTTTTCTTCCCCCCATTGGAATTTAGCCTTGTTCCCTCCTTTAGTCACCTGATTACATGCCAAGGAAATATGTGAGAAACCCAAGACAAACCGGCGATAGAAATTGGCAAGACCCAAAAAGCTACAAATCTTTGTAAGAGTATTTGGGGTAGGCCACCTTTGAATAACCTGAATTTTCTCTGGGTTGACATGGACTCCTTCCTCATCCATTACGTAACCCAAGTACTAGACCTTTGTCATCCCAAATAAACACTTATCCAGATTTGCATACATTCCAGTAGCTTCCCGAGGTCTCAAGTACTTCTCAAACATGTTGCTGCAGATGCCTCTCCCATGTCTAGCTATAAATGAGTATATCATCTAGGTAGACCACCACAAAGGAATTGGTATAGGGCCACCGATGTCATCCATCATCAACATGAATGTTACAGTGCATTAGTTAGTCCGAAAGGCATGACCAATCATTCGAATAGGCCTTCATGAGACTTAAATGTAGTCTTCATAACATCGGTGGGATCGATAGGATCTAGTGATAGCCAGATTTGAGATCAATTTTGGTGAAATTTTTTACACCGTGGAGCTGGTCCAGCAAATCATCAATCCTTGGGACGGGGTAGCGATTATTCATAGTGATTTTGTTCAAAGCCCGATATTCTATGCAAAGTCTCCATGTTCCATCCTTCTTTGGCACCAAGAAAGCTGGACTTCCACAAGGTGAAGAGATTGGCCTAATATGTCCCTTTTGAATCAATTCCTAGAGCTGCCTCTTGATCTCCTCATTTTCAAGGACTAACCTGTGGTACATAGGGATGTTGGGTAAAGGAGACCCCGAGACCAAATGAGTAACATGTTTTACCTGACACTGAAATGACACTCCTTTAGGTGGCTAGAATAGATCATGATACTCGGTTATGATTTGGTTGAGTTGCTTCTATTGCTGCATTGAGTGCATGTTCATGGAGGCTACAACAAATTTTTTTGTAGGTTTTGGCCCGATCACCAAGATGAAAAACTGTTTAGAACTAATTAGGGAGATAGATTTTGGGGGAATGACCTCAGGTATCTGATAACATCGACTCCTAATGGTAATGGTGACCCTTTTAGGTTGTGACTCATAGATGCCATGTCTATCCCACATAAATGGTTGTCCTAGGAGTGGATCACAAACATCTATTAGAGCAACATCACACACGAATTCATCATGGAAGGCCTTGATGGCATACGGAAGGAGGCATTTTGTGTGACTTGGAGGTCTCTTCCAGGTTTAACCACTTGATACTATATGGTTGGGGATGTGGCTTCACAGGTTCAAGCTCTTTACAACATCAATAGAAATTAAATTCTTCTGACTTCGACTATGAAGGATAAAATGCAATGGCTTACCTTTTACCCAGAGCTTCGAGTGGAAGAGCCTTTCCTTCTCATACATATTCTTGACTTTTGAGGTGGCAATGATCACATATGGCCAAGAATCTATAATTTCATCCTCTTCATCCTTGACCTCAGTGTCTGTAACTGTTGGTGCAGAGAGTATTGAAGAAGATGACTTGGAGAGTAAGGACTTGATGGCTCGACATTATTCCTTGGAGTAACAATTTTTTTTGCGGAGGTCACACCACGTCCCTATCTTCTCATTTTGCATCTTATTTCTTTACAACTCCTTCCATTTCCAACCTTGGCCTCAGGTTTGGCCTTCTTTATCATTTTTCCCCTCACGGGTTGGTTCTTGTAGTCCTCCTTTTATGCTTTTGTTCAATCTTGACTGCAAAATTGTATGCCTCGCCAAGGGTTTGAAATTGAAAGAATTCCATGTCCTCTCGGATGCTCCATTATAAGCCACTGTGATATTTTAGAATCCTGTGTTATTCTATGTCTTGAATGCCCAATCTCATAGACAAAGAATGAATTTTTTTATTATAATCTTGAACCGAGTGATCCTTACCTTAACGGAGTTACTTGCCACCGTATGTACAAATCACCATAGGCCCTAACAGGTAATATTCTTCCTTTATGGCATCCACGAAATCATTCCATGTGGTTTCCTCTATAATTCCTATATATTCCCTTTTGAGCTCATTCTTATACACGCCCCACCAATTTTTAATAGCAAGAGACGATTTTAATAGAGAAAATGTTATCTCTTCCTTATCAGTAAATTGATTGATAGAAAAATATGAGGTCAATTGGTCCAACTAGTTCTCTACTACATCAAAATTGATCCTACCCTCAAAAATAGGAATGTCGAAATTTACTTACACCTTGAATGCAAATGAGGCACCAAAGGACTGATTTAAAGATGAGGAGGCATGATTTCCTACTTGTAGTTATTGCGAATCTGGGTGAATTGTTGTAACATCTGATCCTTTTACTCCCTAACAGCTTCATTCACCATATTTTTGAGAGGATCATTCATCTTGGTGTTGTCTGCCATTGGAGGTCACCTGCAGCAAACAGAAAGTATTCTAAAGGATCGTGTGTGGAACACCCAAGATTTTTATATTCTAACCTCATTCTGGGGATCATACACTCTCAAGACAACTTAGCTCTGATACCACTGATCCAAAACTAAGGGGTTTCATACTTAAGGAACAGATTAACAATTGTGCCAGATGAATTGAAAAACAACTATCTTTGAAAAGAGATGTAAATTACTCAAAGACCTTAAACACATTAGTTATCTCTGTCAGGAGATGCCTATCCATTTTCGGGTTACATATGCATTTATAATAATTTTAGAAATACGAAAGGACACCTAGAGGAATTTGGAAGGTCACTTGTCTCAAAGGAGATGAGGTGTTTCATGTTCTAAGACTTACATGAGCACTAATTTTGTGAAACATACTATTTTTAGACAGCACTACAAAAATCATAATTTGGACCCCTTAAACATGGATTTTGAAGTTGAAACACTACTAAACAAATTTCTTTACCTTTTCAACACATTTTACGCATTCCAAGCTTTCCATTTTCTTTTGAACGGAGTCAATCAGAGGTATGGTGTAAAATTTATGGTCTCTGAAAGTTGTGCCACTGTATTTGTTGCCTGGATCATTCAACACATTCTCAACTTTAGATTACAGTCATCCATGTGTTTCCTTGGTGCAACTGCAAAGGTGAGGTATAGAGGCAAGTTTCCTAACAAGCATGGGCTTTCCACGTGCCCTGGACCCCAGAAAATCATCTTTTGGCCTTTGAAAAGTCTCAATATAAAAAGGACCCAACAAAAGCCTCCACGTGTCTCAATGGTGCACATTGAGATGGTCTCGAAAAGTGGAGACCCCAAACAAGCACGGGCTCACCACATGTTTCATTCCGATAGATTTTTTTGAAAACATTGAAAGACCAGTGGAAGGCACCATGTGTCTAGGGTCCAAGACAGTTTTCCTTAGCCATTGAAAAGTCCAAGCAAGGGTAGAGTGAGTGGAATCCTCCAAGTGTCCTCCTGGAACTTCTTCAAAATAAAATTAAGGGGCCAACACCCAAATAGACATGGTACCTCCATGTGTCCCAGGCCTTTAGAAAGTTGCTTGAGAAGCTTAAGTATAGAAAGAAGCCAGCAGAAGCCTCCACATGTCTCCCTGGCACAATTTTGAGATGGTCCCCAAAAGAGGAGACCCCAAACAAGCGCGAACTCACCACGTGTACCTTGGTGCAATTACTAATGTGGGACCCTAAGGTAGATCCTCAAATGAGCACCGAACCTTTACGTGTCCATGATCTGCCAAAGCTACACTGACTACATGAAAAAAAATGTCTAAGTTTGGGCAGGGCAACGAAACCTCCACATGACCACTCTAAAGCACAGAGCCAGTAATAGGATCTTAGAGGTTTCTAAAAGCAACGGAAGTATCACTAAAGATCCAAACAACATCAAGAAACAAGCACTTGAATTCTACCAAAATCTTCTTAGAGAGAGAAATGTCAGCAATCCGGAAGCTATTTCCTTCATGCTGGAGGCCATCCCTCAGAATAATATTGAGGACCAGAAATTCAGAGATATTACTAAAGCTGTCACGCTTGAAGAGCTGAAAAAGGCTGTTTTTTCCCTTGAGGGAGATAAGGCTCCTGGGCCGGATGGATTCTCTATTAATTTTTTTCAAAAGTTCTGGGAAATATGCTCGGAGGATCTACTCAAAGCGGTTAATGAATTTTATAGAACGGGAAATCTTCTAAAAGAGCTCAATAACACGCACATTGTGTTGGCACCTAAAAAAATGGATGCAAAAGATTTCAAGGACTTCAGACCCATCAGTCTTGTTAATGCTATCTTTAGAATTTTCACCAAAATCATTACATCTAGGCTGCAGCTCATAATGAATGATCTCATCTCAATGCAGCAGAGTGGCTTTATTAAAGGCAGGATAATACAAGACGGTGTGATTATGGTGCATGAAACTATACATTCCATGGAAAATAATAAAAAGGCAAACATGATCCTCAAACTTGATATGAATAAAGCTTTTGACAAAGTTTCTTGGGTCTTCCTTGACAGGATTTTATCCAAATTTGGGTTCACGGAAAAGTTTAGAAAAATTATCAAGTCTTGTATATCTACAGCCAGGTTCTCTGTGGTTTTTAATGGATAGCTTTGTGGGATTTTCACCAGCAGCCAGAGGTCTAAGGCAAGGAGACCCCATCTCCCCCTTGCTTTGTTCATCCTTTTAGTTGCTGACCTTAGTAGAACAATTAACAAAGCGGTGGAAGACGGCCTTTTAAATGGTTCTAAACCCACTTCATTCAGCCATGCTTTGTCTCTCATCAACAAGTTTGGGATGACACTATCCTTCTTCTTAAGCCTCAATGTAGAAGCTAAAGCTATTAAGGCTCTACTACAGACTCTATGAATCGTCTGGGCAAGAGATTAACTATGACAAAAGCATCATTTTTTTCTTTAACACCCCAGGGAAAGACAACTCAAGATTGCTAAAATTAGAACAGGCCGTAAAATTGGAGCTCTTCCAAAGAACGTACTTAGGTCTCCCTCTTGGCACTAAGAAAGTCTCTCACACGGTGTGGGATGATTTATTGACGAGATTTCGAGAAAAAAATGGCCGGTTGGAAAGGGGCCATTCTCTCTAGTCTTTGGTAAGTGCCTTCTCATTAAAAGCACACTCCAAAGTCTACCCATCTATATCATGTCACTTTTCAAAATTCCTTCTTCCTTCGAGAGAGAAAATTGAAAGGATTCGAAAAAAATTTATGGCAAGGCATGGAAGAGAATTCAGATTTCACCTAGTGGCACAGGATAAATTCTCGCACCCCAAAGACTATGGGAGGGCTGGGTATAAAAATATTGAAAAAATGAATGAGGCACTCATCGCTAGGATGAAATGGAGATTGCTATCCGAGAAACAACCTGGATTGATGTTATTAAAGCAAAATACTTGAATCAACAAGTTTGTTTACTCCTATCTCGCACGATGAGCAACTCCCCAATGGTTCCATTTTTGGAATAATCGATTAAGAGTAGAAACTTCATAAAGCGGGGCAGCAAATGGAAAGTGGGGATGGCAGGTGACATAAACTTCTCGGGAGGATAATCGGTCCAAGTGATAATCTCTTGGAGAGATTTGGGATGGCTAAGGACACCTTTTTACAAGCAAGTATGGAACTAAAGTCAAGGACTACATTGAAGGAAATGGCACCAACAAGATTTGGAAAAGACTTTCTATGGAGCGTATTGAACTGAAACTAATTATTTCCTCCCTTCAAGACCTTCTAGATCTCTTCCCTTTGTGTCAGTTGGATTCCAAGGATGAGCTGGTCTGGAGTAATTCACAAGATGGAAAATACTCAGTCAAATCTGGGTATACTAATCTTTTTCATAGTAACCAATCTGATTTTAACTGGAACTTGATCTGGATGCCTGAGTTAACCCCCAAGATAAATTTTTTTCTTTGGCTGGCCATCAGAGGTAAAATTCTCACCACTGACAATTTGATGAGAAGAGGATTCATCATTCCCAATTGGTGTCACCTTTGTAGGAATGATTATGAAGACATTAGTCATCTGTTCATTCATTGTGATTATGCCAATAAAATGTGGAACTTTGTCCTTTCCAAATTCGAAGCTCTTTGGGTGTTGCCGGAGGATCTTAATCAGCTATGGAATCAATGGAACCCACCATTCAGACATTGTGCTATCAAAAGAATCTGGAAATTAGCCATCCCTCATTTAATTTGGAGGATCTGGAAGGATAGAAATAATATCATTTTCAGAAATAGGAAACAGAATTATAATTTCAGTATTGGCAAAATTTCCCAAGGCATCAAAGAGGACATGGCGATTTTAAACCTCCCAAAACAATTGTTATCCTGAGAATGAAGAGCACATCTTATCTAATTGGCAGTTTGGTAATTGGAGCAACCCCGGGAATAGTGTGGATAGATCTTTGATTAAATGGCATCCTCCTGAATCCAATTGGTTCAAGCTGAACTTTGATGGTGCCTCTAAGGGTAACCTGGAACAGCAGCAGGAGGAGGGGCAATTCGGGACCACAAAGGCAATCTGATTCTTTGCGTATGCTTTGGAAAAATGGGAATTCAAAAAAATCATTTTGCCGAAGCTTTATCTGCTCTCTGGGGTTTAAGAGTTGCACGGGCCCAAAATATCCAGAACCTTATTGTTGAAGGGGACTCCCTTAATATTATTAAACTTCTGAATCAGTCCTCATCTCCCAGCTGGAATATTAAAGATTTTATCTCTGAGTCCATAAGCATCAGTCATACCTTCAACAGTATCAGAATAGTACATACTTACAGGGAGGGCAACAAGCTGGCGGATGCACTGGCCAATTATGGCATTAACATAAATTTCACTACATGGGATAAGGATAGTATCCCTAATCAGCTCCACAACAGCATCCATGCGGACCTTCACATGCAAACAATCTCTAGAGATATGCCTTAATCTTTGGAGGAAAATCAAATCCATAAATTCTTCCACATGTGCTGCTTTAAAGTATATGGCGTGGCAAATGATATCTAATTCAAATAATAGCAAGATTTTTTTAAGGAACTTCAAGTGGAGATATCTGGATTTAAAAATCACGCACGCGGGAGGTACAATAGCTGTTGATATCCGGATGCTAAGCTCCACGAAAACCGATGATAACTACAAGGTGAAAGCTGACAGGGAAGGGGTTTTCACGCGCGACTTCCCGCAGGCTCAGAACAGCAATCACACAGCCGTTCGTGAGAAGACTAACGGCTATAGTTCCTATTTTTATGTGACCTTCAACAGCAAGAATCGTAATACTCTTCACGCTCAAAGGTATCTGTGGTGTCGAATCACAGCACCCCTAGGACTCTGCAACTCGATGGGTTGAGAATCTCAGTGCGATTGCACAACATGGAGCTTTTCCCAAGTGTGGGACCTTGCGAAATCGGAAAAGCTCTCCGGATGAAGGCCGGTTCCTATTCCTCTGTTCAGATGCACACGTAAAAATGCAGAGGTCTACTCAAAACCTAATCTAATTTTCCAAGGAGACAGGGGTAAGAAAATGCAGAAAATAAAACCTAAACTAACAGAGGTGATGCACCGAGGAATGAAGAACACCTGTCTTGCCAATAAACACAGACCATAAAAATGTAATGCAAGATCATGCACAGATAACTAGATTTACAGTGAAAGATCAAGAAGATGTAAATAAACACTTTGAGAGGGTTGATAATCATCCACAGAGACATGCATTAATTTGCTCCAAAGATTGATACAACACACTGCAAAATGCCAAGAGGCAAAACTGCATTACAGTTTTAAATGGGAGGTTTTAACTCCACAGATTCACCTGCCAAAGAGAAGAAGGGAGGGGCAAAACAAGAATGTCCAACCTTTAGAAAGAAGCCCCTCCTTACAATTTATAGGAAGAATGAGAGAGAGAAGAGAGAGAAAGTCCAAATCTACCCCAACCACCTCAGGTTGTATCTAATTCATCTCATTATGGTGGTAGGTGAGGACCATATCAAACCCCAAAAGTGGCAAACTGTATTTTGCATTTCTAAGAACTTGTTCCCACCCAATTAAAGATATCCAGTCGTAGTTAGGTAGAGGACGCCGTAGGCTTTCTGAAAAGTCCAACCTTGTGTGAATCGGAGCTCCCAGTCAAAAGTTATGGCCATCTGAATATCTGGGTCAGGGTCTGCTTCCTGTCAGCGCTCAGAATGTTGCGCCTCCTGAAGGTGCGCCTTGGCGCATCCATATGCATGTCGACAACCCTTTTCATGCGCCAAAGGCACAAATATGTTTGTGTCGACAACCCTTTTCGTGCGCCAAAGGCGCAAATATGTTTGTGTCGACAACCCTTTTCGTGCGCCAAAGGCGCATTCATTTGTATGTCAACACTCTTTTCTGTGCGCCAAAGGCGCAAATATGTTTATGTCGACACATGTTTACGTGCGCCACTTTCCCTGCGCCAAGGGTGCAACTTTTCCCGTGTCAACATTCCTTTCTGTGCGCCAAGGGCGCATTTACATTTGTGTCGACATCCTCTTATGTGCGCCAAGGCGCAACTTTTTCCCTGTTGACACTCATTGTCGTGCGCCATTTCCGTGCGCCATGGGCGCATCCATTTTGCTGTCGACACTCATTTCTGTGCGCCACTTTCCTGCGCCTTGGCGCATATATTTTCATGTTGACACTCATTGCTGTGCGCCTCTTTTGTGCACCATGGGCGCATTCTTTACATTGTCGACATCCATTTCTGTGCGCCACTTTCCTGCGCCTTGGGCTGAGGTTTGAATTTCTTTGGTTTCCATATTCTTCCGCTTGTCTATATCTACCCGGGGGGAAGATATATACAACAATTTGGCGACTCAACGGGATCACCTGCCTGCTAGGTAGAAGATCAGTGGCCCTTTTAGAAATCCATTGGGCATGGAGTCATAAGCAATACTTGAAACCAACTTGATCTCTGATCCCGAGCCTGAAACCGCAACTCCTTCTCCGACAGCACTTTGAATTGTAGAAATCAACCTGAGAGCAACAAAACCTGTGCCGAAGCACTTAGGGAAACTGAAACCTAACTACAACAAGACAATGTGCAAACGCACTTAGAGGAATTGAAATCTAAGCTAATATTTACAAGGGTAGAAATTTTCTCTTTTCAGTAGCAATGTTTAAGATAGATTCCGTTGACCGGAATCGAAAGTTCTTCTCCGTCCAATGTAGACAATTGGAAGGCATTACTACTTTTACATCCCGTGACCATGTAGGGGCCACTCCAAATGGCATCAAACTTGGAATGCCTTCCTGGTTTTGCCCGATCTGCATCCCATTTCAGAACTAGGTCCCCTTTCTGGAAGGTCCTTGCTCTTGCTTTCTTATCAAACCATCTTTTCACTAAGGCCTGATCTTTCTCAATTGTTTGAACTGCATGTTCTCTAATTTCTTCCAATTCCATCAACTCGCATACCTAGCCTCCATTGGTTGGACGCACCAACTCCAACCCGCTTCATGAATTCTAATGCGGGTAGTTCTAATGATATAGGCAATCGCCTCTTTTCCATAGACCAACTTATAAGGGGAATTACCTATAGACCTCTTTGGTGTTATTCAGTCAGCCCATAATGCTGATTTTAGCTTGGTATGCCATGTTCTTTGATTTTCATCCAGAGTCCTCTTGATGATTCTTAGCAAATTTTTGTTTGTGGACTCTGCTGTCATTCCATTACCCTGCGGGTAATAATTTGAAGAGGTGCTCAAGTAGATTCCATTCTTAACAGCCCATTCTGTAATTTTGGAACCTATAAATGCCAATGCATTGTCTGATATGATAGTGGACGGCACACCAAACCTGGTTACTATTCCTTCATAAAAGTCTAGTATGTTAGACTCATTTGCTTCCTTGAGCGCTCACGCCGGTCCACTTGGTGAAATAGTCTCATTGCCGTGAGAATCCACTTGTGGCCTTGGCTTGAGTTTGGATTAATGACCCCGACGAAGTCCAACCCCATTGCATAAATGGTTGGTCAACCCGAATTGGGTGCAATGGAAGTGCTGCTTGTCTTTCTTTTCCTGTGAAGAGTGCACATTTCTTGCACTTTCTTATCCATGTATAGCAGTCACTGAAGACTGTCGGCCAATAATACCCTGCCTTCATTATTTTGAGAGTCACTCGTGGGGCAAAATGTCCTTCGAAATCTCCATCATGAAAATCTCGTAACACCCTCTCAATTTGACTTATCCCAATGCACCTCAATAGAACTCCATTGATGTCTTTCTTAAACAAAACACCATCAACAAGCACATATGGAATGGCTTGTAATCTGAAGTATCTCCTCTTTGCTTTGCTCATTTCGGAGGGCATAGGCACATGCAGTAGGAAGTGTATCATATTTTGAGTCCAACAAGGAGTAGGCACATTATCATTTTCTTGTTCTTGATTATCATGTAGTACCAAGGTAGTCTCCTTTTCATCACCACTTCAACTTTCGACTCAAGGCTAGCTGCTCACATAGTCCCTTCCCACGTACTAGTTTGGTGACCTTGATCTCGATGTCATATTCCATGACACGAGTTATCCATCCTGCACGTTTCTCATTCAGATCCTTGTTTAGAAGGAAGTCCTTGACTCCCGCATGAGAGACTAATAATTGGATCTTGTTGTTTGAGACTAGGTGCTTGAATTTCTTTAAGCTTCTGATTACCGCAAGGACATGCTTTTCAATGAAAGAGTACCTAGTTTCGTGTTCCTCCAAACTTTGACTGAAGAAAGCAACTGGTTGTTCTAACCCTTCTTTGTTTTGTTGTACCAGGATTGCAGAAATTGTGTCTCCACCACCAAAGGCATATAGCATGAATTCTTTGAGAAGTCTGGATTAACGAGAGTCGGAGCTTGAGATATAGCCTCCTTTATTGCCTCAAAACTTGCCTTGCCTTCCGCTGTCCACTTAAATGCCATGCTCTTCTTTAACATCAGCGTTATTGGCTTTACAAGAGCTGCAAAGTTTGGAACAAACCTGCGGACGAAATTGATCCTTCCTAAGAAGCTTTGAAGAGCCTTCTTATGACTTGGCAATGGCAATGCTCGAATTGCTTCGACTCTCTCTGGGTCAATCGTCAACCCTTCCTTCGAAACAATATGGCCTAAAAGTTTTCCCTCGTGAGCCAAGAATATGCATTTTTTGGGATTCAATGATACCCCAAACTTTCTACATCTCTGGAATACTTGCCTCAAATGGCAGAGGTGATCCACTGCATTTTTTGAGAATACAGTGATGTCGTCAAGATATATCAGAACTATTTTATTGATCAACCCCCTAAACGCCATATCCATTGCCCTTTGGAAGGTGGCTCCGGCATTTGATAACCCAAATGGCATTTTCTTGTAGGCATAGGTTCCCCATTTGGTGGTGAAAGCTGTCTTGAATTGGTCATCTTCTTTCACCATTACCTGATTGTACCCTGAGTAGCCATCTAGGAGAGAGAACCTCTCTACGAACCGGATACTACTTGTAATATTTGTTCCATGGAAGGGAGCGGATAATGATCTTTGAGAGATGCCCTGTTGAGGTCTCGAAAGTCCACACATAACCTAATTTCTCCGCTCTTCTTCCTGACGGGAACCAAGTTCGCAACCCAGCTTGAGTGCTTGATCGGAAATATAATTCTTGCCTCTATTAGCTTATTTAGCTCTTTCTTCATAAGAGGCTCAATGTGAGGGTTGACAGGTCTTTGCTTACGCCGATGGGCTTAGCATCTGATCCGGATCCAATTCTATGGTATGTTGTGCTAGCTTCGGATCGAATCCTCTCAAGTCTTCATAGCTCCAAGCGAAGACATCCGGAAATTCTTGGCAAAGTCATGAAATCTGATTTCTCCCGCTCGGGGCCACTTTGCCAATTTGAAGCGTTTTGCCTTCCCCAACCGGAATCGGCTCTGAATCTTCTCTCTTGACCTGTATGTTTGCCTTTTCCTTACGAAACTGGTCGTTAGGGTTGAAGATAGACTCCAACGTTACCAAACCTTTAGGAAGCTTGTTTGTCCGTAGCTGCACCACTTGATCTCCATACTGCTGCTCTAGCCTATCCTGATTTCTAGCTGAGAATTCAGCCTCTTCTTGCAAGAAATTGACGATCTGTTGATCGTTCTCAAACACCTGCCAGCTTGTGTTATTATCTGGAACTGCTGGCCTCACAACCACATGGATGTGTGGCTGCATTTTTTCTCTTCTGATGTTGTCAACCACATCAAACGTTGCTCCAACTGCTGCGAGCCTGTCTGCAGCCTCATTTTTCTTCCTGGGTATGGACACAATGTTGAAAGCTTCGAAATCCTCAATGAGGTCCCATACCCTGTTCTTGTAGCTCTTTAGCAAGTCGTTCTTTGTAGCATGTTGTCCTCTGACTTGGTTGACGATTAGCTCGCTATCTCCAAACACCTGCGGGTTCTTTATGCCCCTTTTCTGCCCAATGAAGTCCATGAATCAAGGCCTCATATTCACCGTGTTGTTTGAACAGGAAAACTGAAACGAAAAAAGCTCAAAAATATTTGATGTCTTGTGGTGAAATCAACATCGCACCACCTCCAAAGACTTATGTCCTTCTTCGAACCATCGAAAAATAATTTCCAAACTTTGTTTTCATCCTTTTGTTCAGTGAATGATGCCTGGAATGGGTGAATTTTCTTCGTGTATACAATACACGCCCAATTCAGATTCTTCAATTTCCTTGTATGGGTCAAATTCATGACTCTTGTTTGCCCATTCATCCAAAGTTAAATCAGGAATTCCCTCAACCTTAGTACCTGCTTCTAGATCACTTGAACACTCCTCCTGATCAAAAGCTGAGCAATTTGCATTGGTAGGGCCTGGTACATAAGGCTCAATATGGAAATTGGCAATTGATTCTGATCTGATTGTTGTTTTGGCCCCATACCTTGTTCTGAAAATCATGTGCGACCAATCTGCAGATAAATATCCACCAATCTTTGCAGTGAAGTCCCTTGATAGACACAACGCAAAGAGTGGCGGGAGGTCAATTACAGACACATCTTGCAAGACTGTAACATTAGGACATGAATGTAGTGTTAGGCTTAACCCCTTAATGACCCCAACTGTTCCCACTGCTGTTCCATCTAGTTGCACTACTCCTTTCAGAGACCTTGGCTCATACTTGGACCAGGTTGATCCGCTATTTGCTTTGGCATCACCGAACTTTTGCTCTCGAATCTATCATGCGCTTGTGTACCAAGTGGTTTCCAACAATCAATGAAACATAGAATGGTGGAGGCTTCAAATTTTTCCTTGTCTGGCCCCCATCATGTTGCACTTCATTAGTGAGAACTTTCTCATGTCCCTGGTTTGATACATTTGTGGCAGACCAATTAGTCATTGCAGCCTGCAATAAGTCTCGTTGTCCTGGGATCGCCAGTGATTCCCACATGGAAATGTTCACATGTGTCTTCTTCATTTGATTGATGATGTTGAAGGGGGATGAACTATCCTTTTGCTGCCCCTTGCTTGGCGTAACCTTTTCTGGAGCTTGAACAGGTGCATGTGTTGCTACAACAGGTACCTTAGGTTGATTCTGCACATTTGGAGCTGCGTTTGGTCTACTGACTCCTTGTTGTGTAAGAGTGGATTGAGAAACAACTGGATTAGACGGTTGTCCCTCTTCTATGCTTCTCTTCTTTGACCGTGTGTTGGCAGCCACGCCTTGAAAAGGCTGTTGGTTAACTCCACAGAAGTCTTCCGTCTGCCAATTGGCCAATGTGGTCTCTGTTGGAGGTCCTTCTTGTTGCGTTTCTTGCTGCTGATTCCCCTCCTGGCTTGGTTCTTGAGGAACACCAATGGTTTGCACCATCAAGGCCTGATTCAGTGCACCATTGAAACATGCTGACTGATTGTGAGGGAGATTGCATGGGTAACACCAGTCGTACTCCTGTGCTATGTTGTTTTGCGTTGGAACCAAGGCTCTTGAGGGTGTTGCTGCATTTGGATCATACGGCCGAAATGGCCTGGCAGCTTGAGGTTGTCCTTGGTTCTGACTTTGATTTACAGCCTGAGGCGGTGGTCTATTTTGTTGGTATGGGGGCCTAGCTTGGTACTGCGCTTGAGGCTGATACGGCCTAGCACTTTGAGCCTGCTGTCTTTTGATAGTCACTAGCTCATTTCCCAGGTTCTGCAACTGTTTCATGACCTCTTGCAATTCCTTTGAAGTATTTGAAGATGTGGACGCCTCATTATTGCTCGATTTCTAGGAGTTGGAATGGGATTCAACTCGTGCTTGATGTTGTCGGATTTCCCATATCTGGATAGAGAGGCATTGGCGGCCTTGGTGCGAGCTTACCAGCTTGGATCAAACAGTTCTCTGCTCTGATCGCTGTGTCATAGGCTCCTGGCAGCGTTGTCCCTCCCATTGATTGGATCATCATGGCTATGTCTGAATTTATAGCCTTTAAAAAATAAAGGAATGCTCCTTCGGCAGTTGGCCTAACAGCTATTGGAATTCTGTCCCATGTCCGTTGGAACCTGAAGTTAAAATCTGCCATTTGCTCGTTAGGAGCCCTTTTAATTGTTGTCAGCTGTTCCAATAAAGACAAATTATCTGCCCTTTCCCCAAACTGGCTGCAAAGAGCTGAACAAAGTTGGTTCCAATTTGTAATAGACCCTGCTGTTAGGCTCCTAAACCATTGTAAGGCCTTGCCTTTGAAAGATGAAGCTAACAGCTTGACTGCAACATCCATTTGATTTATTTCGTGGATTGCACATACATTAGCAATATCCTGGATGTGATCAATAGGAGTAGTATGATTCTCACCCGTGAAGTAGGGGATATTCTTTAGTGCTGCAACTGGAATTTGATTCTGAGCATTTAGGGCAAGTGGACTACTGCCCGTGAAATTTACAAAGGGATTCGGTGGTAGATGCGCCATTATGATTGGCCTAAGAACCCTGGTTGATGCAAGAAAAGGCCTACCAGGTGGAGGTGTAGATAAGGTCCTGTTAGGTGGGGATGGCGATCTTTGTGATCTTCTTCCTCTCCTTCCTCTACCTGGTGAAAGTTGCAAGTGGACAAATAGTCCCTCTTCTCGAGTATTAGACCTGGTTCGAATTCTTCTCATGTGCCTGGGCAACCTTTGCTGCTACACCGTTGAATTCTATCCCTTTCGGAGTCGCCAGATGTGTTAGAGAACAAGCCTCTAAAAGGTTGGATTTTGCCAAGTTACACACCAAACCTGACAATATTTAAACTCAAAATTTGAAAGACCTATACAGTTGATATTTTTAGGGTTTGGGAATTGATTTGGAATGACAGTCTTGAAAACCCAAAAATGCCAGATTTTCGGAAAAACCCGAAATCCGAAATCAAAAAAAACATGAAATTTTGAAAGTCAAAATCTCAAAAATCTAAGAATACCCTTTTGAATATTATTCCTTGATCTATCAACTGGTGAAATTTTGACTTGTTTCGAGCAAGTTAAGTCCTTAAAAATCGATTTTAAAGTTCAGCCTAGAAGGTGGAAAAAACTGAACTGTAAAACCTGCAATTTTTTAAGTCCGAATTTCTTGAAAGTTCCTTCAAAACTATGGAATGACCTCTTGGTCCCACCGGGCGTGCCAAAACTGTTGGTGTCGAATCACAGCACCCCTGGGACTCTGCAACTCGATGGGTTGAGAATCTCAGTGCGATTGCACAACATGGAGCTTTTCCCAAGTGTGGGACCTTGCGAAATCGGAAAAGCTCTCCGGATGAAGGCCGGTTCCTATTCCTCTGTTCAGATGCACACGTAAAAATGCAGAGGTCTACTCAAAACCTAATCTAATTTTCCAAGGAGACAGGGGTAAGAAAATGCAGAAAATAAAACCTAAACTAACAGAGGTGATGCACCGAGGAATGAAGAACACCTGTCTTGCCAATAAACACAGACCATAAAAATGTAATGCAAGATCATGCACAGATAACCAGATTTACAGTGAAAGATCAAGAAGATGCAAATAAACACTGAGAGGGTTGATAATCATCCACAGACATGCATTAATTTGCTCCAAAGATTGATACAACACACTGCAAAATGCCAAGAGGCAAAGCTGCATTACAGTTTTAAATGGGAGGTTTTAACTCCACAGATTCACCTGCCAAAGAGAAGAAGGGAGGGGCAAAACAAGAATGTCCAACCTTTAGAAAGAAGCCCCTCCTTACAATTTATAGGAAGAATGAGAGAGAGAAGAGAGAGAAAGTCCAAATCTACCCCAACCACCTCAGGTTGTATCTAATTCATCTCATTATGGTGGTAGGTGAGGACCATATCAAACCCCAAAAGTGGCAAACTGTATTTTTCATTTCTAAGAACTTGTTCCCACCCAATTAAAGATATCCAATCGTAGTTAGGTAGAGGACGCCGTAGGCTTTCTCGAAAAGTCCAACCTTGTGTGAATCGGAGCTCCCAGTCAAAAGTTATGGCCATCTGAATATCTCGGTCGAGTGCTGCTTCTGCCGCCGCTCGAATGTTGCGCCTCCCGAAGGTGCGCCTTGGCGCATCCATATGCATGTCGACAACCCTTTTCGTGCGCCAAAGCGCAAATATGTTTAAGGTCGACAACCCTTTTCGTGCGCCAAAGGCGCAAATATGTTTGTGTCGACAACCCTTTTCGTGCGCCAAAGGCGCATTCATTTGTATGTCAACACTCTTTTCTGTGCGCCAAGGGCGCAAATATGTTTATGTCGACACATGTTTACGTGCGCCACTTTCCCTGCGCCAAGGGTGCAACTTTTCCCGTGTCAACATTCCTTTCTGTGCGCCAAGGGCGCATTTACATTTGTGTCGACATCCTCTTATGTGCGCCAAGGCGCAACTTTTTCCCTGTTGACACTCATTGTCGTGCGCCATTTCCGTGCGCCATGGGCGCATCCATTTTGCTGTCGACACTCATTTCGTGCGCCACTTTCTGCGCCTTGGCGCATATATTTTCATGTTGACACTCATTGCATGCGCTCTTTTTGTGCACCATGGGCGCATTCTTTACATTGTCGACATCCATTTCGTGCGCACTTTCTGCGCCTTGGTGAGGTTTGAATTTCTTTGGTTTCCATATTCTTCCGCTTGTCTATATCTACCCGGGGGGAAGATATATACAACAATTTGGTGACTCAACGGGATCACCCGCCCTGCTAGGTAGAAGATCGGTGGCCCTTTTAGAAATCCATTGGGCATGGAGTCATAAGCAATACTTGAAACCAACTTGATCTCTCGATCCCGAGCCTCGAAACCAAACTCCTTCTCCGACAAAGACTTTGAATTGTAGAAATCAACTTTGAGAGCAACAAAACTCGTGCCAAGCACATAGGGAAATCGAAACCTAACTACAACAAGACAATGTGCAAACGCACTTAGAGGAATTGAAATCTAAGCTAATATTTACAAGGGTATAAATTTTCTCTTTTCAAAGAAGAATGTTTAAGATAGATTCCGTTGACCGAATCGAAAGTTCTTCTCCGTCCAATGTAGACAATTGGAAGGCATTACTACTTTTACATCCCGTGACCATGTAGGGGCCACTCCAAATGGCATCAAACTTGGAATGCCTTCCCGGTTTTTCCCGATCTGCATCCCATTTCGTAACTAGGTCCCCTTCCGGAAGGTCCTTGCTCTTTCTTTCTTATCAAACCATCTTTTCACTAAGGCCTGATCTTTCTCAATTGTTTGAACTGCATGTTCTCTAATTTCTTCCAATTCCATCAACTCTGCATACCTAGCCTCCATTGGTTCGGACGCACCAACTCCAACTCGCTTCATGAATTCTAATGCGGTAGTTCTAATGATATGGCAATCGCCTCTTTTCCATGACCAACTTATAAGGGGAATTACCTATAGACCTCTTTGGTGTTATTCAGTCAGCCCATAATGCTGATTTTAGCTTGGTATGCCATGTTCTTTGATTTTCATCCAGAGTCCTCTTGATGATTCTTAGCAAATTTTTGTTTGTGGACTCTCGTCACCCATTACCCCTGGGTAATAATTTGAAGAGGTGCTCAAGTAGATTCCATTCTTAACAGCCCATTCTGTAATTTTGGAACCTATAAATGCCAATGCATTGTCTGATATGATAGTGGACGGCACACCAAACCTGGTCACTATTCCTTCATAAAAGTCTAGTATGTTAGACTCATTTGCTTCCTTGAGCGCTACCGCTTCGGTCCACTTGGTGAAATAGTCATTGTGTGAGAATCCACTTGTGGCCTTGGCTTGAGTTTGGATTAATGACCCGATTGAAGTCCAACCCCCATTGCATAAATGGTTGGTCAACCCGAATTGGGTGCAATGGAAGTGCTTTGCTTGTCTTTCTTTTCTGTGAAGAGTGCACATTTCTTGCACTTTCTTATCCATGTATAGCAGATCATCAAGACGTCGGCCAATAATACCCCGCCTTCATTATTTTGAGAGTCATACTCATGGGGCAAAATGTCCTCCGAATCTCCATCATGAAAATCTCGTAACACCCTCTCAATTTGACTTATCCCAATGCACCTCAATAGAACTCCATTGATGTCTTTCTTAAACAAAACACCATCAACAAGCACATATGGAATGGCTTGTAGTCTGATCAAGTATCTCCTCTTTGCTTTGCTCATTTATGGAGGGCATAGGCCTGTCTCGTAGGAAGTGTATCATATTTTGAGTCCAACAAGGAGTAGGCACGCTCATCATTTTCTTGTTCTTGATCATCCTCAGTAGTACTGGTAGTCTCCTTTTCATCACCAGCTTTCAACTTTCTCGACTCAAGTGTAGCTGCTCACATAGTCCCTTCCCACGTACTAGTTTGGTGACCTTGATCTCGATGTCATATTCCATGACACGAGTTATCCATCCCGCACGCTTCTCATTCGTATCCTTGTTTAGAAGGAAGTCCTTGACTCCCGCATGAGAGACTAATAATTGGATCTTGTTGTTTGAGACTAGGTGCTTGAATTTCTTTAAGCTTCGAGGAGTTTATCGTGGGTCATGCCAAGAGTGTTTCAAATCTAAGTGGTGTCCCTACAGTTGCTTTGGGGCAATGATAAAGAGAGCAAGAGAACCATTGAGGAGCTTGATAAGATGGATGCTCCTCGATGACCGCGTTAGGCATGTTTCAAGCTTGGAAAAAGTCAAGATCAGATTAATCAAGCGCCAAGAAGTAGTCCCGTTACTTCTTCTGCTCTTTTTTGTTAATATTATCAAGCTTCTTGGGCCGCGCTTTGCTTTTTTTTGCCGTTGTTTTGCTGTTAAGTCTTATGTCTGTAGTCGTTTTCGGCTACGTTGATTTTGTTGTAACTCTTGAACCGTCTTTATAGCTACTCGCTCTTCTCTCTTATTCCGAAGCTTATAGGCCTTATTTTGTATTCAAGGGTATAGTCCCTTTCAAAAACTATTTGCCAATATTAAAAAAACGGAAACCTCCATGTGTCTCCCTCGGCACAAATCCAAGGTCAACTAAAAAGGCAAATTTTTAGATGAGTGCCGACCCTCCACATGGAGAATCTTTGATTTGAATCGGGCCTTAGAGTTTCAAAGTGCTCCTTTGAGACACATCCAACTAGAAAGGGCCATATTTCCACAGATGCGACATGTAAATTTGATGGGGAGAAACACACCCGTCAAATCGTAAATGTCGGAAAATCACCATTTGCACCCTAAATGAATCTATCTTTAAGGACAGAGATTTTGGAAATGATATAAGGCCCAAATGTGATCCAACAAGCCACATCAAATTAGAGAATACGTTGACAATTTCGCACTTCAGTGCCGAAATGGAAAACTTGAAACTTTGTTATGATGGATAGCATTGGTGAAGTATACCTAAGCTAGGGGAATTTATATCAGATTATATTGTTACTACTGATTTGTGAAAAGATTAAGTGAAATCTGTAGCTATGTGTGCTATTACAAAATGTAACATATCACATAGTCTGTAATTTCATGAATATCCTCAAAGAAAAGAACACAAGCCCCAGAAGGATAGTTGTGTTGTCTTGATGAAGGCACTGGATTTCAGAATATGTGAAGTGTTTGGTTATGGGAAAACAAACATAGTTACAGTTTTCAAGTAATCAATTTCACTATTATTATGATTGTGCTTATCAGATTTATGGCTCTGTATTCATTAGAGTTGTTTTCATTAATGAGATTGCATCCATCTATGTTGTCATTAAATTTTACAAGTGAATCCTTTCCTATTACTTCCATCAAGAAAATACCGACAAACAAACAATGATAATAATGTCTAAATGGAGATAGTAGGAACGAGTCAAAATGAAGAGCATATGTTTAAGGTAGTCAAACAGCATACAAGGAGGCACATCTCATTTAATGGTTGCTTACTAGAGTTATAGGTATTCATTTTAAGGTTCTCTTATATTAATCCATTTTATTAAGATTTTGAGTTGCTTACATCATTGTACAATCAAAGGAAAAGCTGAATGTAGAAAGAGATAGTCAATTCATTATTTCAATTTAATGCTTTATTAATAAGAGATCATAAGTTTTCCCACACAAGCCGTGGGATGTGACTAAATAACAACATCATATACATGGAAATGATAATACCGAATGTGCTAAAGAATAGGAGTAGAGGAGTAAAAGTGAACCCATCATTGCCTTTTCTATCTTCTTTCCCGCTCCGCATCATCTGCATCTTCATCTTCATCTCGTTTCATCTTCCGCTTTCCATATCCATCCTCTTTTCACCTGTAAGATGAAGAGTAGTACCTGTCAAATTATTGAGCTCCAGGTAAATTTTTATTCCTATACACCTGTTCTAAAGAAAATACATATTCTAAGTTCAATGTTTCTAATGGTACTTGAATGAAAGAAATACAGGATCAAGAATAGGGTATTTCAGGGATACAAATAGGCTGATAGTAAAATAAGAGTATAGTACATAAAGAGAAATGAGTGGCAGAAAGAAATAAAAGAGCTAAGGATTGGAGTAGAAAAGGTAGTTTGAAATAGCCTACAAAAGAACAATATTGTCGGGATGGCACATAAAATAAGTTGAAAGCAATTTTCGGAAGAAAAATGAAGAAAGAAATTAAATCACATGGATGTAAGAGAGGCCAAAAATCCTATATATTTCTAACTTATTTTTGAGTTTTGTAGAAACAAGTTGCAACATAGAATGGAAAAATTAGTTTAACTGGTTAAGAAAGAGGAAGCTACTGAATGGAAAATGAACATCATTTCCAGATGGTTTACAGGAAGAAAGAAGCATCAAAATAAGTCAACAAAGGAATATTGTTGCAAATCAGGTTGAAAATATGGAAAAGGAGAGAGAAAAATAGGATTTTGGAAAAAAATTGCCAGAGTCTCCCCTTGTAAAATTGACTTTTGATTTAAAATAGAATTGAAACACATGTTTTTTTAGCTACTACATGCTTTATAAGCTATCTAAACTTCAAAAGGAACAAAATAGTCAACAAAAGTACATGTTTCATCACTTTTAAGTTGATATCATGATCAAATGAAACATACAGGTATTCCAGAAGTTCATCAAGTTGCAGCTATTTAAAGTTCATTTTGATTTCCAAATTCAAGTGTGAATCAAAAGCCAACTACTTCATAGTTTTCCAAAGTTTTCAATAGATCAAGAAAAGCTAGCATGAATAGTTTCAGTCAAGTGAGCAGACAAGCCGGAGAGACTTTTTATATCTTTTCAAAATGGTCAAGTTGCAAAAATCTTGAAAGAGAAGGATTTTAAAATAAAATTCCAAAGTTTCCCCTTGCAAAATGGGGTTTTTAGAAAAAATAGAATGAAAATTAATGCTAAAATTGAAATACAATTGCTATATTATGACTTCTGAAAAGAAAAGTCATTACAAAAAAGAAAAATTAATGATTTTCTTTATTTTCAAAAAAGGAAACTTGTTCTTCATTTACAGAGTGGGATATAGTTGTGCTTGCAACAAAGGATCAATCAAAAAACTTCTAGAAATATCTATCATTATTCCGAGGGAAAGACAAACCCAAGTACAGATCTAAAAGTCTCGACAAAAGTAAACGTCAAAGCTATAGGTATAATGGAAATCATTTATAGTCAAGATTTCAAATCATGCCTTCCAAAACTGATTCAAACCAATAATTACTGCAAACAAAAGGCACAAAACCCATTTCAAATCTACAATGTCTAAATGGAGTTTTATAAGTTTTAGTTTGCAAAGAAACCACGAATGCCCATTTTTCAGAATATGCAGATCTATAGATGACAGTCATTTTCCAGCTCGAAGAAACAACAAAACTTTACACTCAAAAGTGGAGTCTTTCCAGTAAAATAAAATGAATGACAAGTACACAATACAAAGCTCGACAAGTATCAACAATAAACATTTACAGTCAAGTTTTAAGCAAGTACCCAACCCATATTTCAGGGAAAATAGAAAATAGAAAACTATTTACAAGGTTTTCCCCATTTTTCAAACACTTGCAAATAAACTATAGTTACAAAAATCACCACGTTCAAAATATGAAGTCGAAACAAAGCACAATGGCGTTACTTCCTTCACAAGATCATTCGAGCTCATTGAAGCTGAATATACAAAATGAAAACTAGAGAAGAAAAGAAGAGATTTGTCATTAAACAGTGATCAAAGAAGTAGAGAAAATGGATTGAAATGATCTACAGATCATATACAAAACAAAATAGGTACATGAAATAAATGTCAAGATATAGGTACAAACGAAGTAGAATTCCTTCCTATTTCATCAAAAAAGTAGGCTGAAGCAAATGCCTATGGCGTCCACGGCCGAAAAACGAAGTGTGTAGGCTCAAAGACCTCCAAAACCACCATGTTTTCATCGAAAATCCAAAGCAAATTGTTTTTTTTCTAGGGCTTCACCTGTGAATCCAAAAAATGAATGGAATGCGCAAATACGAAGAGCTTGAATGCTTTAACTTCCCACTGAGACCAAGGGTTCAAAACCCTAACCTGGAGTTAAAGATCAATGGCGAAGCATAAATCAAGGACAAAATCAAACGGTGGAAAACCATGCCCATATTTCCAAAATGATAACCGGTTAGCCACAATAACCACATTTAATACCCGGTCTAAAACCCTAACCACAAAAGAAGAAGCAAAGATCGTGGATGCCAAGAGAGAGATCAAGGGTCTCAAATACTCCTCAAATATCCAAGCAAACCGAACAGGGGTTAAGTTACCACCAAAAAGAGTTTGTATAAGGGGTGAGTCACCGTGGGGAGGGGCTAGCCCATGTGGTCCAAAATATTTATCATCATGCAACGAATTTTCAAAAGTCTAAACAAAATTCCAAACCATAGTGCTCCAAAATAATCAAAGACCACATCATATATGCCATGATCACAGAAAAGTGAAGTTTATAATAAACCAAGCAAACTAAAGCCGGAGGACCTTATAATGATATTTCAAATAAACATGGTGGGATAATCAAAGGTGGTACCCCTCAAACACTTTGATTCACCTAAGTCCACATGGTGGCATACTAAACCAAACAAATCAAGGGTGGCCCCACTCAACTTTATTTTTGTAAATATTGCTAAGGATCATAAAGATTTTTGCTCATATATAGGGAATGATATTTTGCATACCTTCCCAACAGATGTAATGAGAAGATGAAAAATTTGCATGCTCAAAGGAGGAAGACTTGCCTAGCAAGCAAATTGTATTTTTAGCAAGTTTTTCACCCTTTCTTTCTTTAAAATAGAATAATCAACTTCAGTTTGACTGTATTGTATCTAAGGTTGTTAATGCCTATTTTTATTACATGCTTTAGTTTGTATTATTTTATTCCTTTATTTATTATTAAATAAAGGATAAAATTAGGATGCATGGGCGAGTATAGCCTTTAGGCTATTTTTAGGAAGGGGGTGAACTTTTGCTATATATTGTGTGCTTTTGCAAAGCACAAAAGGGGGAACTTTTTAGAGAACTTCCTAGAGAACTTTTTGATATATGAGTACTGAAGCCATTTCGCCAGTTTTTCCCTCTGAGTGTGAATTATTTTATGCCTTTCCAAGTTATTTTGCAGTCTTGTGTATGTCAACATTAATTTTGTGAATGAAAATTCCCTGATTAACCACTTTACCCTGCTGCAAATTTACCCTTTTCTACTAAATTTTATTGTGCATGTTAGCTTACTAGTACTATTCTGAATCTCCCTCAGTAAAAATTATGTTGTGCCCTTTAGATTTCTGTAAAAAGTATTTATTGATCATGCATTAAATAATTTTTCACAAATCGCCATTGTGTATTTCACTACCAAAGTTCTCATTAAAATTTGGTGTATCACCTTAGTATTATTAATTTTTAGTCATCTTTTTCCCTTAAAACTCCCAAAAAAATAGTTTAGTGTACACCAATAAGGAACCGGCCTTTTAATCCCAGAGATTCACCTCACAATAGGTATACCCATAGACCTGAGGTGTCTCCATTATATCTACGAGAGAGAGAGAGATCAATTTGCAGGGCTTAGAAAATTGCCGCTATCTCTCTGCAGGGTGCACTTTCGAGAGATAACAAAGACCATGTTTCCACAAATATTTGGGATAAAAATTGATAGGGAAAATAAAATGTGACTGTGGAAAATGGAAGGAAGGGAAAAAACTTGAGTTTTCACCCAAGTTACAAATTATTTCACATGGACAGAGGAATAGAAAACAAACTTTAGATTTAAAGTGATCCTCGACCAAAGGAAGGGACTGATCATGGCAACCAAATGGATAAAATAGTTTTCATGCATCAATATGGGGAGATAAAAAGACAACAGAGCCCACAAATTGAATAATTTCAAGGACAAATGAGGTGAGATCAAATTGAACACCAACAATTTCATGCTATTTGTATTTGGGGTCCTCTCTTTTTGGGAAAACGCCACTCTCATTAATATAAATGAGAAAGCATGTTTTTAACCTACCATTTGTAGATTTAATTTCTCTATACCACAAGATTTGAGCATTATTTGTCTTCTAGTAGTTTCTACTTAAATTTACAACTTAAAATTTAGTATATAACAAATTAAAATTTTTGCATAGGCATGGATTTGAGTGGTTCTACCGTAAGTGACGAACACTTCCCGAGCAAGTCAGCCATCTTTGCACCACCACCCTACTTGGGTGACAAACCATGAACCACCGCCTTACATAGCAACAGCTTTGAGATCACACTGATGAGTGGCGCATTCTAAACTACCACCCCGCACAGGGAGGCGCCTCTTGTTTCCTTGAAACAGAACCTAAAATTTCAAATTTTCTTAAAAATTAAAAGTCACTAATATGTTGAAAATGCATTCAGAACTTGATTTCATGCACCTAAAGTTTCTAGTTTTTTGATTTCATTGCACTTGATCATTTCTTAGTTAAAACTACTCATTTTAAGCATTATCAATTCCAATAAAAGCACAACTACTTACAAGATCATTTCCATTTTGTTCAACTAATTTTCTTTGAATTCCAAGAGTAAAATAAAAGATTTATATCTACTTCTACATTGTTATTTTCTTAATACAAAATGCAACAATTCCCTATCTCAAATTTGTTGTCTCTTTCATTTCCACTAAACTCATGTATTAAAAATAACTACAACCACTTTCTTAAACATTCAATTACTACACATACATTATACTCATTTTTACAATTTCTAGATTCTTTCTTTCTCATTTACAATAATACAATTTTACAATGAAAGTAACTTTATTTTCCCATTGAGTATATCTCATGTATTTTAAAACAAGAACTTCTTCTCACACCATACAAACTAAGACTTCATATAAAGATAATAGCATTCTTTTCTATATTTCACAAGACTAACTTTACAACACAAATCTTTCTTTCTCTTTTCAATACATAAAATAACTTTCATAACCAACAATTGAATGCAACTTATCTTCGCAATATTATTACAATGTCTTCCACTTAAAGTGGCAAAAATACAAGAATTTAAACAAAAGGGAAATACAATATTATAAGTTCCTCCACTCTAAGTGGGAATAACACTAAGGAAGTTTTATTACAAGAAGAATTTTCTTAGGGACTCCACCAAAAGCTTCAAGATTCACAACACCAACAAGAGAGCTCCTTCATGATATGCTTGATCCAAAAAAATGGGGGAGAGAAAACACTCTCCACCCAACCAAAATATCCAATGAGGAGGATAATCCATCCTCCTCATTGGCCCCCGAGCCCCAACCACATTGCAATGAAAGGTGGATCCAACACATGGCAAAAACAAGCTTCCACAACACAAAACCAAGAATTTCACAACCATTCCAAAAATACAACCAACTCCACTACAAACACAAAAATGAACACAACAAATTATACAAGGCTTCAAGTATGCAAGCCAAAGGAGCAAGACCTATGGGGAGGCCACTTATGCCTCCCAAAGGGAAATGGGTGCCCACCTTAAAACCTCCAATGCATATCTCAAATCCCCTACTTACTCTTATGCCTCCCTCATACAAGAACAAGTAAGAAATGCAACCATTCCTTGTCCAAAGTGGGGCACCCAATCCAAACTCCCTCCAAAATAAGAAATAACTCTTATGACTCCTACATGAATTCTCCGCATAGTCCCCTCCTACACCACACTTACGCAATCTACCCAAGAACCCAAAATCATTCCAAAACACTCAAAACTAGAAAGCACATATACACAAATAAAGGAAGAAATAAGCAAGAGTAGAGCTCCTACCTTTCCATAGTAGAAATTATTCCAAGATTGAATCTCCAAGCTCCTTCCAAACCAAGAATGCACCAACAAGCTCCCAAAAAGACCAAAATCTCTCCAAAAGTCCTCTAACTTCCAAAATATAAGAGTACAAAATAATGAAGTAACCCCTAAACAAGACTAAGAACTTCAATAAACAAAAAAGGGAGAGAGGAGGATGATGTGGCTCCAAGTAGGATGCCACCTCATTTCCTCTCCACTCCACATCACCCAATTTAACCCCATATGCCAAAGCACAATTAATAAGTGGTTGAATAAATGGCATTTTACATACACACACAATCTGAGCCCACACCCTCTAAGGACAAAATTTATTTCAAGAAATAAAGTGCAATAAACATTTTACCTTTTTATCTTCCCAAAATACCTAATGGGGTCTAATTTTGACCAGCTAATCCATAGATAGGGTTGGCATAGCAATTTAAGAGGTGTGGACAAGTTTAACTTGTCCAACAAGGCTTCAAAATTAGCCCTTAAGGCCAAATTCGAATTTCCATGAGGGGGTAGAGTTTACAACACTCAAGATCCCCAAGCACTCAACTTACAACACAAAATCCAAGAGAAATATACCCTAATAAATGAATTCCTTTGGTCACATATATAATTAGTTTAGGACAAGATTAAATTAGCTTTAATTAAAACACTACATCCCATTACTAAAAAAGGGTAAAATACATACACCAAATTCTAAATAATTAATACAATGAATTACATCACTAAAAAAATCTCATACTTCATCAATTAAAGGAAACTACATACAAATGTAACACATAACCCCTTGTAACAATTTCCCCCTAACCATAATTCAAACACACCCACAAATACAATGTACGTGTTGCCATGTTGACCCTTATTCAATTCATCTAGAATTCTAATTTGGTTTGTCTCTAATCCCCCAATGTTTTTATGAATAAATTTACCTATAAAAACACAAAAATACCTCCTTCGGCCTCGTGTTTGCATTAAAAACATCTATGTTAAAATATACAATATAGATCCACAATAATCTATATACGAATAAAATATCATCTAGGCAAATACAATATCGTTTACAATTTCTAGTAACATTTTTATTCTATATTCCATCCTCACAAAATGATCACAACATTAGTTCAATTATCTAAGCCTACACAATGTTGCGAAAGATATCGCATGTCAAATATATATATATATATATATATATATATATATATATATATATATATCACCAATAAAAATCAATGCAAATGTCTCTAATGATCCAAACGTATCATATATGAATCGAAAGAAACAACAGTCTAGTATCTCTAACATATAATATCATGTTAAACCAAAAAGCTACAATAATATCCATAAGTGTAGTCGATGTATCAAAATCAAAACCAAAAGAGGTGTCGAAGGGGAGTGGGCACTATAGATCCTCTAAAGAACTACCCTTCGACTCCAAAAATTATACCATTGTATAATTCACCCTAATTCTCATAAAGAGGTCCACTTTTGAATAAATTACATTATCACCTAAAAGGGCCTACACCATACCAATAGGAAAAACTAGATAAAATAAGTATGCCTACCTCGCAGCTTATGCACAGCTAGAGGGACTCCTACTAAGATAAAACCCCTAGTTGTGAAGAGATATGGCTTCAAAATAAAAGGTTTCATGCATAGGTATATTACGACATGGGTTTAACTCATGGTTCAAACCCTCTTTTATAGGTACATAATATGCTTAATGTTAATTCCATGTAATAAATGATGATTTTCAATTTACATTATGTTCAACACCTAGCTAAAACCAATTATAGAGGTTTATACTAGTTACAAGATTAACAAAGAGAAAAAAAGGGTACAACACATGATCATGAGGTTCTATCGAAGCATGACACTTGCGACTAGAAGTGTTATGCAGTAAATGCTAGCACCCATACTTAGGATGGTTGTGTCAAGACTAGGATCACTTAATATGGAAGAAATATCAAGTTTTTCTCAACTGTATAGTGTTAAATCTCACCTAGTAGCCATGTAATAACCGAGGAAATCTTAAGAATCAAGGTGTTTAAATAATAATTCCATTTTAATGTATATACAGATACTTCTTCCTTCAATTCTTGATGTAAGTTTCACAACATATCTATAAATGAAATCAAGAAGAGCACTAAGTAATATTGATGACTTAAAAAATTTGATAACAAAGAATAATTCCGTGTTTATTTAAACTTTATCTCATGTGATAAGAACAATTTTTTATTTGAAAGAAATTAGGAAAATAAAATTTACCATAAATTTAGCAATACATTTTTTTCATTATCATATATAAATTACAACAATACACAAATGAATTACAACCATGCCATTTCACCATCTTATCAAGCGTACTATAAAACCATGCGAGTAAGAGTCAACAAAATGTCGTTGGCATGGCATCCAACTAGATCCAAGATAATTATCATCTTTATTTTTCCATTTACATAATAATAATAATAATCCACACGTAAAAATAGGGTTATGTACATATTGTCATGCCCACTAAAAATCTTGCATGAAACCCAAGAATTACCTAGGTCAAACTAGAAAAATTATGGAATAATTTTTTTGTTAAACATACTCACAAAAGATTCAAACTAACAGTTGTCACATTCTTGTTTCTAAGTTACTTTAAATCAATAATATTAATTTCCTTTTTGATCCCCATTATAATAAAATAATAAAAATCTCAATACCTTTTAATAAACTTAGTTAGTCTAAGGCATGGTTTAGGTTCCCCTATATTTTGTTTTGATAAAATTTAATTTCCACCATAGTCAAACTTGCACAAATTAATCCCAAGGGTAAAGTGGTATATTTAATTAAATTAAAAGGTTCTATTATACCCACAAAGGGGTCAAAGTTGACATTAAATTAAAATGTCTCTAAAATACATTTGGGTTAGGAAAGTAATAACACCCATCCCTTTTACACTTAATTAAGTGGCCCCACTTAAATCCTACCCATGCATTTTAAAATTTGAATTTCTCTCACCCACTTCCCACCTAATTTTTGTAGGGATGAATCTCATCCATTGGATGGATTCATTTAGGGCCCTTGGATTTGGAAATCCATCTAACCCTAAGTTTTCTTATGAAAAGTTTCTTTCTCTTTGTTTGGCTTATTATTTCTTTGTTTTGTTTTACAAATTGGTGGAGGAGGAGGTGGAAGCCATGAGAGGCCATCTCAAGCTCTTGGAAGGATGCACATGCTTCATTTCTTTTCTTGTTTTATTTAAACCCTCACCTATGGTTTTAATGTATTTCATTTACTTTATTTATCTCATTATTTTAATGTTTTCCCAAAAGAGCATATGGGTTTCACCCCATTTTAGAGAAATGGTTAAAAATGGTAAAAGTATATACACTTGTGTAAGAAAGGGTATATACATATTTACACACACACACACACACACACACACACACACACACACACACACACACACACACACACACACACACACACAGATAGATTGGTTCGGTGGAAGGGGACTCACACAGTCCAAAGAATGTAGTAGAAATTTGTCTGTGCACAAAGGAACAACGATCGGCATTAAAAGTATATGGCATTTTTTTTTAATTAGCCTGGGGTGGGTCACCGACCACACCCCATCCCATTTATTAATGTGGTGGGGGATGGGGTGACCCCCCCCCCCCAAACCTTACCCTATTCAAATAAAAATAGGTCACACCTACACACTTCTTTGCCCCAAAAAATTTTCTCTTGGTTTTTCTATTTAAATCTTTCAGTTATTTAAAACACATTTACATATAGCTTTTATATATATATATATATATATAAAATATTTAAGTATATTAATATATCAAAATCATTATTAATATCAATGTTATTGTTAATAGGTAGTAATGTTTCTATTATTAATAGTATTTATAAATCTAAATCTTGCACTTAAAATTTCATTTTAAAAATTTGATAATATTTTGATGAGATGTCTAAAACCAATCCAAATCCCACTTGTCACTACATTAATTATCATTGGGTTTATATATAAATTTATAATAACTTCATAATAAATTTATATAGTTCAATAAGGCTATGGGCTAATTGAAGTCATGCAATTTATTTCCGTACTAGATTTAGGAAAGAATCTATTTTATTGACCAAGTAAATCACAATTAATATTTAGTTTCTTTCGATTTATACATATAAATTTTTGACTATCTTTCAACCAATACAAGAAAATGCACAACTATAGTTATCTTTCCATCATTTGCCTTTCGAATAACACAATAGAGATTAATATTTATTTCCTTTGCAACATACAAGTTTTAAACATTCTCACAAGAAACTTTCAACAATGTTTCCAATAATTTTAAAACAAGAATAACACACCCATGTGAGATAATAAATCAACTAAAATATGAACAAGTTTTTTTCTTTTCAACTACATTTCCATTATATCAAAACTTATTTCACTAAAAATGGTTTCTCTTTCCCACATGCATTACAATCTTAATAACCAATATTCAATGCAACTTTTCTTTCAAAAACAATACAATAAATCTTCCACTTGAAGTGGGAATTTTACAAGAAAGGTATCTATAATGAGAAAGTTTTCATAGTCTTAGATAAGTGATAGAAGTTTCCAAATCTCCAACAAGGCTCAATATTTTCTCTAGTTGATCAAAATAAAAAATGGGTGAGAGGAAAAACCGTTCACCCAACCAAAACTCCAATGAGGAGGAGAATATATCCTCTTGATTGACCCTGAGCCCCAACCACAAGGACATAAGGGATGGATAAAACACATGGAAAATATACAATTCTTAAACACTTACTTTCCAATAAAAATCACACAAGACAAATAACCACAAAACACTCATTTTTAAACACAACTTCCCAAAGCAATGTCTCTAAACCAAGCCAAGTTGAGAAAGGAATATGGGGATACCCTTGTGCCTCCAAAGGGTTTGGATGCCCACCTCTAAAAATCCTCCAAAACACAATCAACCCCAAAATCTCTTATGCCTCACTACAACTAAAAATATATGTCTCTTATGCCTCTCTCACTCTTATGTTTCCTCTCTCTTATGCCTCCAAAATGCACAAAATAACAAGAGATAACAAGGTGGGGCATCCAAAACCAACTTCCTCCTAAATGAAGAAACTAACTCTTATGACTCACAACATATGTCATCCAAATTTCACTATCTCAACATAACCTAAAGTCATTTCACTACCCAACACTTCAAGAAATAAAACATATTCATACACACATAATATATAAGAAAAACAAGGAAGAAAATAAGGGTGTAAGACCCTTCCTTTGCATGGTAAAAAACCACTTTCCAATAAATTCCCAAAGTCCTCCAAATTACAAGCAATTCCAATCACCCTTCAACTCCAACAAGCAAGTATTCCGAAAATGAGAGAGTCGAAAACCAAGCAAGTAACCCCCAATTCTTCCCAAAAATTCCAATAAATAGAAAAGAGGGAGAGCGAAGATGATGTGGCTCCATGTAGGATGCCACATCATTTCTTGTCCATCCCACATCACCAAAGTCAAACCCATACCCCAAGGCATAATAAATGGGTGGTTGAGAGGAATGACAACACTTAAGGATAAAATTTAAACACATGTAAGAAAGTGATATTAAATCTGACCTTTTTTCGTGTAAAACACATAATTGGGTCTATGTTTTGACCCCACCCATAGGTAGGGTTGGTAGAATAAATTAAGAGGTGTGAGAAAAGTTTAACTTGTCGCACAAGCCTAAAAAAATGGCCCTTAAGCCCAAATCCGAGTTTCTCAAGTAGGTTGGAGTGTACAACACTCAAAAATAACATACACTCAACTAATAAACAAAAGAACCAAAGACCCAACTACAATAAATGAATCCTTTTCATTCACATCCAAAATTATCTTAGTAATATGATTAGTTTATTTAATTAAGACACATAAACCAATTAATGATAAAAGGGAATTACATCAAAAATTAAATCACATACACCAAAATTAAGTAAAAGGAAGGAAAAGAACTATACACAAACCCTTGGTCACAATTGAAGGTCATCTCCCATGGGAGCACCTAACAAGAAAACAAAAAAACAACATCACACAAGTTGCCAAGGTGACCATTGTTATATCTACCCAATATTCCAATGTGGTTTGTCTTCAATCCCCTTTGGTTGTTGTGATATAATTACTTGTAAAAATCACGTAATACCCCTTTGGCCCCGTGGTTGCATCAAACATCCAAGATAAATATATGCATATAAGTCAAAAATCATCCATATGTAAATTAAATCATCATCTAGACTAACAATGCTATTATTTTAAAATTCCAACAACATCTCAATTCTCTATATTATCAATACAAAGAAGATCACAAGATTAGTTCAACTACTAAATCCTACTCAATATGACGAGAATGTTGAATTTTAGAATATATAAATATGTTCACAACACATCATCATAAATATTAAATGTCTCTCTAAGAATCCACACAAATCATACTATGAATTGAAATCCATCAATAGTAAAAGTATCTCTATCATTTAACATCATGCTAAACCAAAATGATACAATAATATCTCAGTATGTTATCAACAATAATCGAAATCAAAATATAATAAGTATCGAAGCTAAGTGGGAACAACACATATATTCATTTCATTTCATTTTATTTCCTATCCAAGGGAGGAGAGAGAAATAGATAGGAGGAGAGATAAACACTATTTTTCCAAAAGTCTTATTTCACATAGAATCCATAAGAGAGTTTTATACAAATATTTTTATGATTTAAAAAGTGTTCACGACAGTTTATTGTCTTGACTAATATCATACGGCCATAATTTACATTTTTTATAATAGTTACAAAAACGTCCTAAATTTTTCTTAAAGGCTACAGAACCACATTTAGAAAATGTCTTCCGATGGGAAAATGTATAATAGCTAATTTCCTTTGGTACTCCTATATAGCAAGAATTTACATGAACTTACAAAATTTAGAACTCGAGAACGGTTAACATTTTTAGCTAGTTTTCTAGGGTCATCGGTCGTAAGTGGCCAAGTTGCAAATCAATAGAATTTTAGCACGAGGGCTTGGAAACCACCTCAAAACTGACTTTTGATGGATACATGCACAACGGAAATTTTCCTACATACTCTCCTATTTATGGATAATTCATTGAAGTTGATGAGAATCAAGATCTAGGAAACACATTACAAATAATGAAGGGTTATCCAGAGCCATCTGTCCTAATTGGTCTAGTTCGACCTAGTTAAACTACAAAATCCCTTTTTAAAACTTGCTAAAATGTGTTTTTTTCCCAAACCGAAGGTTACAATCAATTTTCTAGTAGAAATAATAGAGGTTTGAAAAAGCAGAAAAGTGTTCCTTTCTTAGGGACCAAACATTGAGTTGAAATGAGAACAAAATTTTAACTTTTAACAACCTTCTAAACTTCAAAATGGGGTAATAGGGATCGTAAATGCAAAATTAGAGAGCATAAATGATCAATTGAGGTCAATCTAATGTTTGATGTGACTCTCCACATAACAAGGAAAACATACGACACTTGATATCTCTTTTTATGGGGATCAAAATGTTGTTTTGAAAGTCTCTCGAATGTGGTGTTTTTCTAGCTTTGCAAGTAGAAAAAAAGGTTTTGTTTAGTTGACGAATCATGTAACTCCCACTAGTACCCACGAACACGAACCTATTTCTAATACCATTGGTTAGTAATGTATAAGATTATGGTAGTGATCACGGTTAGTGGTCAAGGTGTAAATTGGTTACATAATTCACAAGGTGGAGTTTTGTTGTTTTACATTATATAAGTTTTATTAAATATCCATTTGTATGATTATCCAATGGTTTAATATTTCTATTAAATAAAAAATGAAGAACCAAAAATGTGAAAAATTTAAAGGATGAAGGTAAAGGAGACCATGCCTAGCAATAATAGCTTCAAAGTGTGCAAGTGGTGCTCCAGGTGGGTTTACCCATAGTCTACAAGGCTTTAAATCTCTTTGAGCATTTTGTCAAACAGTTCACATGTACCCAAAACCCCTACATTTGTACCCTTCAAAACAAAATCTAAGGCCATGTATGCACTATCTTCCTAAGAATGATGAGCTCTACCAAACCAATGAACTTTAAATAAAATCAACTAACTCACTATACCTCTAACCAAAGCAACGCGCCACAAAAATACACATTTTAGAACCCAACACATTATCTCTTGCAAAACATAGTGATTTCGACATTCAAATTCTAATACACCTTCCCAAAAAAATAACCCACTGTGACTGCAGCCACTCAATAAGTTATTACTCTTGTTGACAACCACTAGCTCATATGGGCATGTGGTTCATTAACTTGCTCTAAATTTCCCATTTAACATATAATAGGGAGGATACTAGTGATAGCTGTGGAAAAAGGACTTCCATTTACTTATTTCATTTTCTTGGATTTCAAACTACTTGAGCAAAGAGACCAAAACATCTACCCAAAATACGCATCACAATAATGTTTTATAAAGAGAACATGAGTAGCAATAAGATGATTATTCTCCTCAAAAGGGAAAATTTTTGTAAATAAAATTGGCTCCAAATTAATTTATAATCTTGAAGAAATAAGAAAATCCATTCCCACATGTCACCCCACAAACCCCTAAGCACCAAGAAATAAAATAAACAACCATCACAGGTTATGAAAAAAATGATGGTTATGTGGTCAAGGCATTCCGTATAACCTCTTCTCAAAATAACCCATTTCTCCTTCTCTTAGAATGGCCCTACCTTGTCTGAGCTCCCATTTTGGCACATGGAAGGTGAAAGAGACAAATCTTGCAGAGTCATACATAGAATAATAGGAAAGGGAACTTTCAAATCCTTAACAATACAATAACTACTTGTAATAAAAAAAATAATGAGAAGGAAACAAGAGTGGTAGTCATTGTCAGAGAATTGTGTTTTAGGTTACATTTCTCATAGAATAAGTTACCAAAAATAGAAGGATCTAAAAAATACATCTAGATATTACAATTGAATGAGAACCTCCCAATCCTTAATCTTTTGTTTCTTCTTTTACGTATTAAAAAAAGATAGGGAAACATAACTTTCTTCCCGAGACAATAAAACCCACTTCAAAATATAGATACAAACCCATACTAATCAATTTATATCTAGTAAAAAGAGGAGACATTTTGGTTTAGATTTATCTCAATGCGCAGGATTGATATAACCCATAATGGCACAAAATTTAGGGTGGATACAATTTTTTTAGCATAGATTCCATATTGTTTTGTTTAATTAACTATGAGCACTTTATACTCCCTTCATTATCAAATTAATGCTAAATTAAAACATTAGCTTGGGTTTTAGTGTGGTCAATGCATTGGATCTCAAATGAGTTGGTTTTATTCTTATGCAAGGGAAATAACATGTCAGAAAGGGCATTGAGAATGTCTCTCTAAAATTTCTGCAAGAACTGGTACCCCATACCCTGTCACACGCCAACCCATATTTTCCTACACCCTCACATCTTCACCCACATCAAAATTTACTTCACCCATGCATTTCCATTTTTAATATCTTTTTGTT
This sequence comes from Taxus wallichiana var. yunnanensis, assembly GCA_018340775.1. Classification (NCBI taxonomy): domain Eukaryota; kingdom Viridiplantae; phylum Streptophyta; class Pinopsida; order Cupressales; family Taxaceae; genus Taxus; species Taxus wallichiana. The sequence goes on from CM031242.1 coordinate 894,910,413, forward strand.
TTATTTAGTTGGGAACTACACTCTGAAATTGTTCTCATATTTGTCACAAGGGTATCACATTTGTTCCCACTGATGGCCCGGTAGTCGACTATGATAGCCAAAGGTACCTATAACTTGAAAAAGAAGTTTGCACATACACAAGCCCACAAACCACATCACACTTAAAAATAAAGATATAGAATGGGGACTCCGACCGACCTTGAAGGTCACCTCAAGAGTCAAGCTATGACTAAGTGCTACACTACATCTCAAAGATCCATGTAGTTCTAGTGAGCGTGTGTGAGAATAATACCCTAGGATTCCCTAGTGCAATTTACACTTGATAGAGAGTTGAAGCTAGAATGTAAAAATGTAGTAGAATGTGTGGATGGAATATAATAGACTTCCACTTTCATATGTAGTGTATTCATAGTTACCGTAACCATTATCCCTTAAATAGCTGCAGATGAATCCTTGGAGTGCTTTAGGTACCCTTTTCAATGCAATATTAGGTGATGATAGTAATTATTAGTGTTTGGTCTCTCATTTTAAACAGATAAGTATGTATTCATATGATTCCCTTATTTTAATTTCATATATGACAACTTGATGGCTGACCCATAAGTGAAAAATATCCCAAAAGGAGTAAGGGGAAAAAGGTTCAACAGCCTTCCTATAGGGGAAAAGAGCACACAGTGCACTAGTGTTTAAATCCATAAAAGATAAATTAGTTTAAATTTTATTGGGTTGTAGGGTGTGCAAGACCAAATATAAAATAAGAAACAAAGCAAAGAGGGAAAATATAGTCGTTAATTACTAGTTTTCTTGCTTACGAATTATATGAATATTAGTATGCTTTTACGACCTAGAAATGGACACGACTAAGTGATTTTGTGTCTACATTTTCCCCCACTTTATGTTGTTGAGTGAATACTTGATAATATAAACTAGATAAGAGATGCATGACTTGTGACTATGTAGAGTGCTTGGAAAAAAGTGTTCCAAGTGGACAAACGATGCATGGAATGATGCAACATGAAGTGTGGAGACTAGGGAAGGAAATTGGCCCTAGGGGTGTATGCATGTGTTGTGTTGTACCTGTTGTTGATTGTATTGATGCATCTTATAAGGAAGACATGTAAAAATAATACTAAGAATGAAGTCAAAGTCCTCTATATGATAAATCCTAGAACAATGTGCATAAGTATGTAAAATTTTGTAAAAGGAAAGTGTGCACTTGATGTAAAAGCATTTTTTTGGTGCTCAAATTAGTCTCGCCCTATTTGTCATTGAAATGATTCATTTTACGGGATTTTTCATGTTTTTAATCTCCCCATATTGATGCTTGAAGACTCTATCCTCCATTTTGTTGCCATGATCAGTCCCTTCCTTGGTCGAGGATCACTTAAAATCAAAAATTGTTTTTCGTTCCTCTGTCTATGTGAAAGAGTTTGTAACTTGGGCGTAAAACCCAGATTTTTCCTTTTCTTCCATTTTCCACAATCACGTTTTGTTGTACTTGTCATTTTTGTCCCAAATATGTGTGGAAACATGATTGGATGCAGCTCGGAAGATCATATTTGGGCCTTATATCATTTCCAAATTCTCTGTCTTGTAAGAAAGATTCATTTCCGTGCTCAAATGTCAATTTTCTTGCATTTTACTTAAGCCTTGACGGTGTATTTTCCTCCGTCAAATTTACATCTCAGCATCAGTGGAAATGTGGACCTTTTTGTTTGGATGTGGATTGGTGGGGAACTTTAAAACTCTAAGGCTCACTTCAAATTCAAAGCTTGTCCATGTGGAGGGCTAGCGCTCATCTCAAAATTTGCTTTTTCGCTTGGACTTAGAGTTGTCCCAGGGAGACACGTGGTGGTTTTCACTTTGCCTTGCCCATACTTAGAAATTTTTTTCATGCAGCCAGTATAGTTTTGGTGGACCATGAACACGTGGAGGGTAGGCACTCATTTTAGGATCTACCTTAGGGTCCCACCTTAACAACTGCGACACAGAGACATGTGGAGGCTTCCACCAGCTCCGCTCTATACTTAAACTTTTCAAAGTAATTTTGAAAGTCTTAGGACACTTAGAGGGAGGGCATCTATTTAGAGACTCGGCCCTAAGTTTTATTTTGAATAAATTCCAGGAGGACACTTTGATGCTTCCGCTCACTCTACCATTTTCTTGGACTTTTCAATGGCCAAAGAAAAATTTCTCGGACCCTAAACACATGGTGCCTTCCGCTGAACCTTCAACTCTTTTAATAAACTCTTCCGAATCGAGACACGTGGAGCCCACACTTGTTTGTGGTCTCTACTTTTGAGACTATCTCAAAGTGTGCCATTGAAATGCGTGGAGGCTTCGATGGCTCCTTTTACATAAGACTTTTCAAAGTCCAAAATGTGTTTTTCTTGGACCCAAGGCACATGGAAGGCCCACGCTTATTTGGAAACTTTCCTTGTACTTCTCCTTTATAAACAGCACTAAGAAAACACATGGACAACTATTATATGAAGTAGAAAGGGGTATAATCAATGCTTGTTGTGTATTGCGATCTGCTTTTTCCACCATTTTACTCCAAGACTCTTGGAGATGTGAATAAGCATTGTTTTTCATCATTTTTGATGAAATTCCTTGTTCTCTCTATCTCAGAAAGTGTTATTGAATGGATTTATAACTTAATTTGTTAGTCCAAGGATTGTTAAGATCAATATTTAGAATTTGGAATTTATTGGGCACTTGCAAAAATGGGAATTACCCAAGAAGATGGATGTGGGATAGATTTGTAGAGGAAAGAAAGGGAAATGGATTAAATGATGAAAGTTGCAGTAGTAAAAGATGAAAATGTGTTACCTCGAGAGAAAAAGGATTACATGTCATATCCTGCTGTGTAGAGCTTCTAGAAAATAATTAAAAAGGGGGATTTATCACATGCCATAATCACAATGATTAGAAGGATTGCCAAAAAGTTGTGGCATGGAATCCTAGTCATTAGTTGAGGGCCCAAGAAATGTGATCAGTTCACAATTGGTCCACGTGGCAGCTTTCGGATGTAAATTTTTTAAAGGTCACTTTTCAAGAAAAATTGGTAATAAACAAATGTATCTCCTATATTCTTCTCTTTTAGGGGGAAAATTAAGTGATAAAAATGTATAAATGCAATGAGAATACACTTACAAAAGGTCGCGAGGTTGAATTCCTAAGAGAAAATTTTGAAAAAGTGGTCTTTGTGAGAGTCCAATCCGAGATAAACTTTTAGTTTCTTCGGTGTTAGATTTTCTATCATGTCAAGTTGGTTGTAGATGGATAACCATTGACGAGAACTGAGATTGCTCTGAAGCTTTCCCTTGCTGATGAATCTAAGAAATTTTGAAATTAATTTGTGTCCAATCTCTATAAATTTGTGTCTACTTTGTTTCAGAATGTCTACAAATGGTTTCTTTTGTTCCTATTGTAATATTACATTGAAATATTTATGAAATCACACAGTATCTCATCCATCTGACAATTTAGTGGTATTTTCAATTTCATTTCAAGAAGATACTTCATCTTGTGATGAGATAAACAAATTTAATATCAATTCAATGTCATTTGTTGATAAATATTGTCTGTAAGTCTTTGGGTGTATCTTAGGCATGATTGATTAGAGATTTTTGTTTTTCATTGAGTATTTTAAACTCCAGCCTTCATGTTAGAGTCTAAAATATTGTGTGAAAATGTGTTGATCTAGGCCTCCATTGAAGCACACCTTCTGGTCGAAGGAACGTCTTAGCTATTCTGAAGCTTTCTGTTGTTGAGTTTTCCACTGTTGTGAAGTCCCTCAAAGATATGGTATAATCAAATTTTTCCTACTTCATCTCCACCAAAATCATTCAACAACCATGAATCCATCTTGAACTACCCCTATTAGCCCAAAGTATATCAACAAAGGAACAAAATCTATTCACTAAAATATCCGTAACAATCAGGATTTCTTAATGTCTTTAGTAACCTTAGTCGTGTGTTGAAAATATCTCCATATTTTAGAAGTGAAAAATCTTAAGAGTTAAATTATGGAGTATTCACCGTATTTTCCCATGGTTTTCTACATAAAATTTCTGCAAAAGAAGGATATCTCCATCTCCTTCATCAAAAAGAGGTTACCCCAAGAGTCCTCTCACCCTAGTTGAAGAGGCACAACCTAAAGTAGTGAGGACAGGTCAAATCCTCTTGATGGTGCTATCCATCTCTCCACAAATCTAAGTGACAAAGGGCCAGTTAGATCTCATCCCGACTACAAAATGACACACAAAATGATTTATCTATCTCTAAGCTCCATGTCCAATCTGTGGTTGCTTCTCGGTTTGAAAAGGATAACAAATTTGGATACCAAAACGCTTTAAAAGAGTAGACAATGTCCCGAAAATGTTGTGTAGAGTGATATTTTGGGGTGATATCATGCTATTAAAAATATTTTTAGGTGATCTCATTCTAAGAGAGAGTTTTATGGGAGATCTCATGCCAAATGTGCTTATTTTTGGTGATCTCACACCAAAGAGAAAGTGTTGGGAAGAGAGGTCTAGTGTTACTCTCCTTCTATGAATTTCACTGATAAGCACCACCGTATATGGTGTGTCCTTGATTTGTTCCGAATTAGTTTTGAGTTGTACTGATTGAAGGAGATTGCATGCATTATTTTGTTGGAGGATTGTTCTTGTTAGTGTAAAAATGCTATGAAGGATTCTTTGCAATCTATTGATCTGATAACCTCACTGTGTGTTCCTATAGGAAATTAGTGCTCAGGGGAGGACACAAATTCCTAGACACTACTATCTGATGTTGGGTAGTAGTTTTTTTGTTTTCCCTAGGACCCAAGAAAGATTTCGAGCCATTTTTTTACTCTCTTCATGTGTGTATTTTGTAGTGTGCTGAACTTAATTGCACTAAGATTTGTATCATCATTGATAAATTTGGGTAAAATAAGATCATATCTTGTAATATTTGCATGAATATGGTATTGAAATACATTTGATAGGACTTTCATAGTGTATTTGCATGAACTAAGGTGAAAATCCTTACCGGTGACTCTCTTTGTTTAAATTCTTTATAAATACCAAAGTGTCTTAACATATATCAAGTAAGATTTATAATTAATATCTACAAAGATAGAAGGAAGAAGATATTTCTTCACCAAGGACCCTAGTAGAAGGTTGTTTCAGGAGTAGGGAAAGTCTAATTCAGAAGGAAGAATAATTTGGAAGGTTGCTGGAGACCAAACATCAAGAAAAGAGATCTCCATTGGTGAAACTGATCAGCCTGTGATTCAAGATCGCAACACTTCCTCAAGTTCTTCGAATCAGTAGTCTCTTTGTTGAATTTAATTCTCCATCCGGAGAGGTTCCTTCATTTTTGTTTGAAATATTTACATCTCGCTTTGTCCCTAAAATTTCCACATCTAATAGATTTTCCAAGAAAATGAGCCTTTAGAGGACAATCATTCTAAAAATTACATCCATGTACCACAAATACCCCTCACTCATCATTTTATTTCTCCTATAAGATCACCTCCTCAGAATAATATGGCTCAGCATCCACCTAGACCTCCATTTTTTGTTAATAATTTTGGTCCCATTAGTTTTAGAGGTATGGCTGGCTATCAAAACATTGTTCCATAAGATGTAAGAAACATATTGCCTAAGTTTTAAGGAAATAATGTAATCACTAGTGATCAACACTTGAAACTCTTTGTCAATATGAAGGAGGAATTCGAAATAGAATTTGAGGATGTATACATTAAGTCGTTTATCCATACTCTAGAAGAAGATGCAAAGGACTAGTATAAATCTCTGCCATATAATTCCATTGACTCTTGGACAGAGATGAAGAATGATTTCAGAATGTCGTATGGTGATAAAACAGACCCTAGGTTTCTTTTATCATAGTTTGAAAATATAAAAAAGAATCATAATGAATCAGTGCATGATTTCAATACTAGATTTAACAAAACATTGAGAAGACTGCCTGTTAATTTGAGGCCATCTGATGAATCATGTCTGATAAAGTATTCAGATGCATTTGACAAGAAAGTTGCTTACTATTTGAGGGATAAGAACCTTCGAACTTTGAGGCAGGCCTTTACCATGGCTCTGCAAATTGAGAACAACATTAAAGTAGTTGGAAAACCTCCTAAGAGCGAGGGTGTTAAACTAATCAACCCTGAGAAGCCTCAATAAAGTAAGGATGTGTATCTTGAGGAAGTTGTAAAGACTTTGGTTGAGTCACAAAGAAACCTCTTATAAGCTAGCTGTGGTAGGAAAAGGAATTACACAAGGTTCTCAAGGTCAAAGTATAGGAAACAAGAATAAGATAGGTTTACAAATCATCTTAGAAATGATCGAGGTTTGATGACAAAGGTAAATGACCGATGAAAGGTAGACAACCCCAAGCTAGGGAGAATAGAGTAGTGTTTGATCCTCTAAATGCTAGAGTTGTTATTTTGAAGAGACAAATCAAATGGATTGGTGTGAAAAATTATTCTTACCCCACCCGCAATATGAAATAGATCATAAATTTGAAGAATCGATGATGATGCATGTATGGTGGAATTATCTACAAGCTCATAAAGCAAGGAATAACTTCAACTAAGGTAATAAGTGCAAGAATTGCTGCAAGTTTTTTTTAGGATCGCATTAATCTGGTACCTCTTCTTCCTCCTTCTCATCCTTTAGAAATAGATATAGTACAATCATTTGAACTTCCTAGTAATTATTTTGAGTACCTAAGAGCTCTAATGATTAAGAAGCATGATTGAGGAATCCCATCAGAAGAGGATAAACAATCAAATCATTAATGAATGTTGTTTTTTCCCAAGAAAAAGAGTATAACACAAAAACTAAAGATGTCAAAGGGTTAGGGCCTCAAGCTAAACCAAAGACCCTAGTTCTCACCAATGTCCCAAAAGAGGCTCCAAAGAAAGATGAATCTAAAGAAAGGCCTTGTTGTCTCAAGTAGAACTGGTGTTCCCATCCATGCCAAATATATGAAAAATCTTGTGCCATCTGATGAGTTTGACAATATTTCTCCAAATGATGCTTTTCCCAAATACATTCCCTATGACATTGCCCAAGTCTTGCATCCGATCAAGATATCTATCCCAATCATTGAACTAACGCTTAGGATTCCCTGAGCACAAGAAAAGGGATTTTCGGTATTTGTGATTGAGGAAGATAGGAATGCCCAAGGCGAAATATAAATAATGTAAACACTCCTTCTCCAACCATTACAGACCTAGAAAAACCACCAGCATTGAGGAGATAGGTGAACCACCTGAAGTTTACTTGGGAACATCTTTGGTTGAGTCTCAATTAAATGTTGATCCATTTTTTACAACATTGATTATTAAAGACAGACTACTGCAAAATTGTATGTTTGATTCCAGAGCATCCTGCAATGTTATGCCTCTGGAAGTCATGAATGAATTGAACATTAAAGTGACAACAACTTATGATAAGTGTACTGTAATGGATTCTAGAGAGGTGCCTATTGTAGGATGTGTAAAAGGTTTGGTGGTACAACTTGCAGCTTATTTGGGTAAGAACTTGAAACTTGATGTTGTTATTATTGATTTCCCGTGAAATGGGGCATGTTGTTATCAACAAAGTGAGCTGCAAGTGTTAGTGGAAGTGTTCGAGATGGATATGTATTTTCCACCATTCCAATCAAGGCAACCTTGTAAATCTATATGGAGATAAAAGATGTTGCACCTCATGGAAGATCCCAATAATGCTTCTAATGAAGGGTTGTATGCTGATGTAGATGATGATAAATTTGTGGGGTTTGCTGATGGAAAAGAGCATAAGATTGATCAGTGTAAATTTCTTGAACAAGTAGGTTTACCTTGGACCTTTTAATTCGATGGATCTTGTTCCAAGTTTGGGATTGGTGCTGGCATTGTTCTAATTTCTCCAGCCAAGAATATTTTTTCTTTTCTTTCAAACTTAACTTTGAATGCACTAACAACATTGCTGAATATGAAGCATTATTATTAGCCTTGAGAATTGCATGGAAATATGGTATAAAGGATATCATTGTCAAAGGGATTCATAAGTGATTGTTAAGAAAATTAGAAAATAATACAGGAATATAGTATAGGATTTGATTGAAATGTTTGACTCTTTTAATACTGTGCACCATGATAGAAAGTTTAATGTTGTTGCAGATAAGTTAGCAGTGCTAGGATCTAGATTTGGGAATTTCCACAAAGGTCTCCATTTTGTGAGTATGATGTTGAAATACTAACAAGTCCATATTTCCTTGATAACGTTAAAAATTGGCAAGTGTTTGATGATGATGTCCAAGTGAAATAGTTTCGGCAGAACCAAGGCAATTTTGCTTACCAAAATATAGATTGGGAGCCAATGGTCTGTGCTATGAAGGAAAGGAAAATTTATTTGGAAAAGACATCATCCAACAAAAGACAAACATGATTCCTAGAGGTTTGGTGGAACTTCCACAAACTGACTTGATAATGTTGATTGCATTATTAAAAGGAGTATGTCGGTTTCAAGAGATGTGGAAGAGCATGACTGGGCACAAACGAAAAACCACATAAAATTTGGTTAGGAAGCAATCTCAAAGAAGGGAGAGAAGTAGTCTTATGTCCAATTGCTAAAGAAGTATGAAGAATTCTAGCTTGGTCTTTCTCTCGAGTTGAAGGCATATAGGGAATATTGTTTCCAACATGAAATTCCTCATGAATCCAATGCCAATCCTTTCAGAAAAAAATAGAGGCCCATCAATCCACTCCATTCTTTAAAGATGTAAGAAGAACTAAAGAAGTTGAGGGATGGAGGGATTGTTTAGCCCACAAGGTACTCATCTTGGGTTTCAAACCTAGTGCCTCCGTCTCTGAAAAGAATGGTGATATAAGGTTGTGCGTAGACTTCAGAACTTGAATAAAGCATCATTGAAAATAATTACCTTGTGCCAAACATGGAGAATATGCTACAATTGGTAACTCGGTTCTAAATTTTATCCACTCTAGATTGTTTCTCTAAGTATAATCAAGTTTTTTTAAGGATTCAGAAAGAATAAAGACTTCATTTACCACTTGTTGGGGAACTTATGTCTATGTCAGGATGCCTTTTGTCTTAATGAATTTGGAGCATCTTTTCAAAGAGTAATGGATGAAGCATTTGCTAGTTATATTAATGACTTCATTATTATTTACTAAGATGATATAACTATGTTTTCAATAAAAAGAGATGATCACTTGCAACACTTGGAGATAATGTTGTAAAGGTGTAGAGAGTATGGCATATTATTGAATCCCAAGAAGTTCCATTTTGGAGTGTAAAAGGAAAAGCTACTTGGTCACATTGTATTAAAGGAAGGGGTCATGATTGATCCCAAAATAGTGGAAGCCATTAGAATTATTCCAATTCCAAGAACTAAGAAGGGAGTTCAATCCTTCTTTGCACAAATAAACTTTATCATAAGATTTGTGTCTAACTTTGTTGATTTGACAATCCCCATTACTAGCATGTCAAGAAGGACCAAGTTATCAAATGGGAAGAAGCTTCCATTCAAGATTTCAATGGGATCAAGGAAGCACTAAAGCATGCCCCTAGTTTGGAAACTCCAAATTACAAGAAGCCTTTTGAAGTGTTCTCTTTTTCTTCAGAAAACACCATTACATCTGTTTTGTTGTAGAATGATGATGAAGGGGCTGGAAGACCAATTGACTTTTTCGTAATAAGGCATTACAAGGAGCTGAGTTGAAGTACACCATCATGGAGAAGTAAAAATTTTCCTTAGTGAAAGCAATAAAGGTTATCAGACCCTACATCTTGTGCTCTAAATTTTTTGCTTATGTTCCCATAAAGATATGGTGAAAGACATCTTATCGAGATGGAGGTCTCAAGAAAAAGATGTATATGGGTAAACAAGTTTTAGGAATATGATATGGATATCCAAACCATGAAATTGATAAGAGGTTTGGGCCTAGCTAAGCTTATGGTTGAGAGAAAATTGCAAACTATTGAGGTGAATGAAGTAGAAGGAGAAAGGGTGGATGTCCTTGAAAAGTTGGTAAGCTCGGAATCGTACAAGGATATAATCTTTTATCACAGAAATCTATGCTACCCTAAATATTTGAGTAAAAATCATAAAAAGCTCTTAAGTTAGCCTCTCAAAAATATGTCATTACTGATTTTGGGTTAGCTTGGAAGAACCCGGAGGGAGTGCTCTTAAGATGCATTACTAAGGATGAAGCCCCAAAGGTAATTATTGATCTTCATGTAGGATTTTATGGGGACATTTTATAGGAAGAGTTACAACACATTAAATCTTGAGGGCTGGTTATTGGTGGCCAACTCTCTTCAAGGATACAACTCTAGTAGTTAGGAAATGTAAAAGTTTCTAGCACTTTTCTCTGAAGAATGAAAGCTTCAAGCTCCCTTCCTTTGTAGCATGTCTAAGTTGAAGCCCCATTTAAGAAATGGGGAATGGATTTCATTGGGGAGATTTTAGATCCTTCCAAAACTGGTCATAAAAGGATTCTTGTAGCCACTAATTATTTCACTAAGTGGGTGGAAGCAATCCCCACCAAGAAGGCAACACACCAAGTTATCATTGAATTCATGTTGAATCAAATCATATGCAAATTGGAGTGCCGCTTTAATATTGTTGCTGATAATGCCATGCGTTTTAGAGCCAAATATTTGGTGACAATGTGTAAAGAGTATGGAATCAATCTAACATATGCTTCTAACTACAATCCCTAAGGAAATGGATAAGCTAAGTCCAAAAACAAAAATTGTTGAAGATCATTAGAAGAACCTTGGAGCTGAACAAAAAGAAGTGGGGTGAGAAATTGAAGTTTTTGCTTGAGATGACAAAATCATTATCAAAAGAGCTATTGGTAAGATCCCATATGACTTGTTATATGAAACTCAGGCTTTGCTGCCCCTTCATTTACAATTGTCTTCATTTAAGTTTTTTCAAAAAATTGAAGATCAAGAAGTTAGTCCATACGATTCTCAAATAAATCAAAGTATTGAGTTAGATGAAGAACGAAGGGCATCCCATCAAAATGGCATGTAAAGTTTAGAGAAAAGTTGAAGAAGTTATTTGACAAGAAGGTGACTCTATAAGATTTCAGCATTGGGGATATTGTGCTATTATGGGATAGCAGGCATGAAGATAAGGGAAAGCATCGACATTTCAGTGCATTGTGAATGAGCCCTTATTTAATTGATATTCGAATTGGTGAAAATACCTTCTTCCTAAAAGAATTATCTGGGAACTACTTGAATTTCCTTTTAATGGTAGGCATTTGAAACATTTCCTTGATTAATTTCTCAGAATCAAGGTATACTCTATTGTAAAGTGTATAGTTCTTTTTTTTCATTCTACATTGGAGTCTTTGTTCATTCTAGTCCTCGGTGACCTAGTTTTGTTAGTTTCAAAGTTAATTTTTTGGAGGATGGTTATGGTTTCTCTACTCTGTAAGCTTATTCTTTGACTCTAGTGCCCAATGGTTTGTTTTTGGCACTTTGTATACTATTTGTTCTTGTGGAACTCATAGGGAGTGCCCATCCCCAAGTCGGAGCCGATGTTGGTGCTCAAATTATTCTCACCCCATTTGTTATTGAAATTATTTAGTTTCCGGGCTCACATGTTTTCTATCTCCCTGTATTGATGCTTGAAGACTCTGTACTTCATTTGGTTTCCATGATTAGTCCCTTCCTTGGTCGAGGATCACTTAAAATATAGAATTTTTCTTCATTCCTCTGTCGTCCCATGCGAAAGAGTCTCAGAACTTGGGTGTAAACTCTCAGGTTTTTCCCTTTCTTCCATTTTCCAAAGTCACATTTTTTTGTCCCTATCAATTTTGTCTCAAATATCTATGGGAACATGATTGATGCATCTCAAGAGATCATATTTGGGCCTTATATCATTTCCAAATTCTCTTTCTTGGAAGAAAGATTCATTTTCGGGCTCAAATGGTGATTTTCCTTCATTTTATCTTGTTTGACGTGTCTTTTCCCTGCTAAATTTATATCTTAAAGCATCATTGGAAACGTGGCCCTTTTTGGTTAGATGCGGCTGGTGAGGCACTTACAAAACTCTAAGGCTTGCTTCTAACTCAAATCTTATCTAGGTGGGTGGTCGGTGCTACCTTTCCCAAACATAGAAAACTTTTTCATGCGATCGGTACAATTTTGGTGGACCATGGACACGTGGAGGGCATGTGTTCATTTGAGGATTTACCTCAGGCTCCCACCTTAACAAGTGTGATAAAGAGACATGTGGAGGCTTCCGCCAGCTCTACTCTATACTTAAACTTTTCAAAGTAATTTTGAAATGCCTGGGACACATGGAGGGACCGCACCTGTTTGGGGACTGGATCCTAAGTTTTATTTTAAATAAGCACTAGGAGGACACTTGGAGGCTTCCGATCACTCTTCCCTTTGCTTTGGAATTTGCAATGAAATAAAGAAAAATGTCTCGCACCTAGACACATGGAACCTTCAACCGAAACTTCAATTTTTTAACAAAATCTTCTGCACTAAGACACGTGGTGATCCCGCACATGTTTGGGGTCTTTTCTTTTGGGGACTATCTCAAAGTGTGCCATTGAGACAAAGGAGGCTTCTGCTGGCTCCTTTTACACTCGAGACTTTTAAAGGCCAAAATGTGTTTTTCTTGGGCCCTAGTGCACGTGGAAGGCCCACGCATGTTTGGAAACTTACCCCTATTCTCCTTTATAATTGCACCAACGAAACACATGGATGGTGATGACATAAAGTGAAAAGGGGCATAATCAATGGTTGTTGTGTATTATGTATTTTTCTCTACCACTTTTGCTCCAAGACTCCCTGAGATGTGAATACGCACTATTTTTCATCATTTTTGATGAAATTCCTTGTCATTTCTATTTGTAAAGTCCCATTGAATGGATTTAGAACTTAATTTGTGAGTTCAAGGATTATTAAGATTGATATTTGGAAGTTGGAATTGCTCGAGCACTTGCAAAAATGGGAATTACCAGAGAAGCTGGATGTGAGACAGAGTTGCAGAGGAAAGAAAGGGAAAAGGATGAAATAATGAAATTTGTAGGTGCAAAAGATGAAAAAGGTGTTGCCTCGAGAGTAAAAAGGATTACCTATCATATCCAGTTGTGTAGAGCCTCCAGAAAATGATTAAAAAGGGGATTTTGTCATATGACAGAATTGTAATGATTAGAAGAATTTCCAAAAAATTATCGCATGGCATCCTAGTCATTAGTCGAGGGCCCAAGAAATGTGATCAGATCATAATTGGTCCACTTGGCAGCTTTCGGATGCAAATTTGTTAAACGTAACTTTCTGAGACAAATTGGTAACAAGAAAAGGTCCCTCAAATATTATTCTCCTTCAGAGGGAAAATTGAGTGAGAAAAATGTATAAATGCAATGAGAATACTCTTGTAAAAGGTCGGGAGGTTGAATTCTTAAGAGAAAATTTTTAGAAAGTCATCTTCATGAGAGACCAATATGAGATAACCTGTTATTTTCTTCTATGTTATATTTTCTATCATGCCAAGTTAATTGTAGATGTATAACAATTGATGAGCACTGAGATTACTTTGGAAGCTTTCCCTCTGATGAATCTAAGCAATTTTGAAATTAATTTGTGTCCAATCTCTAGCAATTTGTGTCTGCTTTGTTTTAAAATGTCTGCAAATGGTTTCTTTTATTCCTATTGAAATATTACATTGAAAACTTTTTGAAATCACACAGGATCTCATCCCTATGACATTTTAGTGGTATTTGCAATTTCATTTCAAGAAGAGCCTTCATCTTGTGATGAGATAAACAAATTTAAAATCAATTCACTATAATTTGTTGATAAATATTGTTTGTAATTCTTTAGGTGTACCTTAGGCATTATTATTCAGAGATCTTGGTATATAATTGAGTCTTTTAAACTTGAGCCTTCATGGTAGAGTCTCAAATATTGTGTGAAAACATGCCGATATGGGCCTCCATCAAGAACACCTTCTAGTTGAAGGAACGTCTTAACTATTCTCAAGCTTTTATTGTTGATTTGTTTACTTTTGTGAAGTCCCTCAAAGATTTGGTGTAATCAACTTTATCCTGCTTCATCTCCCACTAAAATCATTCAAAAACCATGAATCCATCCTAAGCTACCCCTGTTTTCCCTATATATCAACAAAGGAACAAAATCTATTCACTAAAATATGTAGAAAAATTAGGATTTCTTAATGTATTTAGTAACCTTAGCCTTGTGTTGAAAATATCTCCATATTTTAGAAGTGACAAATCTTAAGGATATATCCATCTCCTTCATCAAACAAAGGTTACACTAAGGGTCCTCTCACCCTGGTTGAAGAGGCACAACCTAAAATAGTTAGGACAGGTCAAATACTCTTGAAGGTGTTATAAATCTCTCCACAAATCTGAGTGACAAAGGGCCAGGTAGATCTCATGCCCGGCTACAAAATGACACACACTATGATCGATCTATCTCTAAGCTCCATGCCCAATCTGTGTTGTTGTTTGGCTTGAAAAGGAGAACAAATTTGGATACCAATAGGTTTAAAAGGGTAGAAAATGTCCTAAAAATGTTGTGTAGAGTGAGTTTTTAGGGCGATATCATGCTATTAAAAAGCTTTTTGGGTGATCTCTATCTAAGAAGGAGTTTTATGGGAGATATCATGTCAAATGTGATTATTTTCCATGATCTCACACTAAAGAGAATGTGTTTGGGAGAGAGATCTAGTGTTACTCTCCTTCATGAATCTAACTCGATAAGCACCACCGTTATTATATGGTGTGTCCCCGATTTGTCTCTATTATCCCGATTTGTTCCCAATTAGTTTCAAGTTATATCGATTAAAAGAGATTACATGCATTATTTTGTTGGAGGATTGTTCTTGTTAGTGTAAAAATGCTAAGAAGGATTCAGCAGAAATATATTGATCGATAACCTCACTTTGTGTGTTTATGCAGGACATTAGTGCTCGAGGGAGGACACAGATTCCTGATATCTAGTATCCGATGTTGGGTGATGGTTTTTTTGTTTTCCCTATGACCCAAGCAAGATTTCTAGCCATTTTTGACTCTCTTCACGTGTGTATTTTGTAGTGTCTTGAACTAAATTGCAGATATGAGATTCTCCAGGTTGATATTTTCACCCAATGTATGGCCCCCTCATTTGGGTTCATGAGACACCATTTGGAGTGTGGCCTAAAATAGAGGACTTGGTGCTATGCTAAATTTTATGCCTACATGGGGCATGCGATGTGCGTTGTAGAAACCAAAGCACATGTAAACAAACTAGCTAGTAACATGTGTTAGTACATAAAGTACTAAAGCATGCAATAGAAGAAAATGTAAGCAAAAAGTATGAAACAAAGAAAACTACTAAAAGTAGATTTAAAACATGCATCATCGCTTGTAATGTCACAAGATAATCATGGCTGAAGAGGCCAAAAGCATACAAATAGTTCTCAAATAAGACATATGGCATAGCCCACAAAAATGACATACTGATAGCAAACAACGATCAGAAAAAATATATAGACAACCATTGTGTCATATAGTCCTGGAGAGAAAATACTACACATGACGCACCCTTTATCATGTTAGAGAGATAAATAGTATGTCATGACGTGTATGTATGAATGGAAAGTATCTTTCTAAGTAAACAATAAATGATAAATTGATAGCACCTTTATGAAAATAGTAAAATTAGATGCCCAGTCAGAGAGCCTCGGTGGGATTGGAAAAGGATAAAGTTTATAACATCATTGCAATGTGTATGAACTTGCAAGAAATAAGTATTCAAAACTAATGAGTAGGTAAACATGAATGTGTATATGATAAATATAATGACATACTAAGTATCTAACTAGCATACTAAGTAAAGTGCATTATATAAGTAGTATAAGAAAGTAAAATTAAGTGCAACTAAGACATGCAATATGTAGTGTATGAGTGTGATGGAATGATATGCAACATTAATGTGAATATAGAAGGAGTAGCATGATCCCTAGTGGATGTGTATGAGATGAGATTTATTTATACAAGACTTCTTAACAATCAAGAATTAACTATAGAAAAAGAGTGCATCATCCAAAATATATGTTGAAAATGTGTGCTATATAGATAGATCATGAAGAATAAAGCATGAAAATTTAATGTGGTAAGGTTAAATTAAGATTTAAACCTTCGGTATTCAATTATGAACCATTGAACTAGAGTGCATCATAGGGTAATGATGTGAGAACATGTCCTAGAAAGATAGATATTGAATCATAGAGCGTGAAAAGTGAATGCATTGAGGTTAATTTTACATTTATACCCTCAAACTTTATGTATGAACCATATAACTAGAGTGTGTCATAGGGTAAAGATGATACAAATGTGTATCATGATGTGGAAATGTTAGGAAAAAGATTAAGTATGAAGATTAGAGCGAGATAGTAGAATAGACAATGTATGATGCTAGGATGGGGGTGAAGAAAACATGATTCCCCAAGTGCATGATGTAAATAAGGATTAAGCAAAATCATCGAGGAGGTCATCACTATAAGGATTGTAACTGATACGATCTAGATTATAGACTAGGTAAACAATAGTGTGAGGTTGATCATATAAATAACCCTTGTAGCGTAATGTAAACATGCCCATTACATATTATTCATGAGTAAAAGGAGGTTGAGGAAAATTGTTCTGCATGCAAATGAGATAGATTCATATAATATCCTAAGATGGAGTCATTACAAATAGAGATGCAACCAAACGGTATGGGAAATGTAATATCAATATGATTGGGATCCAGTGTGCCACTAATGTAATCAATCCAATACTACCCGGTTGTGAGTGGGGAAGAATGAGGAATGTGTGCAACGAATGCTATAAAATGGAAGACACAAAGGCCATAATTATTTGTAATGAATACATATCCATGATAAAGGTGAGGAGAGTGAGGTGAAGGAAGGATTTCAACAAGTGTGAATCCTAGTCAATCAAAGCCATGATTTATAAAAGAGTAACATAGAAAATAGGGTAGAATGGAATGTGATTCCAATAAGAGACATGTATAAAAAGAGTGCATGTAAAGGGGTCGATCTCTAGTGCAAAGTGAGCTTAGGGAAACGCAATATGTAATGCCCACAATTTTATCCGCATGAAATGCAAGAAAACATAGGTCATACTAGAAAAGTTATGGACTAATTTGTTTTTAGTAGAACCCACTCGTGAAATCAAGTTAAAATTCATTATCAACACTTTCTCATTTTAAAATTTACATTTAATTAATATTATTAATTTCCAAATGAGGTCCACAATCCCCTTAGCTTCCTTCTTAAATAAATTAAGAAAATTTCTCAATACCATTTAATAATTTAATTAGTTTAAAGAAAGGCTTAGACTCCCTCCCTTTTTGTTTTAATACAATTAAATTCAATCTTAGTTATACACAATCAAATTAATTTCAAAATTATTGTGGTCTAGTTATTTAAATAATAAATTTTATTCCACCAACAAAGGGTCAAGGCTTGCATTAAATAAATAGTCTACAATAAAACATTTGGGTTAGAAAAGTAAAAGTAATCACCCCCTACACCACTTAAGTGGCCCAAAATAAAGTCTACCCATGAATTTTAATTAAAAAATAACCACACCAACTTCTCACCTAATTTTTGTAGATGAATATCATCCATTAGGTTGATTCATTTGGAGCCCTTAGATTCAGGGATCCAAATAACCCTAAGTATGCTTATGAAAATCTCTTTTCTCCTTTATTTTTGACTTATTGGTTCTTTTCTTATTTTAAAAATTGGAGGAGAAGGAAATAGAAGCCATGAGAGGAAAGCTCAAGCTCATGGAGGAACAAAAATAATCTTTTTTGGGGATTCCATTTACACCCTCTTTTAGGGTTTGTATGCATTTCATTATTTATTACAATATTCTTTCTTTGTATTTTCCATATTAGGCATATGGGAATTTTCCCCATTTTAAATAATTGGTTTGAATGGTGTATAGATACACAGGATTATAAGGACATATGTATATATATGTGTATATATTTATATTTCTATCTAAATACCCATTTTAATAAAACTCAAAATACAAATGAAGGTATTATTATAAATATACATGTATGTGTGTGTGTGTGTATACATATATATAAATAAATTTATTTATTACAAAAATAAAGGAAACCAATCATGGATTTTACATAGGATGCAAAAAGGAGCTAGGTGTACATTGTAATCATGTATTGGCCGATTAAAACTATGAATTTTATTAAAATTAAAGCTAAGAGTTTGGGGTCAAAGACCCCACCCCCAATACACGCACTATGCGCACAACCATGGCTTTCTGGCAACTTTGGCCCATGAATATAAGTTTTGATTTTTTTTTTTTGTATTTATATTTATTTTATTAAATTTATAACTATATATTTATATGTAAATATATACACACACACACACACACACACATATTAATATTAATATTAATTTTAATGTGCTTTATATGAATATCAATGCTAATACGCATTAATATTAATATCAAGATAATTATAATATTTTTTTCTTTTTGAAGAAACAATAATGATAAGCTTAATAAATTTTTAAAACACTCATATATAGATAAGTTCAAATATAATGAAAACTAGGTATAAAATAGTAGTGGTTCTTATGTTTCTCTTTGGTTTACTTGTTTAAAAGGGTTAATTCAATTTATTTGTCAAGGCAAGAAAAAACAAGAAATTTAAAACACCCCACCTATACATGTACGGGTTATAATCAAATTTTCTTTTTTTTACAACTCTCTTATTCAATGTATTTTTTTTGCAAGATAAGAACTCTTTTACCTAATTTAAGAACCTACACCTTCTTCCTTTCTTTCAAAAATACAAAAAAAAACAACTACAATTTAATTTACTACCATAGGTATTCCATGTAATACAACAAGAATAATTATTTCTTTCATTACAAGATGCAAGTTTCTACCATGTCAAACAAATAATTTATAACAAGGTTTCTCGATACTTTTAAAACTAATAACAACACACATTTTGAAGACAATGAATCGACTAAATTGATAAAAAAATTTATTTTCTTTTCATTCACATTTCAATCCTTTTCCACATAAAATAATACACAATCCCTTTCAAGGATCTTAGTTCAACTTAACAATCTATTAGTCTCTCATTCCAAAAAGTAAGGAAATGATTTTCAAGATTTTACTTTCAATTACAAGGAGGAATAATACTACAATTTTGATACACAAGGCAACTAATAACTTCACTTTAAGAATACAAGTTTACAAGCCCTCCATACACAATGGAGACAACATGGTAAAATATTTACAAGAGAGTCCATTATTATTTTATCTAAATACACAATAATCCTTCATCATTTGCACTCCACCTTCTTCCCAAGATCAACATACAACAAAAAATGGGGGTCTAGGAAACACTCTCCACCCAACCAATTCTCCAATGAGGAAGTGAAGCCTACTTCATCATTGGCCCCGAGCCCCAACAATGAAACAATATGGAATATTTGACAACCAATGAAAAAAATATAAGACTCCAACATTTAATTTCAAACAACATTCACACAAGAAAATAGCCACAAAAAATATTTTTATAAACATAAACCTCCCAAAACATTGGCTATAAAATCAAGTCAAGTAGATAAAGGAATATGGGGATTTTCCTTGTGCCTCCTAAGGGTCCAAAGCGTGCTGTCATCACCAATCCGGAACTATGATAATTCTTCACCGGGAACTCCTCATGCTATGATTATTTACTAATGCACAGCCTTTAGTTTGGTGGATGTAATCTGGAAACAAAACAACAACATAACACAAGAATACCATCGACTATGATAAGACGAAATGATGACAAATCTGAAATATCAAAGTAAATTATAATATTAACATGAAACTGTTATAATCTCACCCATGAGGTACTTCAAGTGTTATTGACTTCACTTGCCTTTCACCAAGACTATGGGAGAAACTTTACAATTACACCTCTTAATGGCTTCTTCAACACACCTTTAAACTGATGGCTTCCTTCGCACACTTCCTACAATATTTCTCACTACTTCCTTCTATGCTAAATGAGGGGGGTGGCCTCTCTATTTATAGAACTTCCAGGCTTATCCATCTTATCTCTAAGATAGGATAAAAAATCCACTCGACGAATCATATTCCATACCTTAACTCTTATATGTACATGTAAGCTTATCTCATTAAGATAAGATAAACCTTATCATTTTACATGGGTTCCACATTTTAGACTTTTTACAAATAAAATACACAAAATATTTATGACCTCACTCCTTGTCTTTATTACCAATATAATATTTCTAATTCCTAATCATGTAGACCCTACTTCTCTAATTACCCAAACTTTGACATTTTAACATTACTGACCACTTACGACAAATATTTACTTTTTACAACATTCCTATTGTACTTTGAATGTTACTTTGTACTCCACATTATTGGCGGCACCATCACCGACGGCGCCATTATCTTCATTCGGACGCTACTACTAATTATACTTAACAACATCATATTCCTAATAAATACATTAATGAAATAGAAATTACGGAGGAAAATTTTAGTGTCGACAAGATTGCCCACCTCAAAACCTCCAAAACTCCATCAAAACCTCAAAATATCTTATGCCTCCTCAATCTTATTCCTCCCAAAAATAAAATATCTTTTATGCCTCCCTCACTCTTATGTCTCCCTAACTCTTATGTCTCCCACAATGAACAAAATAACAAGATGAGAACAAGGTGGGAATCCAACCCAATCCCTCCTAAATAATCAAGAGAAACTCGTATGCCTCCAAATAAAATTTGTCTCCATTTCACTTTCTCATACACATCCTAAAACCATTTCACTACCCAACATCATCAAGAAAAACACATTCATTTAACACATAAACACACAAATAAAGAGAAGAAACCAAGGGTGAATAACCTACCTTGCCATAGCATGAATCCACTCCACAAGCAAGTTCCAAAATTTCTCCAAGCCCAAGAAATTCCAAGAAATATTCAACTCCAACAAGCACTCTAAAAATAAAGCACCACCAAAAATGGGAGAGCAAAAACAAAGAAAGTAACCCCCAAAACCTCACAAAAATTGAAATAAATAGAAAATAGGGAGAGGGAGATGATGTGGCTCCATGTAGGATGTCACATCATTTCTTCTCCATCCCACATTACCAAGGTCAAACCCAAACCCCAAATTATAATAAATTGGTGATTGGGGAAATGACCACCCCCTTACACACTCAACCCAAACCCACACCCCTTAAGGATAAAATTAAATACCCATGTAAGAAAAGTGAAATTAATTGCTCTTTTCCTTTATTAAAACATAAAATAAGTCACTCACATCACATGCCAAGTGGGTGGGTGGCTATAAGAGGTCTAGGACAAGCTTAGTGTGTCCCATAAGTCTCAAAAATAGCCTAGAAGGTAAAAATCTGAATTTCACAAGGAATATTGAGTACACACTACCCCAAAACAATATGAAATCATTCAAAACCAACACACATTAAGGCTACCAACTCATATTTATTTCCCACCTTTTTCACATCCTAATTAGCATTAGTTAAACACTTTTTCCAAAAAAAATTAACATAAGAGGGGTACTAAACAAAATTAAAAAAAGTGACTCCACATACTAATAAAATACAATAACTCACAATTAAATAAATTCAACAAGACAATTCACAATTGACCCAAGGTTACATTTGAGATCACCCCCACAAAATGTGGACCTCTAAACAAACAACAACAATATAAAACAAATGATACAGATGTTGCCATGGTGACTGTTGCCATAATCCATATTCTTTCACTATTGGTCTCATATTCCCTTTGTTTATTGTGTTGCAAAACCTCAAAATTTTAAAAAACAAATTTCTAGCCTCGTGGCCATATTAATGACATCGAAATAGTAAAAATACATGCATATACATATAATCAATTATCGTAACTAAACCATCTCAAAACAAGTAATTTTCCATTGTTCACAATTTCAATTATTTCAATTTCATTAATTTATCAACTAGCAATAAGATCATGACATCAAATACATCATCTAACATCATATAACTATCGAATTAAATGCATCAAGATACTATAAGGTTGAAATCAATAATTTGATATATCTAAACATGCATATAATCCATCATGTAAATCATGTCATAAGTCTAACATCCATATTGTCTATCAATTAACTAATCAAAATAACAATGTCCATCTGTTAATATCTAAAATGTGATATAAAATTCCATAACTCTAATCTATACTTGAGTAGAATAATAATCATATAATTTTCAAAGAGTGTGCACTAAATCCCCCTCCCACTTAGACTTAACTTCCTCTCGGAAATAACTGAAACAAATGTGGAAAATGTGCTCTCAGAGGCATGGCATCCTCCCACATAGATTTTGTCTCATTGTATCGATCCCACTAAACATGAAACTTGATTGATCTCTCTACCTCAAAGGCCCAGGTCCCGCACATTAAAATACATATGGGCTCCACCATCACCCGCCCCGATCCTACACCTACAATGAGGTTCAATATAATACATGAGAAGGGTTTGTAATGTACCTCCTAAGTATAGAAATATGAAATACATTATGGATGTGAGATGATATGGGTGATAGTGCTAGATGATAGGCCAAAGGATCGATACGCTCCAAAATCTTAAAGGGACCCACAAATCTAGCAACAAAATTAGAGCCTTTTTCATAATGGATAGGGCTCTTATGAAGCCTTATAAGAAGAAATACCTTCATGCCCACATCAAAACTATGATCTATCCTCCGCTGATCCACATATTTCTTCTTTCTATCCTGATCCTCTTGTAATCTCTATCGGATCATAACAACCTGCAGATCTGTATCTGTTATAAAAAATAAGTCCCTTGCTCATTTTTCTGGAAATGGCTTCATCAGATAGAAAATATTCTTAGCTTTCCGTAAAGGTAAAGTTTTCCCTCTAACTCCTTGTATTTTGCAAGTTATGGCTCGACGGAGTTTTTGAGGGAAATTTTACCTAGGAAGGTCCGCTGACCAATCAAAATGCGCCACGTGGGGGCGGAATGTATTGAAATTCTGTACCTGATGAAATATTTAATTGTTTTTTGTTGAATTTTGGTGAGAGAAAAATGGAAAACACCTCTGGCATGGGGAAAAGAGCAAAACCGACATTTCAACCACCATTTTAAAATGAAGTATGGCTTCCATTCTCCTCCAAACATGGTAAAAATCTTGGGAATAGAATTTTAAAGTGTACTGTACGTCGGGCGACAGTGAGCGTGGGAATCGACAAGTGACTCTTCCGCGTGCACCCGACCTCCCGAGGTCGTGCGAGACAAATGGGGGTAGAATGCGCAGACAAACTAGTCGAGGCGAGTCTAATGTCTTGACACGCACTAATGGTATTTGCGAATCTAAGGCAAAGAAGGCCCTTCTAACTTGGATCAGGTGTGATAGATCGATCAGCGAGGATGACTTTGCTCGAAGGCTCCAATCAATATCGAGCTCGCGTGATTCTATCTATGGGTTGTGGGATGCGTGGAAAATGACCCGGATTGTTTCGTGTATTTCTCCCGATAGGGTCATATGGTAAATATGGTCGATTCTATGGACGATTCTCTGCCTAGTCCAAAATTCTCTAGCTTTGTTAGCTGTTGTGTCTAGTAGGGATAATCATTGAATGATGAGAGGTGGAATCGGAGTAGACTCAAATACTAATGTACGAAGGCCGGTGTTTATATCTAACCACTTGTGGGTTCGTTGGGTCATGGGATCTGGGGATCACAACCATAGACTCTTGGTTGTTGCATGGTCCCGTTATGGTCATACGGAGATCAAGTTCGATCCCTAGCATCCAAGAGTCGTAAGCCTTTTCAAACTTCTACGTTTAGAATCAAAGCAATTGTGCGATTTTCTCGAATACCTCACAGTGTGTTCTAGCGACTTGATTCTTAAGTCGGTATCTATATCTACTAGGGTGTCTCCGGTCTGTATTTCAATGGAACTAAAGGATCGCACCCGAATATTTGTTCTCTTTCAAATCCTTCTACAGTCATGCGGATGTTTTCTAGGATAACCTGTAGTTTGGCTGATTTGACCAAAACAGATGTGCTTGGTCGTCTTCGATATTTAACCCTCTCAACCATGACTGATGTGCTTGGAAGTCTCATTGTTGTTTGGAAGACTTGTATCCTAAGGTTTTGGTCAATATCAGTTATTGCCACTACGGTATTGGGCTGGGGCACAATTGGCTCGAAAATGTATTCCCTGGGCTCCCTGGGTCCCGTAATTGTCATGCAAAAGCGGAAATGAGACAAACTATAATAAAGTAAAAACTAAGTGTACTTCTAACATATATAATTTCTTTTTTTGTATTTTCTGGCAATTTATAAGAAAGCAGCTATTTAAAATATTTAGAATTGATAACTAAACTAACAACGTAAAACAAACAAAATAGCCGAGTGTAGCTATTTGTCTGTGCAATTTCGTATATCTATTCTAAACAAGGAAATAACTAATCTATCTGCAAGATTCTTCGATCCTACCTCAGAAGTGAGGAATGAATCATAGTTTCTCAGAAACTATCAATCCCCACAACTTCCCCGCAATATCGAGAATGGAAATAACTTAAATAAAGCGATTAACTACTTTATTTGATAAGTTCTAACTAAAACTTTGAAAGATGGAACCTGGATTTCGCAGAACAGTGGCGAATCCGACGGTGTGTGTGTTCTTGTCCCCTCAGTATGATCTCCACGTTCTTTGTGCTCACGTGAATCCAGAAAAGCGTGGAATGCTTGCATCAACAGGAATAAGTATTTGGATCAATGGACAAAATTTGGAATGCGCAGACAATAGAGTGCGGATAGGAGAGGGATGGCGCAAGAGTACAGAGCTTGGCCTATACAATTCCTAGCGGGGTCTACTGCGAATCGTGCAACAAAAGTATCCAGAACCTGAAACTAGTCTGTATGAAGAGCAAAACCTGCAACTTCAATGGCTGCCTTAGACTATTCTACTCCAAAATGAATCTGTTTGCCAGAGTTGATCTGTGGCTTACCAACAAGAACACAAAGCTAAAACAAACTCAGTAATAACCTATGCTACCAATCTTAAGCAAGCTAAAAGACCATAGCATCAAACA
Source organism: Taxus wallichiana var. yunnanensis (assembly GCA_018340775.1). Classification (NCBI taxonomy): domain Eukaryota; kingdom Viridiplantae; phylum Streptophyta; class Pinopsida; order Cupressales; family Taxaceae; genus Taxus; species Taxus wallichiana. The sequence continues at coordinate 894,935,616 of CM031242.1, forward strand.
TGAAAATTTAAAAATGGTGGCTCAAATAATGTTTGCACTTGCACAAGTTGGATATGTGGCTTACCAAATTTCTTAGAAGCAACACAATACTAGCCAAAGCACTCAATGAGAAATCTAAGAATTCTAAGCAAAAGAAAACTAGATCTACTGCAACAAGGAATTCAAAACAAACTTTGGAGCAAAATTCAGAGCTAAATTCAAATGGGCCATTTGCATGTGCACAAACCATGCATTTATAGGAATCCAAACATGCGAGAGATCAAATCCAAACCGAACTCCTAAACATTAAACAAAAGAAAAACACTATTCCAGGGGACCAAAAACATAAATGCGTGCTCAAGTCGGCAAGAAAAGCTGGTAAAGCGTTGATATTTCACGCGGGTCGCGTCAAAAGAACGTTCTGAAAACGCCAAGCATGAGACCGCCGCCTGCTCGGGCGGCGGCACAGACCGCCTCCCTGATCAGGGCGGCGGTCACGAGACCGCCTCCCTGCAGGGCGGCGGTTTCGTCACTGAAGGTCAAAAGGCCAAGGAAAGAGGAAAGAAAGGGAAAAACAAAGGGCGCGGGGGCAAAGCGAGGCATGCGGGATGTTAACGCATACTCCGAGGGCTTTTCCGGATCCCGAACACCTTGCGAGGAGACTCAGTATCATCATGGGGCACTTATTACACTGTTCCTGCAAAGATGACCTTACAATTTTGGGTACGTACATATTGCCCCCTCGGAGAAGCGTTTTAGCCATGAAGAGGCATAAAACGGTGGGTCCGAGCATGGCCGTCCCGAAATAGGAAGTGAGAAATTATACCTTACACGCCCGTGTGTTGAAATGACGCCGCTCCAAAATTCCCGCTACCTGCAAAATGAAAAGAGAACTCAAATGCAGATAGATACAATAATTTGAAAAATAAACGTTAAAATAATAGAGAAAGAGGACGTACCGTTTGTGCGAGGATAGAAACTTACCTCCGTCGGCGCTCCGAACCTGTGAAAAAGTTATTTTTAAAACGAAACAGGACGATATATATATGAAAGTGGGCCCATTTTCCTATTCATTTGCGCGAGTCGATTTGATTGATTTTGAGCTCGGGACCCACGGTGACGGTTTCTTACGCGAGTAGAGTCAAAACATCCGTAGTGAGATAGAGATCATGCCTCCACGAGCGGAACACCGACCTCAGCGATCACAGGTTGGTTTTCTTCCATTTTATGTTTTTCCCTCTTTAAATTTGAAATGGCAAATTCTTTGCAATGGGGGGATTATTTTTGAAATTGTTAGGTTCAAAAGGTCCATCTAGGGGGGGCGCCTACTGGGTAGGCTTTGTTTTTAGTTAAAATGGTTATTTTTCGCATTTTTGGGACTTTTTAGGTTTAAAAACCCGCGCGGGTTTTCGGACATCGACCGCCGCCTTGGACAGGGCGGCGGTTACACGACCGCCTCCCTGTACAGGGCGGCGGTCACGAGACCGCCTCCCTTAAGGCGGCGGTTACAAAACCGCCCCCTGCTCAGGGCGGCGGTTTTGCACAGAATGCAAAAGAACCTTACTTAAAAGCTTTTGCTTGTATTTTTAGCATTTGTACGTGTTTTTATGCTTCTCTTGATGTTGTTTAGATACTAACTTACTCTTCCTTGTGTGTTTTTGGGTGTATGCAGGAAAAGAGGAGTACATTAGATGGAGCGGGAGCGAGAGTGTGACTGGCCGCCTGGGTTTTGGATGTCCTCTCAAAGAGATGAGGAGGACACATTGCAGAGGGCCGGATATTACGTTTGTCGCGTGTGCCCCACGTTGCTCCATCCAAATCGATTCTTTGTGACCTATTTTCATATTGGGACGCAGATCGGAACACCTTCCGACTGCCAGGGGTCCGTGGTGAGTGGACCATCACTTTGGAGGATGTTTATCGCATCCTGGGGGTCCCGATCATCGGGAGGAGACTCACACTGGAGACAGCTGGGTCCAGAGCATGATCGCACAAAGGCAAGGGTGTATATGGGAGATGCAATTTATTTCCACGGGGCCAAAGAAGGGAGTGAGAGTTAGATCCATTCCTTCTTTGCCCATCCCCGTATTTCGACAGGCCATCATGGGGATCCTTGCCTCGAGACTGATCGGGGACAAGGGAGGGGATACATTGTTATACTGCTGGGGCCCCATCATTGCACAGATAGAGGGACATGGCCGGAAATACGCCTGGGGCGCAGACATTTTGGGGACCACCTACCATGACTTATACAGGGTGGTCCGATTGCAGGGACAGTCTTTGAGCCACCCCACTCTAGTCATGAGTTGGGTGTATGAGCGTTTCATTCCGTATGGCAGAGGCGTGGCGGTGGCAGATCCCGGGGCGGTGAGGGCAGCCCGATGGTCAGGTATGTCAGTGCTCAGAGCACCTCACCAGCCAGTAGCCACCCTTACCACGGCAGACATGGAGGCTACACCGTACCAGCTTATGGCCGGTATATGGGGAGAGGAGACTACGACATTGATCTCTTGCTCCACCACAGGGCAGGTTATTGATCGTGTGGGCCGGGTAGAGGTACATCCCTTCAGCAGGGTTCCTCAGCAGTTTGGCCTCCCCTACGCGGCTATGCTTCCTCCAGTAGCACCCGTTTATAGATCAGTTCGAGAGGCTAGAGGGGGCCAGAGGCCGTGGTCGGGATGTTGATTACCCCCAGCATTCCTATTGCAGCCAGGGGATAGTTCGGGCCAGAGGGAGAGCCGGTGCGCCTCGGCACCATTACTTCAGATTGCTGCGCAGTCCCGCTCATAAGCAGTGACGCACCCTATAGATATTGACTCCGATTCCGAGGAGCACACAGGGAGGGTCGAGAGGAGCAGACAGACGAGAGTGATCCCGAGTGGCATGATACTCGTGACATTTTGGGCAGAGAGAGAGAGGAGGAGAGTGCAGAGAGAGAGACCGTGGCCTCTCGAGGAGCCACTCTCCCGAGGTCATGGTGGAGACGATGAGTCCATCATGGGGCGCCATGTTGCCCCAACTACGGAGCAGCTCCTCGCCTCGGCAGCGCATCGGCAGAAGTGCTGGCCCTGGCGACGACCCATCTGGAGGCCCATGCGATCCGAGTAAGTTATCTTCTCCTCCTTTCAATGCTTGTTTTGTTTTAGGATTTGTTTTCGAATGTTAACTCTCCTTATATTTGCATTGTGTATACTTTAATCTTTTGCCTAGTTTCTAATTTGTTTTTCTTTCTTTGCTTTACAGAGACTCGCTGATGAGTGGCGGGATCTAACCGTAGGGTTTGCAAGTCGATTCTTTGATGATCCCTATGGATAAGACCCGTGCGGAGTTATCCGTGGATGCCAGAGAGCCCTCAAAGCCTGGCGAGCATACCGACGTCTTCGCCTCCCGTTTGGCATGTGGCCAAGATGGTGTCAACTCTCCGTCACAGAGTTGGCGAGGCTATAGGACAGCCAAGCGTCTTATGAGGAGCCGCTCTCGCCGCGAGACCACGACGCCCCTAGGGACCCCGAGCCTCCGTCCATTCAGAGCGCCAGCAATGAGTCCTAGCGGGGCGCACACCTTCAGGCGGGATCGCGCGGGGTTGAGAGGCCACTCGGCTCTCTATATTTGTAGTTACATTCTTTTGTGTATTACGGGCTCTTTGAGCGTTTGACCATGCCTTGCGCATGATGGCATTGATATAAACTTGATTTATTTATATATATGGGTCGTTTTGGATCAAAACTTGTCATTTGTATTCTACTTTCTTTATTTCCAACTGTTTTGTGTATACTACGATGTATGTTTTATATGCTTTCTAGAATGTATGCAATGGAAAACAGATGATGCAAATGTTTGCTTTCTTTTGTGTTTCATGATGCGATACATGATATCAGTAGATATATTGTGATCTTAAATATTAGTTTCTGTGGGCAATTTGGATACCTCATGATTTGTTTTGGCAAAATGATGAAAAATAACCAAAGATGATGAATGCATTAACTTGCCCCACTCCTAACTCCACGCAACTAGTAAGATGCGAGGGCTCATCACCAAGAGCCAAGAAGGGCGCAAGTTATGAAATATGGTGAAATGATAGTGATAAAAGACAGCGAAGCTTTGGTGGAACCAAGTTAAGAACTACAAGCTTACTCTACCCGAATGACTTCATAGTTTTGGGTGCGACTTGCTTTGCGGTTTATCCGCACTTAGACCCGTAGATGGCCACATAGTAGACAAAATCTGGGTTTTTAGGATTTTTAACTCTCTTGGAATTTTGATCATCCGATTTATTCGCTTATTGACTCAAAGTTTGAATTGATTGTTTATGACTTTTAACATTCACTTTGTTTAGAGGACCCCCTACACTTTGCCCCATGCTACTTGTAAGAAGCATGGGTTTATCACCGTGGCAAGGCATAGGCGTAGTAAGGGCATTTCCATCCTTTCCCAACCCTACGTCACTAGTAAGAGACGCAAGCTCATCACCAAAGGTCAGGTGGGAAGGAAATGTGTAAAATAAAATTTTCTGTTTCAATCACTTCTTGACTTGTTTATCTGAGTAAACTGTCAATATATGCTTATTTCCAAAGAGATGCGTATATGGGATAGATGTGACACCATGAAGCTTCTAGAACAGACCATAGGCAAGACACCTATCCTAAGAAGAAATCAAAGCGAGAACAAACTTGCAGATCTTGGTATGGTTACCATTAGGACTTCGTCATGTCTGAACTGTTTGATAAAAGATTCTGAAGTGATTTGATAATGTTAAAGATGGAGAGATATGATTAAAGAACTTTATGCCAGAAACATCACGAGTTTGAAATAAATTGCTTTTGAGAATAGATTCCTTGATCATAATTTGTGTAAGAACAAGTGGACAAAATGATCCTAATTTGTATGAAAAATGCAATGTAGATAGTTATATAGGTAGCGTTAGCTGCTTATGCGTAGAAACGTTTGAGGTGGAGAGAATTGACTGTTTCGCCAAACTCCTCACCTTCTAGCGTACATAAGAGGTATGCACCATTTCCGTAGTCTTTTGTGACTTGGTATGGGCCCAACCATTTGGGCCGGAACTTCCTTCCTTCGCCGGTCTTCTTGTCGATCCGGCTATCTAACCTTAGAACTAGGTCACCTTCGTATATGTCACGTTCATAGACCTTCTTGTTGTATTGCCGGCACATCCGGTCGGCATAGACTCTATGTCGCTGTTCAGCATCTATCCTGGCTTCATCCAGGCTTTCTAATTGAGAAAGACGTGCTTCTCTGTAAGCGTCCTCATCCGTAATCCTCAGAGCGAAATGCGAAGACTGGGATTTCAACTTCGAGTGGGAGAACCGCTTCGACCCAAATACCAGCGAAAGGAGTTTCTCCCGCTTGGAGTTCTTATTGAAGTTCGATGGGCCCACAAGGCCGGATATAACTTTAAGTGCCAATCCCGCTTGTTTTCTTTCAACGTTTTAAGGAGAATGGCTTTGTGTTTTATTTGTTGCTTCACCGCCCATTGGCTTGGGATAGTACAAGGAGGCCGTATGATGGCTGATTTTAAATCATTGCATAGCTCACGAACTTCTTCGCTTTTGAAAGAGGTTCCATTATCCGAGATAATGATTTGTGGGATACCGTACTGCAAATGATTTGGTTCAAAATGAACTTAGCGACATTACAGTAACTGTGCATAATACTTGTAAGAGGCATGGCTTCTACCCATTTAGTGAAATATTTAGTGGCCGTGATTATAAAATTGTGGCCGTGTCGGAGGAGGAGAGAGAATTTCCTTATCAAGTCCAGCCCCATGTAGAAAAGGGCCATGGAGTAACGATCGGTTGTAAAGTTTGTCTTGGCATGTGGATCTCATGAGAGAACTCCCGACACTTATGGCACTCCAAGCAGACAAACTCTATTGTGTCATGTTCTAGAGTGGGCCGTAAATAACCCATTCGATGTATTTTTCGAGCAAAGGGCATGGCCACCGAAGTGGCCTCCACATATACCGCTATGGGATTCATGGAGAATCCTCTTGGACTCTTCTCGTGTCAACGCACCTTAAGAGCATTCCATCGAATGCTTTCCGATAGAGCACCTCGCTCTATAATTACGTATTTAGCTACGATAATGCGTAACCTCCTTTTTTGTTGAGGTGTAGCTCCTTCCGGTACCTATGGTCTATGATATAACTAATGATATCGCGTACTCAAGGGCACTCGATATAGCAGGTCGGGTTTCGACGTAGCACACGCATTCATCCGGAAAGTCTAAATCTACTAAGTCTCCTCCGTCTAGTGGGTTATCACTAACCAATCTGCAATGATTTGTCCTTTAACCGACTTCGATTTACAAAAGTTAATTCGAACTCTCCCATTAAGGTTATAAACGTCCAAATTTTTTTGGACAAGGACCTCTTGTGTGAGAAAGTCCGTAAATGGTCCGTCTTTACTATGACCCTTGTCTCTTGATTTAGCATGTAGTGTCTTAGGCGTTTAGTAGCAAAGACTATGGCAAGACATTCTCATTCCGCTTGTGTATAGCGTGTTTCGTAGTCGAGCAATGTTCGCTAATGAAATAAATTGCACGCTCTCTCTTGTCATCGTCTTCTTGGGCTAGATGCAAGCTAACGAAACATCGGTGGCCCGTGAGTACAAAATTAAAGGGCGATCTAGCTTAGGCGGCATTAGCATAGGCGGTGATAACAAGAAACGCTGACAAAGATCAAAAGCTTCATACTGCAATCTTCACCCAATTAATGCTATAGTCCTTCTTGAGTAAATTGTTGATTGGGTGAATGGCGAAGCTTAGATCCGGGATAAATCTCCGGATTGCACCGAGCTTCCCAAGAAATGATCTGATTCCAGATTCACTCGAGGGTGGGACCATTTCGAGGACAGCCCGAATTTTGGCTGGATCAACATCGATCCCTCGTGATGATATGATGTAACCTAGGAGCTTTCCTCCTGTTACACCAAAGACGCATTTCTCCGGATTTAGCGTAACTCCGTATTCTATTAAACGTGAAAGAATGACGCGAGTACTTCAGATGGTCACAACGCCTCTTGGCCTTAGCCAACAAGTCATCTACGTAGGATTCCATGATTTTATGAATTAAATCGTGAAATATATAAGTCATAGCTCACCGCCGGTATGTAGCACCGCGCTTTTGAGACCGAAAGGCATGACAAAGATAGCAATAGGTTCCCAAGGAGTTATAAACGTGGTTTTAGCTTGATCTTGCTCGATATTTTGATTTGATTGTATCCCGAGAATCCATCCATGAGAGACAAGAGTTCAAAACCTCTTGCCAGCATCAATAATAACGCTCTATGGATGGTAATGGAAGTCATCCTTAGGGCAAGCTTTGTTGATATCTCGAAAATCTATGCAGATGCGTATCTTTCCATTTTCTCGAGAACGGAACGATGTTGATACCCATCGGGAGTAGTCAACCGGCTTGATGAATCCTACTTGAGGAGTTTCATCACCTCCTCTTTACCATGAGAGCTACTTTGGGTTTCATGGGTCTTGATTTCTGCTTAATAGGCTTTGATCCGATCTAGTGACGAGGTTGTGCACCGCAATGTGGGTGCGACTCCGGTCATCTCTTTGTAATTGAATGCAAATGCCTTCTCGATGTTCTCTCGAGAACCCGAGTATGTATCTCTACTTCCTCTCAAGTTAATGAAGAACCTAACTTTAAAACTCTTGGTTCATCTTCCGCTCCGATGTTGACATCGATTGTTTCTTCAATTAAAGAGGCATTACCCTCTTCAACTCGTGGTGCCGAGGTAGATCTATATCATCCCCGCTTCCACCACGTATATATTAGGTTCTTTTTGCGAGGGAAGATTCGCTACGGATTTCCGTAGGAAGATGAATGCGGATCGTGGATAAATCCAGCGTGTGATAGGAGAGATGTAATGTCGCAAGGGCATTTAAGTAATCCAAAGTAGCCGCATCATTTCCAACATGGTCTAGGATGGTAGATTCACTTCCGCTTTGAAAGAGGATCCTTCATCGCTTTTATTAATGGTTCGCATTAATGGATACCGTGAAATGAGTATCTTCTAGTTCATCATTGCTTGAGTGAAGCGTGATGCCAAGTTGCTATCGAATCGGCGAGAAGATTCTTCTCTCGTGGAATTGCTTCGATGGATATGAAGTTGAACGCTTTGCTTAAATCTAATACAGCGCTTTTTGTAAAGTTGCAAGTGTTCGGCTTTAGTTTCATATACCTCAAACTTGGTTTCGCAACCAATCGCGAGTCTCCTAAAACTCGATATTATCGATACCAATTCTTTTGGCTAAGGTAAGGCCAAGGAGGAGGGCTTCGTATTCAGCGCCGTTGTTTGTACATTCAAAGTTTAATTTAAAAGAGAATGGGAGGACCTTCTCTCTAAGCAGGTAAGAATTATACCCGCCCCGCTCCATAACGGCATTTAGCTCCATCGAAATGGAGAGTCCAATACTTAGCCGGGAGTATGGATGTAGGTGTATCTCGTGGTTTGACACTCTACTTCTACCATACGAGATCTTCTCACGGGCAAGGAACCAACACCTAAGGAAAATCCTATGCCTACCGAATCGAATGGTAAGAATATTGGTGAATCTTGTTCTATTAATTCAACGATCTTCGCAGTAGTCTCTAATGATACTGTCTCTTTAGTTTTACCTTTTGGAATTGTTTGGACTATGTTGGTAGTTTCAAGATCCGTTGTAGGTATCAACTTTTCCTCTGGCTTTGAGTCGGAGGGTTTGTTAAGTTGGTTTGTTGGCGCTCGACCCGAGTGTACACTGGTCCCTTCTTTAAATCAGCTAGGTGTACGTCAAATGGCTTTGGATCGCCTTTGGCTACAAATACCTTTCCCAGATGCAGGAATCTTACTTCTTGAAATAGCGTGGAAGGGATTGCCTTCATGCGGTGTATCCATGGTCGGCCGAGGATCATATTATAGTTAGTTTCCCGATCTATAATATAAAACTCAGTTAGGATTGTTTTAGGTCCTAAGGTGACTGGTAGTATTATAGTTCCTATCGATGTGGCTTTAAGGCTGTCGTAGCCTCTCAAGGTATTTCGTAAGAGAGTAATGTTTGTTTCTCCATATCCCAATTTTTGGAGAAAAGAGAAAGGAACTATGTTAACCGCAGCTCCGTCATCAACCATTGCCTGCTTTACATAGTTATTATAAACTTGTACTTGCAGAGTGTAGGGGGATCACCTCGGCGTGTGCGATCTCAAAGATTCGTAGGCATTTTACTTATTTCGAATATGAATTCGACATCCCTATCTCGCTTGTCCCTGAGGATAAACATCAAAGTCTATATGATTTACTTGCTTCTTCGTGGTGGAGTGATGCTAATTAAATGGCCCAAACCTAATGCCTCTAAAAGAGCAGCCCCATGAGCAGGGGAATTCTTTAGTAAATCAAGGAATGAAATATGCGAGAGGTTTTTGTTAGATCATTAATTAGATCGTAAAGCACCCATAGGTTTTGTTACGGTTTGTTGGATGTTATCACCTTCCTAAGATGGCTTGGACTTGGTTGAGAGAAATACTCGTGTCCTCGTAATTGCTTCAACGGGTAAATCGGAATCTAACTCTACTAATCCAACTACCTTAGGTCGTGGTTGACTTCCTAGTTGGCGCAACTAACGGATTTAGCGAGGTCGAGGCCTCGTGATCGTTGCTTCCTGTTATTGCACCTTTGTTTGTTCCAGCTTGGTTTCAACCTATCATTATCATGGTTTGGGAGTGGATCATTAAAGATCTTGAGAGGGGCGTTCTCGAGGGAAACCGCCCTCGCGAAGGTAGTTGCTTGTTGGTGACGTAGGATCTGCTAAGAACATATCCATAAAAATTGTTTTTGCTCATTTGGCAAGCGCTGCATGAATTTGTTGTAATCACGACACGCTCTAGTGTCATGCCCTTGAATTTTATGGAAACCACAATAAGAATTGGGATTATAATTCCCGCTTTGTTGGTTTGGTGTGTATTGTGGCCTAAAATTCCGGCCAAATCATGCCTATTAGGACCAAAGTTTTGGAATTGTTGTTTTTGGTTTTGACTTTGGTTTTGGTAACCAAATGAGTTTTGGCTTGGTCCTCGCATGGGATTTCGCCGTTGTTGTTGTTGTGGATTGTTAAAATCCACCGTATTAATCGTCGACAAAATTGTTGTTTCTTTGGTTGTTTGTTTGTGATGGAGTATTAACGATATTTACCCTCTTGGGCTGGCCAGCTTACCCCGTCTCGTTGTTACCCCACGATTTTGTTAAGGATTTTGGGTCCTTGATTGACGCTTGTGGTGGTCAGTAGTGTTTTGAGAAGAGGTGATTAACCTCCCGCTTGCTCCGTGACGCCTTACGGCCGCTATCTATCGCTGCTGATCAATTCGCAGAGCACTTTCAAGACCTCGTCATAAGTCCTCGGGAATTTTTGACTTCTTCCTTCACTTCTCTCGCTAAGAGAATGAAGGAATAAATCGCATAGCTCCATCTCGATCCATGTTTGGAGCGCTTGCCGAGGAATAAAGGACTCGTACGCCACCTTTGATGAAATGGGCGACAGACTCGTTATGTTCTTGCTTGATGTGCAAGAACTCCCCGATTCTGCCTTTAATAGTTTGTTCATGTCAAGGCTTTGATGAATTCGTATACGAGTTGTTTGAACGAATGTATGGAAGCCTCGTATTCTCAGTAATACCAATCGAGGGCAATGCCTTCCAGCGCTTTTGGGAATATTTTAGCAACAAACCCCATCCCATGGGAGTAATTCACGAATGGCGGTAGTGTAAGCTTTGATATGCGCATTCGGATCTCCTTCTCCTTTGTATTTGGGCAAATCGAAGAGGCCTCGAAGCATAACGCTCGTATGGCGAAATCTAAGGGCTCCTTTAAATATTCTCGAATAAGTCCCTATCGCATATGTCTCAACCATTGATGGTGCCTGTGGTGGCGGAAGGGGTCATGATATGGCGTAACGTACGCGTCAAGGTGGGCATAAGGCAATCCCCGCATTTGAGTAAACACGCCGGATGAGTACAAATCCCCTTGTGGTGATTTGGAGTACATGTTTAAGTACGAAGGGGTACTATCTAGGAATGGATTGCTCTGCAGACTGACCAAGAGGAACAAAGTGTTAGCGATCAGGGGTCTAGTTGGCACTTGTTGTGAATATTGAGGAGTCATACCCAGCAGTGCCTACTCCCGTGAGGAGATCCACTTGGCTAGATGGTGCGAGGATCGGAATTCCCGCTTGTATGATTTTTGAATTTTGACTTGCTTGGGCAAGTTCTAATCCTCTAACCTTTCCATTAGATTTGAAATGACTTCGCTTGGTGAAGCCATGACATCGTGCCTTGGTGGCGTTTGTCAGTATGTCCTGTGTTGATAGGCATGTGATAGCCTATCATGAACCGATTGCTATCTTGCCAAGTTTCTCCAAGAATATTTCCTGTAGAGGTATTTTCTTGAAAATGGGTCTCAGGTTGTACTTGTAAACCTCCTATAGGTGGGTACATACCCCGGGAGCGTTGTTCACTCCTAGGATAAGGTATTGATTGTCCATCATCCAAGACCAAGTATGGATCCGATTGTCTACTAATATGTGGTCCGAGTAATACCGAGGAGATGAAGCAGATTCTCCACTAATGTCATATTGTTTGAGCCTCAAGGCTCTATTTGTGTTTGAGCAATTTGCTCCAACCCTCTCGCTTGAAAGGACGAGTTATATCTAGTCCTTGGTGTTTGTGTTGACAATTGGTTAGTTGAATAGTTGTCGCCCCCACAGAGAGTGAGGGTGATGATTGCCATTCTCGTTAGGCGTAGTATGCCTCAAGACCCAAGAGGGGTCTCGCCGTGATGCATCGAATCCCGACATATTCGGGGGGTATATGAATACCCGCAGAATAATGGGAAGGAGCGAAGGTGATTTGGAGAAGATAAAACTTCTCAAAGAGAAGGTGAAAGAATTGCTTGATTCACGCTGGGTTCACCAATTTTGTACGCTCGGAAAAGCGACAGTGAGCGTGGAATCAACACGTGACTCTTCCGCGTGCACCGACCTCCCGAGGTCGTGCTTAGACAAATGGGGGTAGAATGCGCAGACAAACTAGTCGTGCAAATCTAATGTCTTGACACGCACTAATGGTATTTGCGAATCTAAGGCAAAGAAGGCCCTTCTAACTTGGATCGGTGTGTGATAGATCGATCAGCGAGGATGACCGCTCAAGGCTCCAATCAATATCGAGCTCGCGTGATTCGATCTATGGGTCAGTGGGATGCGTGGAAAATGACCCGGATGGTTTCGTGTATTTCTCCCGATAGGGTCATATGGTAAATATGGTCGATTCTATGGACGATTCTCCTGCCTAGTCCAAAATTCTCTAGCTTTAAATGTTGTCTAGTAGGGATAATCGTGAATGATGAGAGGTGGAATCGGAGTAGACTCGAATACTAATGTATGAAGGCCAAGTGTTTATATCTAACTCGACTTGTGGGTTCGTTGGTCAGTGGATCTGGGGATCACAACCATAGACTCTTGGTTGTTGCGGTCCCGTTATGGTCATACGAGATCAAGTTCTGATCCCTAAAGATCCAAAGATCGTAAGCCTTTTCAAATTCTACGCTTAGAATCAGCAATTGTGCGATTTTCTCGTAATACCTCACAGTGTTCTAAATGACTTGATTCTTAAGTCGGTATCTATATCTACTAGGGTGTCTCCAGCTGTCATTCGGTCAGTGGAACTAAAGGATCGCACCCGAATATTTGTTCTCTTTCAAATCCTTCTACAAACCATGCGGATGTTTTCTAGGATAACTCGTAGTTTGGCTGATTTGACCAAAATGATGTGCTTGGTCGCCTCTCGATATTTAACCCTCTCAACCGTGACTCGATCTGCGCTGAAGTCTCGTTGTTGTTTGGAAGACTTGTATCCTAAGGTTTGGTCAATATCGCTTATTGCCACTACGGTATTGGGTCAGGGCACAATTGGCTCGAAAATGTATTCCCCGGCTCCCCGGTCCCGTGAATTGTCATGCAAAAGCGGAAATGAGACAAACTATAATAAAGTAAAAACTAAGTGTACTTCTAACATATATATTTCTTTTTTGTATTTTCCGGCAATTTATAAGAAAGCAAATATTTAAAATATTTAGAATTGATAACTAAACTAACAACGTAAAACAAACAAAATAAATTTGAGTGTAGCTATTTTTGTCTCAGTGCAATTTCGTATATCTATTCTAAACAAGGAAATAACTAATCTATCTCGCAAGATTCTTCGATCCTACCTCGTAAGTGAGGAATGAATCATAGTTTCTAAACTATCAATCCCCACAACTTCCCCTGGCAATATCGAGAATGGAAATAACTTAAATAAAGCGATTAACTACTTTATTTGATAAGTTCTAACTAAAACTTTGAAAGATGGAACCCGGATTTCGCAGCAGCGGCGAATCCGACGGTGTGTGTGTTCTTGTCCCCTCGATGATCTCCACGCTCTTTGTGCTCACGTGAATCCAAAAAGCGTGGAATGCTTGCATCAACAGAATAAGTATTTGGATCAATGGACACTTTCTAATGCGTATGCATAGAGTGCGGATAGGAGAGGGATGGCGCAAGAGTACAGAGCTTGGCCTATACAATTCCTAGCGGGTCTACTGCGAATCGTGCAACAAAAGTATCCAACTCAAACTAGTCTCAGTATGAAGAGCAAAACCTGCAACTTCAATGGCACCTTAGACTATTCTACTCCAAAACAAGAATACTGCTTTGCACAAGTTGGATCTCGTGGCTTACCAACAAGAATAACACAAAGCTAAAACAAACTCAGAATAACCTATGCTACCAATCTTAAGCAAGCTAAAAGACCATAGCACTCAAACATGAAAATTTAGTTAAATGGTGGCTCAAATAATGTTTCACTTGCACAAGTTGGATATGTGGCTTACCACCGCAACACAATACTAGCCAAAGCACTCAATGAGAAATCTAAGAATTCTAAGCAAAAGAAAACTAGATCTACTGCAACAAGAAATTCAAAACAAACTTTGGAGCAAAATTCAGAGCTAAATTCAGGGGCCATTTGCATGTGCACAAACCATGCATTTATAGGAATCCAAACATGCAGAGATCAAATCCAAACCGAACTCCTAAACATTAAACAAAAGAAAAACACTATTCCAGGGACCAAAAACATAAATGCGTGCTCAAGTCGGCAAGAAAAGCTGGTAAAGCGTTGATATTTCACGCGGTCGCGCCAAAAGAACGCTCGAAAACGCGTGACAGACCGCCGCCCGCTCAGTCGGGCGGCACAGACCGACCGCCTCGATCGGGCGGCGGTCACGAGACCGCCTCCTTGCAGGGCGGCGGTTTCGTCACTGAAGGTCAAAAGGCCAAGGAAAGAGGAAAGAAAGGGAAAAACAAAGGGCGCGGGGCAAAGCGAGGCATGCGGATGTTAACGCATACTCCGAGGGCTTTTCCGGATCCCGAACACCTCATGCGAGGAGATCTCAGATTATCATCATTGGGGCACTTATTACACTGCTTCCGCATGACAAGACCTTACAATTTTGGGTACGTAACACTAGAAATGACAATGCAAGCTGTGAATGAGTTTTAATCATTTTCTTGTGTTGTTTGATTCATTATGATTTTCCATTACATTTTAGCAATTTTTTCATGATGTTTGTCGCATTTATATAATCTGTGTCAATTTATAGAAGTTAATTTTCACCACTCCTTTGGTGTATCACCCTGTTAGTCTTAGTTTTATTTCTTTTGCATCCTTTATCTCTGTCTCCTTGGAATTTAGAGTAGGATCTAGTATTAAACCTCTGAAATTTTCAAGTATACATCTAATCAGAAGATTTGAGGAACCAACCTCTAATCTGGAGATTATTTTCCCAATTCTGCAAGTCCCACACTTGGGGAAAATATTTAATGTTGTGCAATCACACTGGATGTCTATTATCAAAATAGAAATCTGAGACAACATCCAGGGGTGCTGCTGATTTGCACTAATAGTTTTGGCATGCCTGAATGGGACCTTAGAGGTATTCATCTTCATTACAAAAATTTGATTTGCATTTGTTGCAAGTTTTTTGCTTAAAAAGAGCCTTGATTTGCACATCCGGTGACTGCAAAGAGGAAAAATCAACTTGTTTCAGCAAAGAGTCCAAGTCTCAAGATTCATGAGAAGGATCCAAACAAGGTCAATGGCCAAAGAAGAAGGATTTTATGAGTATCTGTAGTTATCCCGGAAGAAAATATAGGGGAAGAATAATTCAAAGGTCTCCATCTCCACCAAATATAACTCTATCAACTCCTCCACCACAGTAGACCTTTCACTCAATCAACAAGAGTTCTCGAAGCCGATCAAAATGGAACAAAACAACCCATATGTCAACTTCATGGCAGCAGCCCACTTGCTCTCAATGCACAAAATCGAGTTCCAGTTATAACATTGAATAACATCCCATACTTTATTGGGGAAAATCAGACCTTTCTTGGTGATCATGTCAAAGACATTGCTAATGTTTGTGCAATCCATGAGATTGTTGAGATGAAAATTATTGACAAATTGTTGGCATCTTCATTTAAAGGGAAAGCCTTGTAATGGTTCAGAAGCCTTGGGGTAGGCTCTATCCAAAATTTGAATCAGTTATGCATAGCTCTCCATGAGTAGTTTGGAGAAAAGGGAGATAATTTGTCTCTACTAGAACAACTAACAACCATAAAGAGAGCTCCCAATGAGTAGTTGACAAAAATCAATTTCAGATTTCAAATGACATGGGATAGAATGCCGCCAAGGCGATGAAGGCCAATAGCTAAGGGTGCTTTCTTATACTATCTCAAAGCTTTAAATTCTAATATTTCTATGTTAATCCAATCCATGGAGGTGCAAATATACCTGCAGCATAACATTTCCATTAGGGTGAGAATTGTTTGATCATCGACACTAAAATTTTCTTCCGTAATTTCTATTTCATTAATGTATGTATTAGGAATATGATGTTGTTAAGTATAATTAAGTAGTAGTGTCGATAGAAGATAACGACGCCACAAGTCGATCTAAATAGTGATATCAAAGTACAATAGGAATGTTGTAAAAAGTAAATATTTGTCGTAAATGGTCCGTAATGTTAAAATGTCAAAGTTTGGGTAATTAGAGAAGTAGGGTCTACATGATTAGGAATTAGAAATATTATATTGGTAATAAAGACAAGGAGTGAGGTCATATATATTTTGTGTATTTTATTTGTAAAAAGTCTAAAAATGTGGAACCCATGTAAAATGATAAGGTTTATCTTATCTTAACGAGATAAGCTTACATGTACGAGATAAGAGTTAAGGTATGGAATATGATTCGTCGAGTGGATTTTTATCCTATCTTAGAGATAAGATGGATAAGCTTATAAGTTCTATAAATAGAGAGGCCACCCCCTCATTTAGCATAGAAGGAAGTAGTGAGAAATATTGTAGGAAGTGTGCGAAGGAAGCCATCGCTTTAAAGGTGTGTTGAAGAAGCCATTAAGAGGTGTAATTGTAAAGTTTCTCCCATAGTCTTGGTGAAAGGCAAGTGAAGTCAATAACACTTGAAGTACCTCATGGGTGAGATTGTAACAGTTTCATGTTAATATTATAATTTACGTTGATATTTTAGATTTTTCATCATTCCCTCTTATCATAGTCGATGGTATTCTTGTGTTATGTTGTTGTTTTGTTTCCAGATTACATCCACCAAACTAATTGTTGTGCATTAGTAAATAAGCATAGCACGAGGAGTTCCCGGTGAAGAATTATCATAGTGCCAGATTGGTGATGACAGATCCAAGCTGGTAAACTTGCTCCTAGACCTCCCATGCCCTTGTATCTAAACTTGGAAATCTCAAGTACTAGTCAAGCACCTACTTTAGCTCCTATTCCCACTCCTAGAAATCGAGTTCAAATGAAGCTTCTACTTCATCCTCTAATGCCTCAAATGAACTACTACAAGGATCTACTACAAGGTGCCATGAAGTATTGGTCAACTTCAAATCAACAAGCTCATATGCAAGAGAAGGTACTCACAAATGGTGCTCATCCCGAAGGGAATCATGGAGGACAACAAGGTAAAGTTTTGAAGCCCCTCCATTTTATGTTTCATTGATCATTGGGGATAAACTAGTACACAATTGTATGATTGATTCAAGGGAAAGTAGTTTTGCAATGCCAAAGCAAATAGTTGATCAGTTGGGCCTCCAATATAAAATCATATCCAAAGGGGTGGTGGAACTGGATGGGACAGTAGTAACAACAGTAGGGGTAATTAAATATTTGAACCTCACTTTACATGCATGCCCCAATGTCACTAATTTGCAAGATGTGTTAGTGATAGATTTACCACCACTTTTTGCCCTATGTTTGTCAAGGGATTTCATAGCTAGAATTGGAGGCTATTTATCTATTGATTGGTCACACATGTTGTTATGGACCAGGTATGGAACTAAGGCCACAATATGGTTTAAACCTATTACAAACTTTCACATTAAGAATCATACTCCAAGCCTAATCAATGCCAACTATTTAGCATTTGATCAAGAAGATTATCCAAACACGTGATGAAGTTGACACCAAAGTTGGAAGCATCCCAGATTTAAATCTTCATGAATGGGCAAGCAAGGTACATGTTTTTGATCCCTACAAGGAAATAGAGGAATCTGAACTATGATGCTATTGCATACATGAAGAAAATCAGACTATTCCTAGCATCACCAAGCCAGACCATAAAGATTACAATGAGGTATGGCAGTTGTTCTTTGATGGATCTAGAAGTAGAAAAGGTGTTGGAGAGGGAGCCATGCTTGTTTCACCTCAAGGAATTAATTATTATTCAACTTTTAGATTTCAGTTTGCATGTTCTAACAACACTGCTGAATATGAAGCTTTGATACAAGGATTGCATTGGTCAAGAAAGAGAGGTATAAAAAACTTACAAGTCTTTGGTGATAGTGAGCTAATTATTAATCAAGTTAAAGGGCAACATGCTGCCAAAAATGACCTACTCAAGTGTTATAAGAATAGGGTGTGGGACCTCATTGAGGATTTTGAGGATTTGGAATTAATTCCATCCATAGGAAAGAAAACCAATCTGGCCGAGAGGCTTGTAGTAGTTGGGGCAGCCTTTGATGTTGTTGAAAGTATCAAGGAAGATAAAGTATAGCAAAACATTCATGTGATTGTGTTGTCCACTCAAAATTCCCCTGCTTCCGATGAAAGTAAAAAATTTCAAAATTTTGAGTTTAAGTGTTTTCTCTAATGTACCGAAGTCGTGAAATTGAGAAAAGTCTGTAGTTTTGGGTCATTTTGTATGTATTTCGGGCCTGTCGGACATTTTTGTCCCGCGTGTCCCGAGTTCCAAAGTACGCTCTGTTCCCCAATCGACCGAAATCCCCGAAGTTGTTCCATTTTCGGGCCCGTCGGAGCTTTTCGTCCCAACTGTCCCAAGTTCAAAATTGCGCTATGTTCCCCGATCAGCCAAAATCCCCGAACCGCGTACTTCACTCTTTCATGTTCCAAATGTCCCAAGTTCAAACGGGCATTTTGTTCCATTTTCGGCCGAAACACCCAAACCGCGTACTTCACGTGTTTTCGTCCCAAATGTCCCAAAATGCATTTGTGCATCTTCTCCCTGTTTCACCCGAATCGGCTGAGCCGCGTGTTTCGTGCATTTCGCATCTCACATGTCCCAAGTGAACCAAGTGTCATTCGTACCAGTTTTTGCCGCTCTACCCGAATATCCTGCTTATTCAAATTGGTGGGTATGCATTAAATGCGCATTGATCACCCTTCTCTCTCCTCAACGGCTATGTAACGAGCAAGCCACCTTTATAATTATTACATTGTTTCCATGCTACCCTTGCTCGAACCCTTGCAATTTGAAAACCTGCGCGTGTCCCCTCCCTCTGAAATTCCTTTCCGAGCCTGGTTTGCGGTTCTGTCCTCCTAGTTGCTATCAATATGGAAGATCAAAGTTTTGGAGTAGGCTTTGGGAGAACTAAAGAACAGTTAGTTGGCAGAAAGGCGAAGCTTTCAAGATGCTGGTTATATCAGTTTTCAAGGATATTCATTGTCATCTTCAAGATGAAACTTCTGGTGTGTCCCGTTCCTTGCAAGAAATTAAAGCTCAATTCAGAGCTTATGTCAAAGATAATCTATTCAAGGAAAGCTCAATCTCCAAAGAGAAAATGAAGGAAATCTACTCTCTTCAATCTGCCATTGGAGAAGCAAATAAAGATTATCATACTCATGTCGAGTTTGATAATGAGATGGAGAAATGTCTTGGATTCTGGACTCAGTCAACGGCCAACATGTCAGTCCCTCGTGGCAGAGACATAGCTGAGGCGTTAAGGAAATTCAAGCAGCTGGATTCTGAAGTCGGTGGGTCCCTCTCAGTGAGTGGCCACCTGTCTTCTTTCCCATTCTTTTCTCTTCTTCCCTTTCTTTTTCCGTTTTCCTTTGTAAGAAGTTAAGGTATTGCGATTGGCGGTCCTTAACTGTTCTTGGTTAAAGAAGCGGTTACGAAGAGTAACTGATTTGTAAGCTATATAATGGCCTTCTTTACGCCATTCTAAAAGGAGGAAGAATTTGGCATATTTTCTGAAAGTGTAAATAGATCATAAAGAAATCAATACAGAAGGACTTTCCATTCTTTGTCTATCTGATCTCTGTTACTCCTAAGCTTTCATTTATTTTCTTTGTGAAGATCATTTGTCTCAAGTTCATTAGTCTTGCCGATTGCATACTCTTCGACTTTGCAAAGCACGGTCATCTTGTATAACCAAGAAGGAACTTTGTGTCCTTGATTAATGAGTCTATGTTATGTTAAGAAACTTTGTGTTGTAGCAGATGTTATTTACAGAACTTTGTGTCTTTGAATTCCATCTTATTTATCTGATGCAAATGATCTTGTTTCAATTCTTTGTGACTTTCATACATAAAGAATTACTCGATATCTATAATTCTGCATGTTTCCTCATCGCTCTTTCCCATACTCTCATTTCCTCGGTCCTTTTGTTATTGATGATCTTCATAGAAAACACTTTCGTAATATCCAAGTTTAACCAACAAATCATGTCTTGTACATTTGTAAATAGGTTCGTTTCTGAATAAGGAACCTCTCCCATTAAAGAGGAGGGACTTCTTGTCCCCTGACTGTTACTCTTCTTAAAAATCCTATCTGATGACCAACAATTTTTGGCGACTCCGTTGGGGAAAATCATATTCCAGTTCTGTAATTTTTCGATCATCCTTTGATCTGGCGACTCCGCATTTTACTCGAGGGAGGAGGGCCCTTGGTGTTGAAGATTCTCAGTTTCAGCTTTTGGAGCAGCAGGGTTTTCCTTTCCCTTCAACAAGAAATAGAAGGACTCGTTCGACAAGCACTCCACCTGCTCAAGATAGAATTCCCACGGGTGGTTTTTCTTCAGAGCCAGCTAGCCCTAACCTTCAAGCTTTGATTCTTGTTGGTGTTGCAGTCCCTCTCCAAGCCATTTTTCCAAGAATGGCGGCGCCATTACCATGGGGTCATCGTGTCGGGCCCCTGGCCCTCACTCAGCCTTTGCATGAGTTACCCAGAGGTTACCTAAGAAATTTCCTAAATTCAAAGGCGATGGCAAAGTGCATACTAATGAACACATCGTAGCCTTCGTTGTTGCATGTGGAGTTCTTGGGAGTTGAATATGAAGATGTCTCCATAAGGCAGTTCATTGAGATGTTACAAGATAATGCTGCTTGATTAGTTCTACCACCTTGGTGGTCTATCACCGATCGGGACACAATGAGAACTCGGTTTGAAAACCGTTTCAAGCTAGCGAGAAGATGTACATGCCTTGCTAGCCCAAATCTCTTAGATAAAGAAATATTCACAAGAGCCCATGAGAGAATTTGTGGCACGGTTCAATAAATTGATCAATAAAATCCCGACCTACCCGACACGTTGATCAAATTCAAAAATGTTTCTTCCTAAATGCTCAATCGCCCAAAGTTAGTTATGCACTACGAAGGGATAATCTCGCAACATTGGTCGAGGATCAAACTCTCATTTATTATTATCGAGGATGACTTGATCATGTCGGGAAGTTGAGAAGAGACCCTCCCAAATCTAAGTCTTTGCTTCTTCCTCTTCCACCCCTGGACCTAATACTGATCCATTAGTTCAGAAACTTGCAAATGATCTTATTGCTATAAAGAAACAATTGGCTTAGCATGCTCCTTATGCAGACGTTCCAAGGAGAAATTTTCAGCCCAGAAATCATTTTCCTGCTTCTCAAACAAGATTAGCACTTGAAGGACCTCCTGTTAAAGTCCCTGTCAATGCGACCTGCGAGGTGGAAGAACCAGATGATGATGAAGATAACGAAGCTTGCGAAGAGTTTGCGAGAGAAGTTGATAACGAAGCAGACGAACTTGAGGGATCTCGAGTAAATTTCTTCACCACTGAGGGCATTGATGATGGAGATGATTATGATGAAGTGGTAGCAGACATGAATAGTGAATCATTCACTGTCATGACTCGAGAATAGACAAATCAGAGGGAGAAAGTGACACAGCCTATCAAGAAATCTAAGGAGCAGTCGACAACTATTCCCGTGATTGCAAAAAGAGGATCTCCTATCCCTACTTCATCTACACCAAAGGTGAGTCCTATCAATCCTGCTACCAAAGTTGCTTCTTCTTTTTCTCCTAAAGTTGATAACCTATAAGTTCAAATGATGATGGCCCATCCACTTCTGGATCCTTTGATATTGTTGATCACCTGAAAAAGACCAAGGTCCAAATCTCAGAAGCTGAGTACTATCAAACCCATCCCAAAGCTTTTGCCAAAATGATCCACTTTGTCAATTCCCACTCTAAGACCACCTCTAAAGGCCTTTTGCCCACTCCTCCTCTGCCGCACCATAGCCTAGTCAGTAGGCTGCTTTGTCACCTCACCTTATGAAAAAATCAAGCCTTTTTATGTAACACTTCTTATAGCTAGTTATAGGCTCGATAATTGTGTCATAGATTCTGAGCCTCGAGATAATGTGATGCCTGCTAAAGTAGCTCATGCTTTAGGCCTAACCCTCACACGCACCTATGGATCCTATTACTCCATGGAGAGTAAAGAAGTGCCCCCAGGTCGGGAGAATTAAAGATGCACAAGTAGCTTTTACTGCTTTGCTGAGAAGAAAGTGTTGGCTACCATCTTAGTGGTAGATATTCCCCTTCATACGGGATGTTGCTAAGTAGGAACTTCAGCAGGACGTGGGCGGGAAATCCAAATGGAGTGGTCACATGCACTCATGCTGTCAATGGACAAATGAAGAAGTTCTTTGCACGCCGAGAAGCGATCCCGAGTATATTGTGCGAAAAAACAGATGATCCTAGAGCACAAATACTCTACGAGGATATGGGGCATGGTAACTACATGATTATGTCCCCTGATGAAATCCGACCCCCCAAAGTGTCTCCTAAAGATCCTAATGGGGTTTGGATTTTAGAGTTTGATGGAAGTTGTTCCTCAGCTGGTTCCGGAGCCGGTGTCCTGTTGGTGTCACCTGAAGGAAGCCTACACCCCTTTTCATTTAAGTTGCAGTTTGAGAATACTAATAACATAGAAGAATATGAGGCTCTCATTCTCGGATTGCAAGTGGCCAAAGAACAAGGTGTAAAGAATCTTCTGGCTCGTGGTGATGCAGAATTGATTGTAAAGCAGGTCAGAAACCTTTTTCAAGTAAAAAATGGAAGGCTGAAACATTACCGGAATCAGGTTTGGGATTCCATTGAATTCCTTGATCCTTTCTCTATCAAAGCATACAGGAAAAGAACAGCAGGATGATTCACTAGTGCCTCGTGGTCGCTCACGATTCCTCATCCTGATTTCTCTCAAGACAAGTTCACCATTGAGATGATCCATCGACCCAGTGTACCTGATAACACCAATAACTGGCAGGTTTTCAATGATGATCAACATTTTCTTTCCTTCCTGGAACTCAAGGGTAATTTCGAACAGCTGTATTTTGAGGGAAGTGACAACCTACCTCATGAGAGTGTGCCCTTTGACAAAGCATCACCCAAGGGAAGAAACAGGTCAGGAAGGGTGCATTAAACTCAAGGGGAATAAGATTCCTAAAGGATTGGTAAGCTTAGAGGAACTGTTTGATAAACATGACAGGTATGTGAAGTCTAGAGCTTCTACTGGACCTCAGCAATCAGCTGAGTATGACAAAATCAATATTGGGAGTTCTAATGACCCTAAGCTAGTGAATATTGGAAAATGTTGCACAGCAGATGAGAGGAGAAAAGCAATTGATCTTCTAAGGAGGTATAAGGATGTTCTTGCTTATTCTTATGAAGATTTGAAAGCTTTCAAACCAAAAGATATGCAGCACTCGATTCCTCTCAAACCAGGAATTAAACCTTTTAAGCAGAAACAGAGGCAGTATAATCCCAAAATAGCTGACACCATCTTTCAGGAAATTCAGAAGTTGTTGAAGGCTAAAATCATTTTTCCCATTCACCATTCAACATGGATTGCAAATATTGTGCCTGTTAGGAAGAAAAATGGTGAGATCCGCATCTGTGTTGATTTCAGGAACCTGAATCAGGCGTCTTTGAAAGATAATTATCCTTTGCCTATGATGGATCAGGTCTTGCAAGCAGTTATAGGGTCTGAAATGTTATCCATGCTCGATGGATTCTCGGGATACATTCAAGTAGAGGTTGATACTGTAGATCAACACAAGATAGCTTTCACTACTCCTTGGGGTACCTTTGCCTACAAGAGGATGCCTTTTGGGCTCATTAATTCTGGTGCCACTTTTCAGAGAGCCATGGATCTAGCTTTTGGAAGCTTGAAAGGAAGTGTATTGTCATATATCTTGATGACTGTGATGTGTTTTCCAAGACAAGAGCGGATCATTTTGATCACCTAGAGACAGTTCTGCTGAGATGCAGAGAGCATGGGATCTCTCTAAACCCTAAAAAATCTATCTTTTGTGTCACTGAGGGAAAGTTATTAGGGCACATCGTTTCCAAGGATGGTATTAAGATTGATCCTGAATGAGTTCAAGCCATCCAACAAATTCCTCTCCCAACCAGCAAAAAGGGCGTGCACTCCTTCTTTGGTAAGATAAATTTCTTGAGAAGATTCATCCCTGATTTTGTAGAGTTAACTTTGAATATTTCTCAGATGATGAAAGGGAAGCAAACATTTGGTTGGTCTTCTGAAGGAAAGGAATCCTTTGAAGGTATCAAGAGAGCTATTGCTAAAACTCCTGTTTTAGCCTGTCCTGATTTCAGCAAAGATTTCATCATCTATTGCTATGCTACAGATAATACCTTGGCTGCTTTGTCTTAACTCAAGAAGACTCTAATGAGCATGAACTCCCAATTGCGTTCATGAGCTATATTCTGAAAGATCATGAGTTGAAATACACCATGATGGAGAAGCATGCTTTTGCAGTGGTCAAAGCTGTTAAGCAGTTTCGTTTTTATATCCTCAACTCTCACTCCATGGTGCTGGTTCCAGATACAACTGTTAAGTCAATTCTCACACAACAAGAATTTGGATCCAAGAGAGGGAACTGGGTTGCTAAGGTCCAAGAGTATGACATTGACATCAAACCGACCAAGTTGGTTCGTGGAAAAGGCCTTTGTGAGCTCATTGCTGAAGGAGCTAAACATGAGTTCTTTGGAGGAGAAGGCCGACATTCCTACCATTACGTTCCTTAGCTTAGTTGATGAATGGTATGCGACATCACCCATTTTCTCACCTATAGGGAATGCCCCTCTCATTTAACTCGCCAAAGAAAAGAGGACATCATTAAATTGAGGTCGGTCACATATATATTGTGGGAAAATGCTTTGTTCAAGCATGGGTTAGATGGGAGATTTTTGAAGTGTGTGGACAAGGAACAACAGAGAAAGTTTCTCTCATCTTTTCATGATCAGGCATGTGGAGGGCACTATTCATCAATGCTGACTCATAAGATACTCCGTGGAGGATACTACTAGCCTTCCTTGTTCAGAGATGCATCCAAGTGGGTTGATAAATGTGAGGCTTGTCAGACTTTTGTGGGAAGACCTAAATTGGCTTCTTTGCCTCTCAAGCCAGTTGTGATTGAGGAACCATTTCAACAATGGGGTTTGGACTTCATTGGTACACTTAATCCTTGCTTCTAGTGCTGGTCACACTTATGTGCTAATCACTTCTAACTATTTCACCAAATGGGTGGAAGCTATTCTAGTCAAGAGTACTACTTCAGAAGTGGTGTGTAGCTTCATTAAAGAGAACATCTTGGTAAGGTATGGTGTACCTAATAAGATTAATGTGATAATGCTTCAATTTCTCTTCAACTGAGATAATGGATTTCTGCTATGGGTATGGCATCTCCCTGGCTCATTCTTCAGATTATTACCCCCAGGGAAATGGGCAAGCAGAATCCACTAACAAAAATCTGGTGACTATCATAAGGAAGTTGGTCAATGAGTCTCAATGAAACTGGCACAAGAAGCTCTATGATGCTCTTTGGGCAGACAGGATTACACCAAAGAGAGCTATTGGAATGTCTCCTTTTCAAGTGGTATATGGAGTAGAAGCTCAATTGCCAGTGACAGTGGAACTGCCAGCCTTGCACCTAATGAAGGCCATTGAAGATACTAGTTTCAGAGATGCTTTGGACAAGAGAATTATGTACCTGCACAAACTGAATGAGGACAGATTGATGGTTGCTGATAGGATATCTGTTCACCAGCAGAAGGTAAAGGTCCTGTTTGACAAGAAAGCTAGGTTCAGAGATTTCCAAGTTGGAGACACCGTGCTGTTATGGGACAAAAGACATGAACCTCGTGGCAGCCATGGAAAGTTTGATTCCCTATGGCTCGGACCTTTCAAGATCAGACACTTTGCTGGTGAGAATTCCTTTTATCTTGATTACATGGATGGTTCTTCTCTCCCACTTCCTTATAGTGGGTAGTATCTCAAGTTGTTCAAGTCCTAGGTGATTAGGGAGTCCCTTGTATATTCTATACAGCGTTTTTGCTTTTCTTTCCTTTTTGTTTTTGTGTGTTGCCCTTTGTATTGGTCTGTTTTCGACTCCATTGCCCAATGGATAAGGTATTGGTCTGCTTCCCCGAGTTTGTCTAAGTTTTTGCCTTGTCTCATTCCTTGAATTTATGCCAAGTCATCCCCAGAAGGAGCCAGCTGTTGTCCACTCAAAATTCCCTGCTCTGATGAAAGTAAAAATTTCAAAATTTTGAGTTTAAGTGTTTTCTCTAATGTACCAAGTCGTGAAATTGAGAAAAGTCTGCAGCTTAGGTCATTTGTATGTATTTCGGCCTGTCGACATTTTTGTCCCGCGTGTCCCAAGTTCCAAATGCCTGTTCCCGGATCGTAGAAATCCCGAAGTTGTTCCATTTTCGGGCCCATCGGAGCTTTTCGTCCCAACTGTCCCAAGTTCAAAATTGCGCTATGTTCCCCGATCGGCCGAAATCCCCGAACCACGTACTTCGCTCTTTCATGTTCCAAATGTCCCAAGTTCAAACGGGCCTTTTCTTCTATTTTCGGCCGAAACACCTGAACAGTGCTTCACGCGTTTTTCTCCCAAATGTCCCAAAATGCATTTGTGTGTCTTCTCCCTGTTTCACCCGAATCGGCCGAGCCGCGTGTTTCGCGCATTCACGTCTCACATGTCCCAAGTGAACCAAGTGTCATTCGTACCAGTTTTTGCCGCTCTACCCGAATATCCTGCTTATTCAAATTGGTGGGTATGCATTAAATGCGCATTGATCACCCTTCTCTCTCCTCAACGGCTATGTAACGAGCAAGCCACCTTTGCAATTCTTACATTGTTTCCATGCTACCCTTGCTCGAACCCTTGCAATTTGAAAACCTGCGCGTGTCCCCTCCCTCTGAAATTCCTTTCCGAGCCTGGTTTGCGGTTCTGTCCTCCTAGTTGCTATCAATATGGAAGATCAAAGTTTTGGAGTAGGCTTTGGGAGAACTAAAGAACAGTTGGCAGAAAGGCGAAGCTTTCAAGACGCTGGTTATATCAGTTTTCAAGGATATTCATTGTCATCTTCAAGATGAAACTTCTGGTGTGTCCCGTTCCTTGCAAGAAATTAAAGCTCAATTCAGAGCTTATGTCAAAGATAATCTATTCAAGGAAAGCTCAATCTCCAAAGAGAAAATGAAGGAAATCTGCTCTCTTCAATCTGCCGTTGGAGAAGCAAATAAAGATTATCATACTCATGTCGAGTTTGATAAAGAGATGGAGAAATGTCTTGGATTCTGGACTCAGTCAATGGCCAACACGTCAGTCCCTCGTGGCAGAGACATAGCTGAGGCGTTAAGGAAATTCAAGCAGTGGATTCTGAAGTCGGTGGGTCCCTCTCGATGGCCCACCGTCTTCTTCCCCATTCTTTTCCGTTTTCCTTCGTAAGAAGTTAAGGTATTGCAATCATGGTCCTTAATCGCTGTTCTTGGTTAAAGAAGCGGTTATGAAGGGTAACTGATTTGTAAGCTATATAATGGCCTTCTTTATGCCATTCTAAAAGGAGGAAGAATTTGGCATATTTTCTCGAAAGTGTAAATAGATCATAAAGAAATCAATACGAAGGAATTTCCATTCTTTGTCTATCCGATCTCTATTAATCCTAAGCTTTCATTTATTTTCTTTGTGAAGATCATTTGTCTCAAGTTCATTAGTCTTGCCGATTGCATACTCTTCGACTTTGCAAAGCACGGTCATCTTGTATAACCAAGAAGGAACTTTGTGTCCTTGATTAATGAGTCTGTGTTATGTTAAGAAACTTTGTGTTCTAGCAGATGTTATTTACAGAACTTTGTGTCTTTGAATTCCATCTTATTTATCCGATGCAAATGATCTTGTTTCAATTCACTGTGACTTTCGCATACATAAAGAATTACTCTGATATCTATAATTCTGCATGTTTCCCTTCTGCTCTTTCCCGTACTCTCATTTCCTCAGTCCTTTTGTAATTGATGATCTTCATAGAAAACACTTTCGTAATATCCAAGTTTAACCAACAAATCATGTCTTGTACATTTGTAAATAGGTTCGTTTCTGAATAAGGGAACCTCTCCCATTAAGGAAGAGGGACTTCTTGTCCCCTGACTGTTGCTCTTCTTAAAAGTCCTATTTGATGACCAACAGATTGTAAGGTCATCAGTCCCAGATAATAATGTAAGTTGGCAAGGCTTTGAGAGTGACCAACAAATCATCAATTTCTTACAAGAAGAAGCCAAGTTATTAGCCAAAAATCAGGAAAAATTAGAACAACAAGATGGTGATCAAGTGGTACAGCTGAGAACCAACAAACTGCCAAAGGGACTTGTCACTTTGGAGTCCATATTTAATCCTAATGATCAATTTAGGAAGGATAAATCAAATATCCAAGTCAAGGGAGAAGATTCAATGCCCATCTCATTTGGAGAAGGAAAATCACTTCAAGTTGGTAAAGTGGCAATCGAGCAAGAAATATATGAGTTCATGCAACTTTTCCAAGAGTTCCCAAATGTATTTTCTTGGAGCTATAAAGACTTGAGAGGTTTCAATCCCAAGCTATCTCAGCACACAATTGAATTGGATCTAAGTGCTAAACCCATCAGGCAAAAACAAAGGCCAGTCAATCCACACATGGAGCCTCTCATGAAGAAAGAATTGAATAAGTTAATAGAGGAAAGTATCATATTTCACATCAAACATTCAAGGTGGGTAGCAAACTTGGTTCCAGTTAGAAAGAAGAGTAGAGAAATCAGATTGTGTGTAGACTTCAAAGATTTGAATAGAGCATCCCTCAAGGATCATTACCCACTTCCTTCTATGGAGCAGATTTTGCAAGTTATTGTTCGATCTGAGAGGTTTTCATTGCTAGAAGGTTATTCAGGGTATAATCAGATCATGGTAAAGGAAGATGATCAGTTCAAAATAGCCTTCACCACCAAATGGGGGACTTATGCATATAGAAAAATTCCATTTGGACATTCCAACACTTTGGAACTACCTTCTAAAGGGAAATGGATATGGAATTCAAAGGATTGATCAAAAAGATAGTGTTGATATACTTAGATGATATTGATGTATTTTCTAAAAGTACAACGAGATCATCTCTTTCATTTGAGACAAGTGTTTCAAAGATGTATAAGATTTGGGGTATCCTTGAATCCCAAAAATGTATTTTTATAGCTCATTAAGGAAAGCTTCTAGGCCACATTGTTTCCAAAGAAGGATTGGAAATTAATCCGAGAGAGGGTTGAAGCAATAAGGGCATTGCCATTACCAAGTCACAAGAAGGCCCTTCAAAGTTTCTTGGGAAGAATCAATTTTGTTTGGAGATTTGTTCCATATTTTACATCCCTTTTCAAGCCAATAACTATGATGTTGAAGAAAAACATGGCTTTCAAATGGACAGCTGAAGGTAAGAAAAGTTTTGAGGCAATCTCACAAGCTCCAACTCTCATTAACCTAGATTTCTCTAAGGATTTTATCCTTTATGCATTTGGAGGTGATGATATAATTTCTGTAATTTTAGTATAGCAGAACAAAGAAACCGTAGAGAAGCCAATTGCCTTCTTTAGCCAAATCTTGGAGGACTTTGAGGTGAGGTATTATTTCATTGAGAAGCATGTTCTTGCAGTGATTAGGAGCTTGAATAAATTTAAGCATCTAGTTTCAAACAACAAGGTTCAACTGTTGGTTTCTCATATGGGAGTTAAGGACTTCCTCCTCAACAAAAAACTAAATGAAAAATGTGGAGGGTGGATTACTCGTGTCATGGAGTATGAAATTGAGATCAAAGTCACCAAGCTAGTCCAAGGAAAGAGATTATGTGAGCAGTGGTCTTGAGAAAATCAATGGAAGCAAGCAATGAGAGGGATGTTGTTTCCGTGTTGTAAGACAACCAAGAATTAAAACCATTCAAGAGGAAAATGATGGTGTCCTCACTCCTTCCTAAACCCAAGACATAATGCACTTCCTATTAATAGGCCTATGCCCTCCAGATATGAAAAAAACCAAGAGAAGACAGCTTAAATTGCAGGATGTCCCATATGCACTTGTTTATGGTGTTTTGTTTAAGAAGGATGTACATGGAGTGCTGCTGAGATGCATTGGGACAAACCAAATTAATAGAATGCTAGAAGAGTTCCATGGTGGATCAGCTGGGCGTCATTTTTTCCGAGAGTGATAGCCCTTAAGATTATAAAGGCTGGCTATTATTGGCCCAAGGTGTTCAAAGTGATCACATATGCATGGATCAAGAGGTGCAAAAATTATGCATTCTTCACGGTGAAAAGAAAGATTAGCAGCCATTCATGCAATGGGGTTTGGACTTCATTGGATTCATTAACCCAAACTCAAGCCAAGGACATAAGTGGATTCTAACAGAACATATTATTTCACTAAATGGATTGAGGCGGTGGCACTCAAAGAGGTAAATGAATCTAGCATTCTAGACTTCTATGAGGGATAGTAACCATATTTGGTATACCTGCCATTATAATATTAGATAATGCTTTGGAATTCATAGGATCAAAGGTAACTGAATGGGCTATTAAAATGGGATTTATCTCGAGCACTTCATCAAAATATTACCCTCAAGGTAATGGCCAAGCTCGATCTACCAACAAGAAATTTATTAAGGACTCTTGATGAAAATCAAAGAACTTGGCATACTAAAATAAAATCAACCTTGTGGGCTGATAGGATAACTCCCAAGAGATCCACATGTAACTCTCCATTCAGACTTGTTTATGAAAGAGAGGCAATCTTGCCCATGTCACTTGAGTTGCCAACATTGGAATGCATGAAGCAATTGGAGTTGTTGGAGTTTGAACCCATGGAAGTTAGATATGCAAAATTGATGGAGCTCCAAGAAATCGATAACATGCACTTTGAGTAATGGAGAAGGACCAAGCCTTGATCAAGAGAACCTTTGATAGGAAAGATAAGGCTATAAATTTCCAAGTTGGAGATCTAGTATTGAAATGGGATGTAGACCGAGAAAAACCTAGAAGGCATTAGAAGTTTGATGCCATTTGGAGTGGCCCCTACATGGTCACAAAGTGTAATAATAACAATGCCTTCTAATTGTATACATTAAATGGTGAATAACTGCAGATTCTAGTTAATGGAATCCATCTAAAGCATTGCTACTAGAAGGGAAACTTCCACCTTGTACATATTAGCTTAGATTTTCATTCCTCCAAGTGTTTGTGCATTTTTCTATTGTAGCTTAGTTTTACTTTTCCCTAAGTGCTTTAGCACAAGCTTGCATGGTCCTAGGGATGCATTTTTGCATGCCATGTTCCGAGATCAAGTGATGTTCTACTCTCACAATCTTCCTTCTAGTATTTTTCTAATGAGTTGGGAGTACCAAGTAGTTAATTTCATGACTCCATGCCCAATTTATTGTTTCAGGCAACTAGTAACTTCATCCAACAGGTAGATGACCCCTCCGAGTCACCAAAATTGTTATAAAAAAATTCCCTTGCTCATTTTTGGCTAACTCTCTTTCATTCCTTCCTTCCTTGTGCATCAGTCAAATTTTTCACTTTTTCAGACACTTAAATTTCTTTGGAAATGGCCTCATCGAGATAGAGAATCTTCTCGGCTTTCCGAGAAGGTAAAGTTTTCCCTCTAACTCCTTGTATTTTGCAAGTTATGGCTCGGTGAAGTTTTTCAAGGAAATTTTCCCTAAGGAAGGTCCTTAGACCAATCAAAATTCGCCACATGGTGGTGGAATGGTGGGTTATCGGGGTGAGTTATAAATTTTTACCAAGGAATGGTGGGGCACAAAAATAAAAAAATCGCCTAAAGGCCCGCTTAGCCAATGGGAAGAGGTCACGTGTCCATGGGGCGGTCGGAGGTCGAGGCGCGTGGGGAAAGTTAGAAAATTTCAAGTCCTCAGCGGGGCACAAAAAGAAACATTTTTTCTCGAAGGCCCACCAGCGAATAAAAAGATGCCACATGTCCACAGAGCGGTGGGAGGTAGAGGCATGGGAGGAATTTTTCCATTTCACCAAAGTATGGCAAAGGCATGAGATAAACTTTGCCCCCGATGGCCTCGAGCTAATCGAACATGCCACGTGTCCATGTGGCTGGCAAAAAATCTAAGGGGGGCTGCGAGAAAGGAAATTTTTGAGTTCAGGATCATGTCAATAGAAATATGCCATGTGTCTTGTTTGGGGTAGTGATCGGCGATGGTGGAAAAATTGAAAGCGAAGGCCCGCCAGTGAATAAGAGGATGACACATGGTAGCGGTGCGGCAGAGCGGCAGAGAATTTTTGGAAAATTTTCCAAAGTTTAAAAAGGTGTAAAATGATTTTATGAAGCCCACGGACCAATTGGAAAGTGCCATGTGGCATCAGAGTAGTAGGGGGTGGAACGTTTTTGGGAAATTTTCCCAAATTCAAAAAAGAGGGAAAATTTTGGGTTTTCGCCCACCGACCCATTTTTTACCCTATTTTTCCCTAATCTTTAGAGGGGCATAACTTAGTATCCAGAGCTTGGTTTTCCTTGATTTTGGTGTCATTGGAAATCTATTGAAATTCTCTATATGATGAAATATTTAATTTTGTTTTTGGTGAGGTTTGGTGAGAGAAAATAGCAAAACACCTCGGCATGGGGAGAAGAGCAGAACCGATGTTTCAACCACCATTTTTAAATGAAGTATGGCTTTCATTATCCTCCAACATGGTAGAAAATCTTGGGGAATGGAATTTTTAGGGTACTCATGTTGTTTTGATGAATTTGATTGGTGGTTGGATGTTTCCTTCCCGTTTTCCCATGTTTCTCTCTCCTAGCTCGGGTTTTCATTGTTAAAAAGCAAAATTTGGCTCATTTGTAAGGGTTGGACATTTTTATGTTTTGCAAACTCCCTCCTTTACCCTAGAAATTGATTTTGTGGAAATATCAAACCTCGTTTAGGACCGCAACATGTTTTCTGCATCTTTGTTGTTGTAATGCATGATATTTTAAAATTGGAAATGACAATGCAAGCTCTGTGAATGAGTTTCAATCCTTTTCTTGTGTTGTTTTCATCATTCTGATCTTCCATTACATTTTAGCAATTTGTGCATGACATTTTTTGCATTTCTTTAATCTGTGTCAATTTTTAGAAGTGAATGTTAATATCACCTTGTTAGTCTTAGTTTTATTTCTTTTGCATCCTTTATCTCTGTCTCCTTGGAATTTAGAGTAGGATCTAGTATTAAACCTCTATAATTTTCAAGCATAAATCTTATCAGAGGAGTTGAGGAACCAACCTCTAATCTAGAGATTCTTTTCCCAATTCTGCAAGTCCCACACTTGGGAAAATATTTAATGGTGTGCAATCACACTGGGATGTCTATTATCAAACTAGAAATTTGAGACAACATCTAGGGGTGCTACTGATTTACATTAATAGTATCTTGTAGTAACGCCGATCCAAGAGAAACATTGTCCTCAAATCATGTCCCAACTCAAAGCAGTTGTCTTGTAGTCCTTGCCATATAGTGACTAAAGAGGATCCATGCCTATCAAACTCTAAAAATCGTTATTGTAGGAAAAATTCACAAAATATAAGTACTTCTATCACCTTAATCGATGGTCCATGAGGTACATCCTAAGTATGTCCTCGAAGATCCGATTCACCCACTCTATCTATCAATCTATCTCAAGGAGATAAGTTGTATTGATGTTGATATTCATCCCAAGAGCATGTTGTATGGTTTTCCAAAAGTGAGAAGTGTACAAGGTATTATGGTCACAAATTATCTTCCATTGGATCTCATTCAATCTAACAATCTCATCAAGGTATACTTGTTCTGCTACACTAGCTATGTAGGTGGTGTTCACCGGAGAAAATGAGCCAATTTCATCAATTTATCCACCGTGATCATAATGGCGTCGTGGTGGTATCTTGATGTCAGTAACCCAACTATGAAATACATGGAAATGGTGTCTCATTTCCATTATGGTATCCCGTGAGGAAAGATAAGGCCAGTTTGGTAGTGATGCTTGGCCTTAACCTTCTAACACACTAAACATCATGAAAAAAACTGAGCTATGTATCTCTGTAATCACCTCCAATGGTATAGCTTGTTGGTATCCAAATTGATTCTCCATGGAATCTGATCAACATCACAAAATTAAGAAGATACTCAGGCACAGATGAATCATAAGTCATTTTGTAGCCGGGGAAGGGATTCAACTAGCTCTTTATCACTCGGGTGGTGGAGAAATGGATAGCACCATATAAGTGAATTTCATTTATCCTCACTTCTTTAGGTCGTGCCTTTCAACTAGGGTGAGAGGTCCCGTTTTGTAACATATATCAGTGAAGGACATGAAGATATCTTTATTTTCACAATTTACAGGGGAACCTTGATAAAATATTATCAATATGCCACAATTTAACTCTCACATGAGTTATCACTTCTAAAGGATAGGGATATTTTTTGAGAAAAGTTTGGGTTACTAAAGACACTTAAAACATGCTTGCTTCTCGTATATTTTTGGAGTAAAATTTGTTCATTTGTTAATACCCAACACAAACAAGGGTGCTTCGGGTAGGATTGATGGTTATTTGAAAATTTTGGTGGATTAATAAAGATGAAGTTGATTTCACCGCATCATTGATAACCTTTACAACAATTGGAAGACTAACGAGACAAAATGCCTCAGAATAGCCAAACTATTCCTTCAACCAGAAGGTGTGCATCAATGGATCCCAAGATCTACACGGTTTCACACAATATTTGAGAATTCAACACGAAGGCTCAAGCTAAAGACTCAATTAAAAATTAAGTCCCCTGGGTTCCTCATGCCTAAGATACACTCAAAGGCTTATAGATAATATTTATCAACAAAATGACAGTAAAGTGATTTTAAATTGTTTATCTCATTACATGATGAAGGATCTTCTCGTAATGAAATAACAAATGCCACTAAACTATCACAGGGATGAGATCTTGTGTGATTCAGAGGAATTTAAACACAAGATTTCAACGAGAAACATCAAAACCATTTGAAAACATTTTGAAATAAGACTGACACAATTTTTCCAAAGATCAACACAAATTAATTTGAGATCTATTAGATTTATCCACTTTGGCGAAAGTTTCTTGAACAATCTTAGATCTTGTCAATGGTTGTACACTTGCAACCATCTTGACACGATCATATCTAAAACACAAGAGATTAATAGGTTTCTAAGATGGTCTCTCGTGAAGATGGGATTTCTCAAATTCTCTCGTAAGAATTCAACCCCCGACCTTTTGCAAGAGTATCCTCATTGCATTTATACAATTCACTCTATCACTCATCCCAAATTTTCCCCCAAAAAGAAGACTATTTGAGGCATCCTTTTCTTGCTACCAATTTGTCTCAAAAAGTGACGTTTAAAAATTTGCACCCAATCCTTCCAGTGGAAAAATCATGAACTCGATCACATTTCTTAGTCCCTCAACCATAACTGGAATAACATGCCCCAACTTTTTGATATTTCTTCTAATAATTATTTTATTCTATTGTTCGATAAATCCCCTTTCCTATCATTTTTCAGATTTATAGCTAGGTTTGACAAGAAATCCTCTTCACCCTTCAGAATACACTTTGAGAAATGAGTGCCCTCGCATGGATGCCTGCATTCATGCCTCTCAGAAATGAGTTTCCATGCATGGATTATCCCACATTACCTGCACTACGAGTTTGAGTTAGCCAAGTGCAAAGAGTAACCATTAGAAGCTTTCACATGTTCATTTGGTGCAACTTCAAAGATTAAGTATAGAGGCAAGACCTCAGATGAGCGCAGGCTCTCCACGTGCCCTGGGCCCAATAAAATTACATTTTGGACTTTAAAAAAGTCTTAGTATAAAAAGGATCTAGCAGAAGATTCCGTGTGTCTCTTTGGCACACTTTTGATATGGTGTCCAAAATCGGAGACCCTAAACAAGCACGGCCTCACCACGTGTCTCAACCTGGTAAATTCATTGAAAACATTTAGGGACCAGTGGAAGGCACCATGTGCCTAGGTTCTGAGAAACTTTCTTCAGCCATTGAAAAGTCTAAGTATGAGTAGGATCAAACGGAAACCTCTAAGTGTCCCTTCGGCTCTCTTTTAAAAGTAAAGTACAGGGGTAGGTCCCCAAATAGGCATGGGCCCTCCACATGTCCCATGCCTTAGAAATTTTCTTGGAAAGTTGAAGTATAGACAAGAGCCAGTGGAAGCCTCCACGTGTCTCTTTGGGACAACTGCAAAGGTACGACCTAGAGGTAGATCCTTAGATGAGCGTCGGCCCTCCATGTGGACAAACTTTGAGTTGAAGTTGGCCTTAGAGTTTAAAAATGCCCTGGTGACCACCCTCCCGCTAGTAAATTTTAATGTGGATCCCAGCGGAGTTGCGGGTTATTTCATAACTTTGTTCCCTTGTACAAAGAGGAAAAAAACTTCAAAATGTTCCGCTGACCCACCCTCCCACTTATAACTTGAAAAACTTCCACGTGTCCATCTTCGGGGTCAAAGTAAAAATTTTTCCCTTCGCTTAATATTTTCTGAATAACCAATTAGATGCTATCAGGGCTACGGGGCCAATTTGATATTGTTTACAAATGTGAAAAAAGTGGAAATTTCACCAAAAAGACCCTTCAGGCCACATCTAATCAGAAAGTACCATGTTTCCATAGATGTTGGGACAAAAATTTGACAGGGAAAACATGAATGTGGAAAAACATAACGAAGGGGAAAAAACCAAATTTACGCCCAAATTACAAATTCTTTTTCATAGACAAAGGAACGGAAAATAATATATGGACTCAATGTGATCGTTGACCAAAGGAAAGGACTGATCATGGAAACCAAATGAGAGAAAAATATTTCACGAATCCATACAGGGAGACAAAAAACTTTAAAACCATACAGAATGTGACATTTTTGAATGAACAGGGTGAGATTAAATTGAGCACCAACATCGGCTCTGAATCAGGGATGGGCACTCCTCTGCGAGTGCCAAAACAACAACAGACCATGTGCCAAAATTCATTGGGCAAAAAAGTCAAAGAAGAAGCTTGGAGAGCCAAAATATAATAACCAAATCCCCCAAGATGAACTGAGAAACCAACAAAAAATGCTCACCGGGGACCAGGATGAACCAAAACAGAAAAACACGAAATCAAAACAAAACCAAAAGACTATACATTATACAATGGTGTGCTTCTTGATTATGAGAAATCAATAAAGGAAATTACTCAAGTTCCCACCATTAAAAGTAAACTCAAGCAATTGCCCATCTAATTATTTTAGGAAAAAGGTGTGCTCTCCAATAAGAAGGTCAATAGAATAAGGACCCACCCATAATGCATCAAAATTTCCATGCTCTACCTTATCCTCATGTCTATTATCCCATAGTAGCACTAGATCTCCCACACTTAAATCTCTCGATTCACCTTTTTATAAAATGGATTCTTTAATTTCTCCTGAACTTCACATGTATTTGGTGGGATTCTCTTCTCTTCTCATCCAACTCCACAATTTGATTTATACGAGCATCATAGGAATTGACCTCATGGTCCTCTAATTCTTGGATAAATTGGTAGGAAAATAATTGCATATGCAGGGGGGAAGTAGGGCTTGAGTTCAATATATACCAAGTCAAACGGGATTTTTCCAAAGAGCTCTTTTAACAAAGTGATTCTATGAATTAAAATAGAAAAATTTAATTCCTCACCCTAATTTCATTTGTTTAACTCCAAGGTTCTCCTAATTATCTTCAAAATATTCTTATTACTTGATTTTGTTTGTCCATTGTGTTGGGGATTGTAATTGGAAGGATATGCTAAATTAATCCCATATTCATGACACGTGGTTATCAAAGGTTTAGCTCAAAACCTCATAGTATTGTCAAGAACTATCTTAGCAGGTACTCCAAACCTTCAAATTATATGATTTAAAATGAAGTCCATGACAATTTGGTGAGTTACTTTCTTGGTGGGGATTTCCTCCACCCACTTGGTGAGGTAATCAGTAGCCACTAATATCTAATTGTGGCATGTACTTGAAGAATCTAAAATCTCACGAATGAATTCCATTACCCACTACTTAAACGGGGCTTCAATTGATTTAGGCTACAAAGGGAGGAAGCCTGAAGCTTTCAATCTTCCTAGAAAATACTGACAACTCTCACACTTTCTTACCAGCAGAGTTGTGTCTTTAAAAAGAGTTGGCCACCACTAACTAACCCTTAATATTTTATGAGATGTGACTCTTCCCGAAAAATTCCCCAAAAACTCCTCCATGGAAATCATCAATTATTTTGGGGCTTCATCTTCATGATACATCTCAAAAGAACTCCTCGTGGTTCTTCCATGATAACCCATAATCGGTGATGATGTATTTCTACGAGGATAACTTAAGTTCTCTTTTTTATTCTTACTTAAATACTCGTGGCAATCTTTGTAGATGTTTGAGATAATAAATAATATCCTTGTACCATTCAGAATTTATCAAATTTTCAAGGATATTCAACCTTTCTTCTTAAAATTCATTTACCTCAACTATTTGTAGGTTGCTCTCTGCCATAAGCTTTACCGGGCCCAAACCTCTAACCAATTTTATAGTTTGGATATCCATGTCATATTCTTGAACTTATTTACCCATTGGCATATTTTTCTTGAAATTTTCATCTCTCGATAGGATATCCTTAACCATGGTATGGGGAACATAAGCAATGACTTTAGAAATCAAAACATAGGGCTGAAGATTTTTGTGGCTCTAACCAAAGAAAAGCCTATTTCTCCATGATAGTATACTTTAGTTCTTCCCCCTATAGTGTTTTACTAAAGAAAAAAATTGGCCTTTCAGCTCCTTCATCATCCTTTTGTAATAGGAAAAATGCAATGGTATTCTCGTAAGAAAAGGAAAACATTTGGAAATCCTTCTTATAATCGAGAGTTATTAAAACAGAGGCATTCTTCAATGATTCCTTAATCATAGTAATGGCTTGAATAGATGCTTTTTCCCATTTGATACTTTGATCCTTATTCAACATATTAGTGATTAGGATAGTGAATTCATTAATGTTGGAAATGAACCTCCAAATAAAATTTATCTCGCCCAAAAAGGATTGAATTCCCTTTTTGGTTCTTGGAATAGGAACTTTTTAATTGCTTCCACTCTCTTAGGATCGATCATGTCTCCTTATTTTGACATAATGTGTCCAAGCAACTTTGCCTTTTGAACCCCAAAATTACATTTTTTAGGGTTTAGTGAGATACCATATTCCCTACATCTTATCAACATCTTTTCTAAATGTTGCAGGTGGTCACTTTTCTTCCTAGAAAAAACTGTCACATCATCCTGATACACAATAATGAAGTCATTTATATATCTTGAGAATGCTACATCCATTGCTCTTTGAAAACTAGCTCCAACATTCATCAGGACAAACAACATCCTTACATACATATAAGTACCCCATGGTGTAGTGAAAGAAGTTTTGATTCTTTCGGATTACTTCACAACTACCTGGTTATACCCAAAAAAACCATCCAAAGTAGATAAAAATTATGAACCTGTAACTAACTACAACATGTTATCCATATTTGGCAAAGGATAGTTATCCTTGATTGATGCCTTATTTAAGTTTCTAAAGTACACACACAACCTTATGTCCCCATTCTTTTTTCTAAAAGGTACCGGGTTTGCAACCCATGAGGAGTACTTTGTAGGTTGTATAATTCCTCCATCCCTTAACTTTTTCAATTCTTCTTGCACTTTTTAGGAAAGGAGGGGATTAATTGGTCTCTGTCTTTTCCTGAATGGCTTGGTATTAGTTTCCATGGGTATTTTATGTTGAAAAAGGTCCTCCTATATGCTTTCAATTATGAATATGACCAAGCCAAGGAGTACTGGTACTTTTTTAGCAATTGGACATATGACTCGAGTTTATTCTCTGCTCAAGTTTATGCCTAGCCATATTCTCCTAGGTTTATCCTTTCTTAAGGTTGTGTTATCCTACAAAATTGAAAAGGGAAATTTGTAGGTAACCATTCCAAAATTCTGTTTTGACCCCTAAGGAAGTCTGATAACGTTTGAAATGGCCCAAAACTCCCTTTCAAAAATCAAGTTTTCTCAGAACTTAGCTTTTTAAGCTTCTTCCTTAGGTGCGCTTTTTGTGTGTCAACACATTTCAAAATGTTCCTTTTAAAATAGGGTGTACAAATTTACATGTTGACATCAAGAAAGTTGTGCCCCCTTTAAATACCCTTCGGCGTTGGAAATGTTGTGTTGACATCCAGAAATATGCACCTAAGGTGCTGGAAATGTCATGTTAATGTTAATACATTTGCGCCAAGGTGCTTTTTCTGTTGTGTCGAGGCTCCCAAAGTCACGCTAAAGGAAGTTGGTGAAGTAATAAATGCCAGTTTTCCTATAACTAGGCACCCAAAACTGTCATTTTCATGAATTGAAAATTGAAAAAGTGTTTTCTCTGTGCCTGTCAGCCATCCTTGTCACCCCCGTATACTATTTTTCGAGCTTGTGGATCCCACATCATTCGTCATCTTTTATATATCTGGGTAAGTGGATCCTCTCCTGTCTTGTGGTTTTTTTTGTTGTGATTAGGTGATTAGGGTTGTTGTGTAAAAATATTAAATCTAAAAAGAATAGCACATTTACAATCTCCAAGCTAGCTGAAAGCCCTTTTACCCCTCCTTCCAAATCTACAAATCTGGAGGCTCTACCTCTGAAGAAACTATCCTTTATATTTTCTTGCTACTACAAATCCCATTTCTCCCTCTTACCATCAAATCTAAAACCAAAAAGAGAGAAAAACCATGTGAAAAGCAAGTGAACTTGGCCCAAAGCTGTTAATTGCTAAAACCTTTGGCATGATTTACATTTATGTTACACCTCCCACAATCACACTGTGGCACACTTCAAACCTATGTAGCGTGAGCCCTTCCCACGCGTAACTAAAACAAACACTTAGCAGTTTCTTGAAAGGTGCAGGCACAAATTCAACAAAAACAACATTATATGTTATGTGATCTAGATCAGCGCTCCACGCTAAATCCTTTGGCACACTGACCTTGTAGGCAACATCTCCTGAAATTGTGCCTTGGTGCACTTTAAGCACATGTTACACAAAAAAAATTTCCTACGCCTGCCAAAGAAGTTTTTTCCTAAGGCATAGGTGCAACTTCTTCAACATCAACATATTATGTTGTGTACTGCAAAACCACACCCCACGCTTCATCCTTGGTGCCGAAACTTTTCATACAACACCTTATAAAATTGCACCATTTCTAAACTTGCAGTGCAACTTCCCTCATGTCAACACTAAGGGAAAAAAATTTCATGTCGACATCTCCCGAAGTGCAACTAGCATTTTTAAACTCCTGTGAAGCTACTTTGTAAAATTGTGCCTTGCACCCCTAAGCCTTATAATTTCTCATTTTTCATTCTGCAATCTTTCATTATGAATAACATGACGGTTGACATGGATCTTCTGTGTTGGACCTCACTGATACTTCTTTCAAAGAAACAACATCCATCCTTGAGCTTACTTATGTCTTCATCGAGTAAGAATCCAACCAAAGCCAAAGCTAAGGCTAAGCTGTCAGAGAAAGAGATGAAGTACAAATATCAAAGGGTCAGTATGCCTGACTCATATGCAGAGTGCAGTCTCGACATCAGAGACTCTGAACTAGGTCACATTGACATGGATGACTTCTGGGTGAGAACCAAAAATGTTAGTAGTGGCCCATGGATGAACAAACTGGTAGGCAGTGGATTGCACTTTGTAGCAGGGCTTCCAGTGAGTGCTATAAACAATGAATTCATCATGCTAGTTACCCGATGCTATAAAAAGGACACTAGATGTGTCAAGGAAAAAGAGCACAAAGTGATCATAAACCTCACTGCTCGTCATTTTGAAATAATCCAGGAATTCCTCATCACAACCAGATATGGTGATAAGTCTAGAAGATTTCAAGAAAGCATGGGATGAAAATGAGGATAAATGTATGCAAATGATTAATGAGCTCTACCTAAAGAATAATAAGGTTGTGAGTAGATGGCCACCGACCATCCATTACAGTGAATTCAATGAAGAGTTAAGTGATACAATCACCTTCCTCAATAGAGTATTTAGGCTCCTTGTCACCCATTACTTCCACAAGTGGATGCTGAGGTATCTAGAGACCATGAGCAAGAATGCTCTTGATCAATGCTTCGGCTGGGATGAAATCATAAGCAACACCATCTCGTAACAACTCCAACAAGTTCTAACAATTGGGTAGTTCTACATGAATTCCTATGTTGTATATGTTTATGCTTCAGAAAGAGATTTCGTGGGTTAGCTCAGAATGGGGTATGGCCCCAAGTCAAGATA
Source organism: Taxus wallichiana var. yunnanensis (assembly GCA_018340775.1). NCBI lineage: Eukaryota > Viridiplantae > Streptophyta > Pinopsida > Cupressales > Taxaceae > Taxus > Taxus wallichiana. Next base: position 894,977,989 of record CM031242.1, read on the forward strand.
TATGAGTTCTACCCAAACTAAGGCTCGAAGCTAGTATCTCTCAGTTCTCCAAGATCAATGACACCTTCTTCTATGAGGTGATCTATCTGATTGAGACCGAACATGAGACACGGTCAGACCAGCCCAAGTGTGATCACTACCACGAAGAAATGGGGAACATTTTTCACACAATTCCCCACATTCACATACCTCAGATCTGTGAATTTCCTAGGAGAACCCACTAAGCTTCCAAGGTTTGTAGGGCCAAAGCTAATCCTACCAGAGCTATCAAGGTAGCTAATTACATAGCATGAAAAGTGCATGAAAAAAAAGAAAGGAGGGACTCCATTACCCCTTACAGTTGGCTAGTACACCTGCCCCTCACTTGGTAAAGCGAGGCAAATGTAAGCAGAACTAGAGCTGTTAAATCTAAAGCAAAAATTCCTAGGAAGGCCGACCTTCGACTGCCAGAGTTTCCCCCCAAAGGAAAAAATTGATCCCATCCATGTCCTCGAGATCGAGGAAATTTGGATCAACCTAACACATGAGATAGACATCAAGCGAAAGGATCACTCCTGACTGGCTCTGGAGGAAATCGTCCACTATGGCATAACCATCATTCCAAAATATTTCCAAGAGACTGATAGAGAGATTGATCAGGTTTATCTTGACATAGAAGGAGATGACTGGGCCATTCGCTAAGATTGACAGAGCCAAGGCACCTAAGACCATTTGAACAGGAAAGGGTCAAACCCACGTTGCAGTGCACTGAACATTGGTGCAAATAGAATGGTCTCACCTACCTCGGAGTAGATTTCACTACTTCTCCTTCAAGTAGAGCACCTCCAAGACCAGCCCAAGCGCTGAAAGGAAAAGGAAAAGAAAAAGAGGTTGAATCAAGAAAATAACATGAGAAAACTCCTGAAATACCTCCTACTTCTGAGAAGCGGTGGTCAACTTGGTGTCTCTAGGAAAGAAGAAGTAGTAAATTTTCTCGATAGATACATCCACCTAGGATGTCATCACAGTTACAACTACTGAGGTATCCACCATTCCTTCTTTTGCTCCTCCTCCTCCCCCTATCATTCAAGTATCCATTCCTATGGATGTGTCTTCTCCTCTCCCTTTCTCCCTTCCATCTCCCACCTCTTCCATCTTCTCCTCCCTTACGGATTTGTCACCCAGTATTCCCTCCATCCAATTGTAGATCCCTTCCATTTCAATGGCCTTCTCTTATCCCGTGGTAACTCCAGGCCCCACAAGCAACAATACATTGGAATCTTTGTCACTTCCACCACCGAGTGTTTCAACACATTTTCCTGAGTCCTCTATAGTTGCTCCCCCTTTCACTCCTATTTCTTCTTCTATTTCCTCTACTCCCACTCCCATAAGTCCTAGCTAGATTTTTGACCACCGGGTTAGCATAAGAGAAAGGTTCCCATCACACCCATAGACTTCTCTATCATTCCAAAGAAGGGACCCAAGAAGTAGAAAGCAATAACTCGCTTTTCAAAAAGCACTTCGGGAGAGAGTCATGGGGATTTTTAACCCGGACCCCACTAAGGAAAAGAAGGATTGTCTCCCACAGACTTCACAGTGACTCAAGTCACAATGGGAACCTCATCTGAAAGCCTGTAAGGGTAAGCCTTATCAGCTTTAGATTCCCTCTATAAGAAGCTCCAAGAATCAAAATAGGAGAAGAGAGTACTCAAAGAAAATCAAACATCTCCTATAAGCATTGCATAATATGGGCAATGCTCCTCTAGTTACATTCGCCGAACCCATCCAAGCTCCCAGTTAGGAAAAGATAAATGAATATATTAAGATTGGTGAGCAAGGTGCGGCAGTATCATCCTAGATCGAGTGAATCCTTAGAGATGGTCATGAAATGATTGGGAAATTCATAGTGCTCTACCAAGATATAGATCAAGTAAATAAGGAGCTACAAGCAGTAGCGGGTTCCCTATCTGAGGAATTGGATAATGCTAAGTTGCAACATGAAACATTCAAAGCAATGGCTAACTGCTCAACTAATGATCTATTAAAGGTTGGCATCATCGATCACCCATGGGAACATAATAAATCTCTCATTGTATTAGATTACCAGGTTGATCAGATGCAATATATCTTGGTGAGAATTGATAAAATCAAGGATGAAGCCACAGGTGCAAAATACAAAATGGAGAAGACAGCTTATGAAAATGTCTCCGGGGGATGCTTAGTGAATTGTATGAATTGAGACAAGAAAATGATACATTCCAGCACTTCTAGACTATTTTCACTCAAGGTTTGGCATCGAGGTCACTTTCAACCGAGAGTTAATCAATAACCTCTTGGCTTGCCATGATTTCATTGGATTCTTGATCGATGCATGCGAGGATTTCACCAAATTACCCGAAAAGCTCAAGAATGAGAAAGAAACTTGCATGAAGTCATTGGCGACCATTTCAAAGGTCTAGATCAAGATGAACTTCAAGTGATGATCAGAAAGTTTATGGAATATCGAGCTCGGTGTTGCATCGACTATCCCGATCAAAAGCGGGACACCGAGTTTGAGCAAAGAGATTATGAGGAGTAGTGTCTTCTCTTGTGTATGCTTTTATCTTTTTGTAAAATATTTAAAAATCTTGTTGGCATTTACGATGACATCATCCATGTTGCACCATGGGATGTTACCATCCAAAAACTTGCCCAAAGTCAACTTTTGACTTTTTATATATTTTTTAAATATCTTATAAGATATTTTGTAAAGTGGTTGGTTGGCTTTTTTCTTCTTTCCTCCTCTCTTTATATAAATACTATAATACTTGTATTCTAGGTGGACAATTTTTGTATGAAAAGAGAAGTGAGGAGAGAAAGAATTTGTGTTTTCTTATAACAGAAGAAATATTAATATACATATTCAGACTTTGTGCTCCATATGTGTGTTATTTACATCAAATATTTCTTAAGTTAGATCTATGTTTGTATTCTACTAGATTCATTCCTTATATTGTCATATGTTCATCAGTATTGCTTTATTTGTTTATGCAAGTAAGTTTGGCTCTGTTTACTACCAACCCAAAGCATAAACCCTCTGACCTTTCTATCTTGGAATTCATTTCTTTTCTTCCTTCAGATCTACCCTCCTCCGTTCCTTCTCTCCTACCTTTACTGTTTGTTGTTGGAACTACCTCTCTTTGGGATGAAATCCCAAACCCCCCTGAAGTTATAATAGTGTAGATTTGCATGATTCTTGCTTGATAGCTTAGCAATAAACCATTTTCACTTTGTTGTCTCAAAGAGGGCTATTCCCTACACATTGTTGGTCTATTTCCCAACGAATTACCCATCCAATAGATTTTCAGACCAATAGGATGACATGTCTCTGTTGAAAATGCATTCGGCATTATCAAAATTTGATTCTAGTGTAACCAACTCTCTAGGAATAGTATTAGTATTCAACTGAATAATGTCCTTACCAAATAAAGTCTCTTTCCTTCATCTCGCACAAACCTTTGGTTCCCGGTCTACACTTTGATTGGAAAATTCACCTCTATTTTGCAAAAACCTTTGCACCTAAGCATCATCTTCTAATACCTGCTAGTGCTTGATATTGTCGGGGACAGATGGCACAGTCAATATTTGAACATCATATTCACAATAGGGATACGTTGTATAATTTTCAAACTTTGATCCCAATACTTCCAATTTATCTACTACAATATTATAGCTCCTATCATGATGTATTATATTGAAAGAGTCAAACATTTTGATGATGTCCCAAACTACATGCCTATACTAACAAATTCTTTGATTCTTTGTAACATACAACTTTCGACTTGTTTTACTATCAACTCGAATCTCCTTTAACAACAAGGTCTCTAATACCATATTTCCATGCAATCCTTAGACCCAAGAGTAGTGATTCATACTCAACAATATTGTTTGTGCACTCAAAATTGAGTTTAAAAGAAAAATTAAACTCCTCTTGGCTTGGAGATATCAAGACAATACCAAAGCATTACCGGATCTAGAAAAAACCCCATTAAACATCAAGGTCCAAGGAGAACCAACCTACTCGGAGACTTGCACTCATCAATTTTATGCTCCTTTCAATCATCATGGCCCATGAAGCTACCGACATCGACATCTGTGTATAATACTTCATAAGAAGCATTGTCGGGGTCCTCAATGAGATGTAACATTTTTTTCTCAACATATAACTTCACAAGGCTGCCCTTAATTGTTATAGTGGCATAAGACATGTTTATTTCCACACTTCCACGCACTAGCTTCTGATTTCTTGATAATAACATTCCCCATTTAACAGACAATCCATAATTACTACATTCGGGGTTAAGTACTTTCCTGATACGCTGCTAATTGCACTACTAAGCCTTTGACACATTCAACTATTGGCATCTCTCTTGAATCCATGGAAGTACATTTCCCATAAGCTATTGTTACTTTGATATTCAACTCATTCATGACCTTAAGAGGCATTACATTACATGAAGCTCTGAGTCAAACATGCAATTATGTAACAACCTATGTTTAATAATTAGAGTAGTAAAAAATGGATCCACATTCAGCTGAGAATCAACTAGAGAAGTTCCCAAATAAACATCAAGTGGTTCACCCAATTCCTCCAATGCTTGTTGTTTTCCTAATTTTGTAATGGAAGGAGGAACCTCTACATTGTTTACATTTTTACTCTGAGTGAAATTTTCTTCCTTAAGCCCCAAATAATCAAACGTCCTCTTCTTATGCTCAGGGATTCTAATCAATTCAACAATAGGAACAGTAATCTTGATTTGACTCAAGATTTGGGTTATGTCACAAAGAACATATTTGGGTAAGGCAGTATTAGAAGGAAGGTTTACAAATTCATCTGATGGCATGGGATTTTTCACGATCGAGAATGGGGAGGAACAAAAATTTATTTGGGGTGACAAAGCCTTTGCCGATGCATTCTTGTTAGGGGTTTCCTTAGGGATATTGGTAAGCACTTTGAAATATTTGGTTTTTCCTAAGGCCCTAACCCTTTGAAAACCTTACTCTGGTATTGTATTTCTTTTCTTAGGCAACTTCTGCAATTACTCTATCATACTTTTTAATCATTAATGCCCTTAAGTACTCAAAATCTTTATTAGGAGACTCAAAACCTTGTACCATATAAATTTCAAAAGTATGAGTTGGAGGAAGAGGTAATACTTGGTGAATTCAATCCAAGAATTCAGCAATGATTCTAGCGCTTATCACTCGGTTGAGGTTGCCCCCTACTCTTGTGAACTTGTAGAGCAATCCATCATGTATACATCATAATCTGTCTCATCATCATCAGCTTCCTCAAATTCTTTTTCTTCTTCACATGGGGAATGGGGCAAGAGACATCTATCTCACCACTCCATATCATGAACCTCTTCCATAGTAGCAAGAACGCAAGTGCTAAAGGATCGGCACCAATCTCTTTTCCCGAGGTTGGGGCTGTCCATTTCCCGATCCCACAGGCCCTTTACCACTTTCATCTAATCTATGATCACCTCTCAGGAAGATTTACAAATATTTCTTGACCTTGTGGCTTGTGTTGACCTTGGGAACCTTTTCCAATCCCCTTATTTTCTCTAGGCCAATTTATAGTACATTTCCTTAATAGCTTCATCCAATGTTTTTACAGCCTCTTCTAGATCCACAGACTTACTTGACTAAGGCTTATCTGGATCAATCAACTTGATACCTTCCCTCTTAGGAGGCTTACCAACTAATTTGATATTGTTTTCAATCTGTAAAGCCATGGTGAAGGCCTACCTAAAATTTCTTGGTTTTTTGTCCCTTAAATAATAGGCAACCTTCTTGTCAAAAGCATCAAAGTATTTTATGAGGCAAGAAACATTTCTTGGCCTCAAGATTATAGGTAGCCTATTCAGGGTCTTATTGAACCTTGTATTGAAGTCATGAACAGATTCATTAGGATTCTTATTAATATTTTAAAATTTAGATAAAAGAAACCTGGGATCTGTCTTATCCCCATATTGCAATCTAAAAGAATTTTCATTTCTATCCATGACTCTATTGATTTATCTGGAAAATACTTACACCAGTCACGTGCATCCTCCTTAAGAGTATGAATAAAAAGTTTTATATACAAATCCTCAAATTCAATCTCAAAATCTTCCAACATATTGTTAAAAAAATTTAAATGTTGATCATCGGTGATAGCATTATTTCCTTGAAATTTAGGTAGTCTATTTCTAACATCTTGTGGCACTATATTTGGATATCCAGCCATACCTCTAAAATCTATAGGTCCAAAAGTGTTGACAACAAAGAGAGGTGTAGGTGGAGGTTGGCTCATATTGGCTTGAGGGGGTGATATTACAGGGAGAAACAGAATGACGAGGGACAAGTGATATTTGGAACATAGGAGTATAATTTTAAATATGAATGTCCTATAAAGAATATGTTTCGTGGAATATAGGACAAACTAAGAAGCACAGTTATCGAGACACAAATGAAGGACCCTCTATAGTTGGAGAATTCAATTCTATATAAATATTACCTGATTCAAAATCACTTGAAGAAGAATGGTAATCCTCAACTGTAGGTTGATCACTTTCTAAAATTGATAACTCTTTTCTTGATTCCTAATGTCCAACTATTTTCCAAACTCTTTTTCCTTCTGAATTCGTCTTTCCTAGTTCTGGAAATAACTTTCTGGTAGGGTCTTTAGTGAAGAAATATCTTCTTCCTTCTAGATTTGCAAAGATTAGTGACATATTCACTTTAAATAGATTAAGGCACTGGTATTTATCAAAATTTAAATCAACACGGACTCACCACTAAGGATTTTAACCTTATTTATGCAAACACACTATAAATAACTTGTTAAATATCTATCAAAAATTAAATCTTGGAAAGCTTAGTAGATCTAACCTTCCTCTACCACTATTTATCACTTTTATATAAATTTAGTTGAATAACCACAAGAAACTAGAAATATTACACACAGAACTTGTAACTTCACACAATTCTTACAAATCTCAACACATGATGACGTTTAAACAACGTATTTGCACTCAGATCATTTAAGAAACATTACCAGGGCCAAATATAGGAATTCCTTTGTAGATACCTGGAAAAGGTGCCAAAATGGTGTTGGTATCCAAATTAATTCTCCCTTAGAAGCTGAGAAGCATGATAGATTTAACAAGATACTCAGGGACAAATGAATCATAATTCGTTTTGTAGCCAGGAAGGGATTCAACTGGCTCTTTGTCACTCGGGAGGTGGAGAAATGGATAACACCATATAAGAGGATTTGATCTATCCTCACTGCTTTAGGTCGTGCCTTTTGACTAGGGTGAGAGGACCCGTTTTGTAACCTCTGTCGATGAAGGACATGAAGAGATCCTTCTTTACACAATTTTCAGGGGAACCTTGAGAAAATATGATCAATATGCCACAATTTAACTCTCACGAGTTGTCACTTCTAAAGAATGGGGATATTTTCTAAGAAAATTTTAGGTTACTAAAGACACTTAAAACCTGTTTATTCAGTATATTTCTGCAAAGTAAAATTTGTTCAATTGTGGATACACTGCACAAACAGTGTACTTCGGGTAGGATTGATGGTTATTTGAAATTTTTTTTGGGGATTAAGCAAGATGAAGTTAATTTCATTGGATGTTTGAGAAAATTTACAAAAATTAGAAGACTAATAGACAGAATGCCTCAGAATAGCCAAAATATTACTTCAACTAGAAGGTGTGTATCGATGGAGCCCCGATCTACGCACGTTTTCACACAATATTTCAGAATTCAACACGAAGGCTTGAGATAAAGACTCAATTAAAAATTAAATTCCCTGGTTCCTTATGCCTAAGATACACTCAAAGTCTTACAAACAATATTTCTCAACAAAATGACAGTAAAGTGATTTTAAATTGTTTATTTCATTATAGGTTGAAGACTCTTCTCATAATGAAATTAAAAATGCCACTAAATTATCACAGGGATGAGATCCTATGTGATTTAGAGGGATTTTAACACAAGATTTCAATAGGAAACATCAAAACCATTTCCAAACATTCTGAAATAAAAGCAAACATAATTTTTCCCAAGATCAACATAGATTAATTTGAGATCTATTAAATTTATCAGTAGAGGAAAGTTTCTTGAGCACTCTCAAAGCTTATCAATGGCTATACACTTGCAACCATCTTAACGCGATCAAATCTAAAACATAAGAGATTAATAGGTTTCTCATATGGTCTCTCAAGAAGATGGGCTTTCTCAATTTTTCTCATAATAATTCAACCCCCTACCTTTTACAAGATTATCCTCATTGCATTTATACAATTCACTCAGTCACTCATCCCAAATTTTCCCCCAAAAATAAGAATATTCAAGGCATCCTTTGCTTGTTACCAATTTGTCTCAGAAATTGACGTTTAAAAAATTTACACCTAAAGCTACGAGGTGGAAAAATCATGAACTGATCACATTTCTCAGACCCTCAACCACGACTGGAATGCCATGCCCCAAATTTTTGATAGTTATTCTAATCATTCTTGTATAGTGTCATGCGAGAAATCCCCTTTTCAATCATTTTTAGGTCACTCTATACAACTAGGTCCTCGACAAATGACAATCCTCTTCACCCTCAAGAATACACTTTGAGAAATGAGTACCCTCGCATGGATGCCTACATTTGTGCCTCTCAGAAATGAGTTTTTGTGCACAAGCTATCCCACATTACCTACGCTCTAATTTTGAGTTGACCAAGTGTAAAGAGAAACCAACGGAAGCTTCCATGTCTTCATTTAGTGCAACCTCAAAGATGAAGTTTAGAGGTTGGACCTCAAACAAGTGTAAGCTCTCCATGAGTGCAAATCTGCTAAGGTAGGACCCATAGGCAGATCATTAGATGAGTGTTGGCCCACCACTTGGACAAGCTTTGAGTTGAAGTGGGCCTTAGAGTTTCAAAATTCCCGCGACCTACCTCCCACTTGTAACTTTTGATGTGGGCCCCAATGGAGTTGCAGGTTATTTCATAACTTTTCTCCCTCGTACAAAAAGGTAAAAAACTTCAAAATGTTCCACCGACCTGCCTTCCCACTTGTAACTTGAAAAAATGCCACGTGTCCATCTTCGGGGTCAAATTAAGACTTTTTCTTGCCGCTTCATATTTGTTGAATAACCAATTAGATGTTAGGCGAGCCATGGTGCCAATTTGGTATTTTTACAAATGTGATAAAAGTGGAAAATTTCACCAAAAAGACCTATTGAGCCACATCTAATCAGAAAGGACCACGTTTCCACATATTTTGGGACAAAAAATTGACAGGGAAAACATGACTGTGGAAAAATAAAAGGAAGGGGAAAAACCTAAATTTACGCACAAACTACAAATTCTTTCTCATAGATAAAGGAATGGAAAAAATAACTAGACTCAATGTGATCCTCGACCAAAGGAAAGGACTAATCATGGCAACCAAATGAGAGAAAAATCTTTCACGAATCCATACAGGAGATAGAGAAAAATTTCAAACCATGCGGACTGAGATGTTTTTGAACAAATAGGGTAAGATTAAATTGAGCACCAACACACACTTTGAATATTTAGGTATGTTATTTTAGTTTGAAACTATTGAGTCCAAATTTTTCCCCTTTCACAAGAAAATATGCAAAATCTCCTGTCATATCAGATGGAAAATATGCAATAATCTCCCCATTTATCAATAAATCCTACAAAATATACCTACTTATCGATCAAAGTCTTCAAATTTTCCACAATTATCATTCCAAAGTCTACAAACTTTGGGCAATTGAATAACAAATTAATATTTTTCCTCAATGGAAATATTATATCACTTTGAATAAAAATGGATTCTCCTAAATTTTTAAATATTATTCAATATTTCTTGTTCCTACTTGTTTTCCTACTAACTCCTTACAAAGCTTCCAGAATCATTTGGAGAAGTCAAGGTTCACAATTTTACTCATCATTCCTTTAACTCGAAAACCCATTATTGAACATACTATCCCCGAATGATCAAAACTTCCCTTACTCTTTATAAACTACTTCCAACACCTTCAATACTATCAAATACCACATTTATATACTTTATCACTTTTCATAACCCTCCTGGAAGATGCACGTATGCTCTAAATGGCCAAAATTGGCCTTTCTAGGCTTGCCAGAGAATTACTATTTTACTACACTTCAGTGAATGAAATAATGGACCTTGTTACAATTTTTTGAAAAATTATACATGTTCATCCAACGCATTAGGAATACTTGTAAGGAAAATGTGATCATGACATGAGAGGCGGAGTTTTTAGGAGAGGGATTGAGGAAAATCTTGAAGTAAGATTTCACATTGTGGATTGGTTTTCATGGTTTAAGTTTTGCATTTTTGTGTTAGTTAATTCACATGAAAACATATCCATATAAATAACATCATCTTATCCTTCTTGGCTTAAAAATCCTTTTTAATGGAATCATATTTAGGATGCTCATACATTTTTTTCTCATATCACTTTTATGACAAAAGATGACCTTTTGATTCTTCACACATGATGGTCCTAGATGCCACAATAGTCCGACTAGATAATTTTAATTTTTTTCTCAAATATAATTGTACATAATGGTAGATTCAAAATAGGATCATCAATAATTCAATCTACGATCCTCACATTTCACCTTTTATAATAATGATCTCCTCTTTATCTGACAATTCACCTCCCTGACAAAGATTTCACCTTAATGGATGCATGATTATGATGTATGGGAACCTTATTTATCAATTTCTCCTCATGTATATAGGTTTCTTCCTACTTCTATATGGATTTATCCTTGAATGAAACTTGAAGGAATGTATGAGAATGAATTCCATGTTCTTGACCTCCACATTGTATTGAAACATAGAAAATTCCACCTCCTTGACTTGAAAGACATGAGTTCATTACCAAAAATTTATTAAGTGTTTAGAAACACTATCATAAAATATGCATTATTTGTGATCCTTAGATTATTTTCCATAATCAATCATGGTGATATTATATTAGCATGCTCCTAATGAAGCTCTTGATGTTTTAGATCCTTCATAGACATCATGATGACCATTCCCTTGATTATTTGTTTCAATAAAAACATACATATGTGTTTTTATTTACTATTTGTTATAAGGAATTGCTTGATTCCATATATTCAAGTAATTGTAGCTACTCTTGGGATTTTTGAGGTTTATAAAATATAGTTTTAAGACATATAAAACTCCTAAAAATGTCAATAATCAATCAAGAAGACAAAAAAAATAAAACAATGACTATATTATTTCACAAAATAGATATCTAAAGTATAATTTAAACCCTACAACATTTAGGTTAAATGCTTAAATTCTAAAAATACCTATGTACTTACTTGATTAGAATATGAAAAACCATGTTATAAACCGTGAATTATTGAGTTGTGAGACTAGTTCGATAAGGTGCAAAGTGACCCTAATTTATTATATTTATTTAAAAGATAAAGTATAAGAAATAATAAATTACAAATATTAATAAATAAAAAACTTATACTTTATTTTTTTAAATATATCCCTCCCAAATTCACATATACAACTTTACAAACATGAACATGAGTGTGTTATAAAGCACGTTCACACTATATAATGCTCATGTTATAGTTCACCATCGTTTTAATACAAATGTGTTATAATGTGCTCACATTTTAGGTTGGGTAATTACCAATCCTAGTAATTCATAACGCAATCAGGCTTTCCAAAACATGCTCACGTTTTGCTTCAAATAAAACATTTTTCCAAATTTTTGTTTGTAATCTTTATGCACTTTCCCAAGAATTTATTCGGACACTCAATGATTCAACACTTCACAAAAAACTGAAACAAAATAACAAAACTAAAAATGAGAAGCACCAATATTTTAATCATGGGAGGAGAGGATGATGAAATCCCAACTATGATAACCAAAAATCCTTTTTAAGCTACTAAAAAACTAAAATTGTCTTATTTCATTTTCAAAAGTAATGTGAACATTTATAAAATGTAACCAATATTATTTTTTTCTTATTTTCAAAAATTCATAAAATAGGAAGTATCATTGAATAAAGAAATAGTATCATAAATTAAAAAAATTCTCTTGCTTTCATTTTCAAGAAGTTATTTCTATAAACTAAGAGTAGTAATTCTACTACAATTCTAATAAACGTTCTTCTCCGTGGCTCAAAAAGAAATAAATGTCCTTAAAAACCAATAAGATAATGAAGAGAAACATCTTTTCATGTCTCCAATACAATACAAAATAATAACAACTCCAAAAACCCATAGTTTAAACCTATAAAACCTCCCTCTCAAGAGAGAGTTACATATCCACTAAAAAATAAAAAACAACTAATAAAATGCAAGTATAAAAAGCTCCCAAATAAGGGAACAACATACCCAATTTTTTTGGTAACCCTCCAACTAGTCAACCCTCTAAATAAAGTCCACAATAAGCTCCAATAATCACATTTATCATGCTCTAAAAACCACAAGGCAAAGGCCTTATACTCCTCACAACATACAACCATCATCACATGCATTATTCCTAGAGGAAAAGCATGCTAAAATCCCCAAGCAAATGCGAAAGAGGTGTTGCATGCTTAAAAATATGTGAAGGAAAAAAAAGTCTTTCAAATCATTAAAACAAGGATGTCCAATATAAAACAAAAAGGCAACTTAAAATATTCCATATCTACTAAAAACACCAAGAACGATGGAAATGGGAGGGGGAGAAGAATGACATAGTGGCAAAATACATGATATCAAGATTTCTTAATAAATATTACAAGAGTATCTCCAAGAATAATCACAAACACCCTATCCTTATACATTATTTACCTCCTCCTTACAAAGGATTTTCAAGCATTACAATATTCCTTAGAAAGGATAGGAGGGATTCCCTAACCAAATGTGAATCCCTCCTACTTCCACCAAGGAAGGGAGTGATAAGAAAAACATTCATGGCTTCCCCAAGAAGACATGAAGATGATATTCCCCTCCCCTTCCCAATTCCCACTCTATATGCACATCCAAATGGAGTGGAGTCATAAAGAAAACAAAAATAAATTTTTTTAACACAAAGAAAGAAATAAACAACAACAATCCTAAAAATACCGCAAAATCAAAACCATTATAAATCATACATTCAGACACATACAAGCAATAGTTCTAAATCAAATTATAATGAGGTATGATACATACCTCTCCAAGATCAAGTCCAAAAGGTATTATCTCTTTGTCTCATCATGCTCCCAAAGCTCCCCACAAAATTTCTCCACCAAATATCCCACAAAAATCAAAATTCAAACAAGAAATAGGAAAACTCTCCATCTAAAAACCTATGGAAGGGTTGCATGTGCCACCCTTCCAACTAATAAAATCCTCCATACCTCCCAAGTCACTTTCCATGTCTCCCAAAACAATAAATGCAAGAGGGGAAAAAATCCAAATTATCCCCCAAAGCCCACATAAAATCCCAAGGTCCCCATGTGATACAATAAAAATAGATTTATATAGTCACTTATGAGAGGGTGGAGTATAGAATATGATTTTTGGGTTCACAAAAATATTTCTCCACTCATAGGTTAGGTCATATGGACCATTTTAAAGGTAAAGAAGACCTTTACCTTTTAATCCAAGCCTTAAAAAAATCCCTTAAAGTTTAAATTCGGGATTTGTGTTTGAATGAGAGAATCAAGGTTTGAAATGGTGCCCAATTTTTTTTTAATAACTCCAAATACATCCCTAAACAAGTTAAAGACACTAAAACAACCCATTACCCAAATCATCTCAAATAATCTCATTAGTGCAAAGAAATCAATCTTCAGTGAGCAATGAAGTAAATTAAAATTTACCATAGTACTCAATGTTAAGTAATATTAAAAATGAATTTATTAAATTCACATGCAAGAGTCAACAAAATTCCCAAAATACAAACAATGGCCAAAATGAAACAAGGTAGGAGAAAAAGGGTTTTACTGAGATTTAATGAGGCATATTTTGTAGTACCACTTTGATTCTTTTTATCCAATTTTGCCCCTTAGGGAAAATTGAATAATCTTCAACTTGCACACTAGGAAATGGGGTTGATTCGGTTCGGGAGCTTGCATTTTGAGATTGGCCAAACATGTTGTAGGCGAGGCTCAAAATTGTGATAATATTGGAGGTAAGAAATTGAAGGAAGCCTAAACTTGAGTTGAGAAAAAATAGGGGCCCCAAAGTTTGAATTTTTTCAGACTTTGCAGGTTGTATAGTTCGAGAGTTTTGGTAGTTACGAAAGTAACAATAAAGAAAAGTCCCGAAACCTCAAGTCCAAAAAGTCTCGAGGGTTTTCGGATCAACTACCATTTTGGGGTCAACGATGCAATGGATCATGGATTTTGGAGTCCGAACTCTGAAATTTTGAATTTTTGGACTTCAGAGGCTCGAGGCATTGGAGGTTTGGGGTCTTCACCAAAAGAAATGGAAAATTGCGAGCCAAATCCCAAAATCTTGAAATGTTGAAGTCCGAAAAGGTTCGGGTTTCAGGGCCAATGTGGCGGGAATTTTCATACTTTCAGAGGTCCCAGTTTTAGAGGGTTTTTTTGGGATCGAACAAAAAGAATTCTGAAAGGCACCAGGTCTAAAACACAAGTCTAAAGTTCGGACTTGAGTTTCATTTTAAGAACTTTTGAGCCCCAAAACACAAAAGTCACAACTTGAAGTCCAGGTTTTGGAGTTCATGCTTTCAGAGTTTCAGAGTTTTCACACTCTAAAATGGATGAAGAGTAACATCAACCTTTGAATTCAAAATTCCTGAAATTTCAAAATTTTGGATTTTAGAGGTTGCGATGCATTTCAAACTCCAAAGAAAAAGAGCCAACCACTCACCATTAATGCAGTGTGGCACACCAATCTTCATATAGCCATAACTTTTTACTAGGGTCTCGTATTTACTAAGAAAGGGAATTTTGGAAAGCTCTCAGTTTCCTCTATAGTTTGTCATTTAAAATAAAGAAATACATTTTGTCATTGTAGAGGGTGTTTCCAGATTTCTCGCCTACCCAAATGATGAAAGTATGGGCTTCATTTATTTCTTGACATGGCATAATACATTGAGGTATGGGTTTTTCAATGACACCCATCATTTTTGTAGGTGAATTCAATTCATTTTAGGGTGGTTGAAGAAATATTTCAAGTTTCTTCCCTCTCTCCCTTCTCTCGTTCTTCCTATATATTGTAAGGAGGGGCATTGTTCTAATGTTGGATAATTTTTCCTTGCACCCTCCCTTCTTCTCTTTTCTGTAAGTGAATTTATGGAGTTCAAACCTCCCATTGAAGGTGTAATGCAGTTTTGTACCTCTTTTCCATTTTAATGCACTTTATCAAATATGTGGAGAAATAATATAAGCATGTGGATGAATTTCAATGATCTCTTGTGTTCATTCCTTGCATCCGATCTCTCATTGCAATATTGGTTACATGTGTATGGTTATATTATTACATGTTTAATGATTTTTGTTTAATGGTTAGTGGATTCTCATCGTGCATTTATCTTTCATGTATTTTCATTCTTCTTAATCTGATTTTGGTTTTCATGTCCATGCAAAGCAATTCTTCAACATTCCTTTTGGTGTATCAGCTCTTCTGTTAGTTTAGGTTTAATTTTTTCTAATCTTCTTAACCATGTCTCCTGGCATTTTAGAGTAAATTGTAGAGTATATTCTCTACTATTTAGATGTGTGCATTAGAATAAAGGATTCCATAGGGTTATCCTGACTGCAAAGTCTCACACTTTGGGATAACTCCATGTTTGATGAATCACGCTAACTACTTTAACCATTCACTTGCAAGTAATCGGGGTGCTTTGATTTCTCCATAAAAATTCCTACATTTGCCAAGTGGTTTAAAGTGTAATTGTTGCACACTCAAGTAAAATCTCAAATTTACTCTACATGATAAAATATCCATATAAATCATAATTGAAAACAACTATACTATCTCACCTAAATAAAATTTTACCACATCTATTATACAAAATATACATATAAGAAGGATCTAATATCCATAGTATATAACTAAAAATCATGATCATCAGTCAATACCATATAGAAACATTGTCTATTAAATATAAGACATCAAAATGTCATCATCTCTAATAAACATTAAATAAATAATGTCATGAATATCATCTATTGTCCTAAAAGTGTCATGTCAAATGAGAATGCCATATACTATAGGATGATAATTGTAGTAGTTGCAAAAAAAAGTTACCGAAATCAAATAAGAATGTTTCATATGAAATAAGTGAACTACTTATATGAATCAATTAGTCCTAAGGAAGCGATAGAGATTTGGTTGGCACTACAATATTATTTATTTTTCTATATGCAGTAGAGGGCCAGAAGACATTTTGAGTATCTCTAACAAAATAAAGGAGGTAAAATGTGTAGATCTAGAAGGAGGAAAACTCTGGAGATAACTGTTAAGGTAAGACCTTGTCTCTTTATTCCACTAATGTCAACAATGACTTTGTTTAAAGTAAGACCTAGAGATTTGTATATTGTTAAAGCTCAAACCATTTTCATTTGAATGTGTATGTGATTCCATCTTGAAATTGGAAGACATGGAACATGCGATGGGTTGTGTAATGCCCATATCTTACGGACAAAATACAACAAAAAATACCACGATAATTTTTTTGACTTACATTGCTCACTACATAACACCACAAGGGCTCCAAGTAGAGAAACTCAACAACGCATAAGACACTTACAAATGTCATCGACTCACATAGGAACATGACAACACCATATACATGTAGATTCCACACTTTCCCCAAAAATGAATGATAGAAATAATCCAACCACAAAAAGGGACTCAATGATTGGCACACCCACAACACATAATAACCATGATTACATCTTCATTACGATTAACATTCCAATAACATTAGTGTCCAAGGATGATTTGTTTCTTTTTCCATCTACATTTCTTAAATTCATTTCACATTCATCTTACAATTCATAAACTTATGTTGGCTCTTTATCTCTTACAAAAATCTTCATAACTTACATAATTATTTCCATATTTCAAATTCGTACAAAGTTCCTAATTCTCTCATTCTTATGTTAAAGGTTTTTTCTCAAAATATGTTTAGTTGATGTTTAATATTACCCTCATTATGCAAGGGGACCAACCATAAGTTGTCGAGGAAGAAATAATATGATTTACAGGAGGTGAGGTTCAACTTTCCCTTTCCTATACACCTCCTTCCATTCGAAGGACAATTGTTCTCGTACTATGGTGATTTTAGTTCCAAATTTCATATTATTTAGTTAAGAATTTACAAGACATAATTTTATTTTATTTTATTTTTAGTGGACTCTATATTGGCTCAAACACCTAGTCCCACAAAGAACATTTTTATCCATTCTTAACAAAATTCAATGCTTAAATCAACTACAAGGAATTCAAATGAAAATTTGTTCCCAAACCATTATTATATATATAGATATATATTTATTTCATTGACATTGTTTCTTAGGTCTCTTTTTGGTGTCACTTTAAAACATGAAGAGTTACGAAAGTACTTGTATAACTTCTTGAAGAAGTAACATGATTAGAAGCATTATAAACTACACATGAACCATAAGTGATTTTTATTTGAGGTAAGATCTCGTGAATCTACATTTCATGATTCCACATGTGAAATTTCTTTCATTCTTAATATCATAAAATGCATAACAAGGGATGGTGGGACAAAGTTTCTAGTTTTCTAGGTTCTCTTTCAAATCAATATCATTTTCAAGGAGTTCCTTACCATTTTCTACCCACGAGTTAACCCCTTAATTAGCCAAGGTATGGCTTAATTCAAATTTCACCTAAGGATATAAACCTTAAATAAATATGAGTTTAAGATGAGAGTACATATTTATGCTAAACAAGCTTCATGAAAGACTAAGGTGTTAAATTGTTAGTACACTCAGGGTAACACATTTATCTGTAAAGAACTAAGGAGATCATTTACAAGAGTTTAATTTCATTTTACAGTTTCAATTTCTTTTGGGATAAAAAATATCATGTGAGAAGGATGACATTGAGAGTAGAGATTCAATTGTATCATAAGGTTTCATTTTTCCACACTATAAGGATTCATGTATGAAGGGTTGTTATACGCAAGACTTATACTAGGGTTGAGTGTTTCATTTAGAAATCTTTATTACATTTTTAAGGTAAGGAGCACAACACCAATTTTTTAATCAACAATTACACAATGGAAATGAACTACCGATATTAAACTCAAATTCATTTATATATATATATATATATATATAACATTTTACCGAGTGTAATTCTAAATCGAAATGGTATCTACGATTAAATGCATATTTTCAAGGAATATTTAAAACTAGCATCTCATACAGATTACCAAATTTCAAATAAATAACTTTACTGTAACATAACAATACATAAAAATTTTCTTCTATTAACATTCTTAAATTCTAACAACATGCAATGAATCACACCCACGTCATTCCACCATCTTACTTGTATCTTGCAAAACATGTGAGCATGAAATCAATGATAAATCATTGGCATGACATCCACCCAAATCTAACATAATTAATGTTATATAGTCTCCCATTTACTTTATAATAATAATAATTTACATTCGAAAGGAAAAGGGTTAGAGACATGTATTCATTTAATTTCGTTTCACATCATTTCGTAACCAAGGAGAGAGAAAGAGAAAGGAAGGAGAGAGTACGGACTATTTTCCCAAAAGTGAAACTTCACACAACAAGATGCAAGATAGAGTTCCAAAAAGTTGTTTACAAGTGTCCACAAGTTTCCACGGGGTTTGGTAACCCGACGGGGGTCCCACAACTTTATTTTTACATATTCTTGGTAGCTACGAAAATGTTCAAAATAGGCTTGAGGCTAAGAAACCACATTCAAATGTTGTATTTTTATGAGAAAAAACACCATGGTTGAATTTATATATGCCCAATTATATAAAAATATTTCATAGCAACCGACATAATTCAGAACTGGAAAACAGTTTAAGATTGACGACTAATATTCCGGGGCCATCAGTCATAATTGGCCAAGTTGCAAATGATTAAAATTTAGATCCAGGGCTCAGAAAACCACGTATAAAACTAACATTTGATGGAAGAACATGCCACAAAAATAATCCTACATGTTCCCCCATTATGGAGAATTCATTAGAGTCGAAAAAACTGAGAACTAGAAAATAGTTTCCAAACAGCGACATGTTTTCTTGAGCCACCAATCGTAATTGGTCAAATTTGACCTTGTCAAACTAGAACCTGAGGCCTACAAAATGGATTTTCCAAACTATAAAAAAAAATCCTTAAAGCTGAAGGTTCCAGGAAATTGTATAGTGAAAATAATAGAGGTTTGTGAAGGCAGATAAACATTTCATTTTCTGGATTTAAATAGCAAGTTGATACGAAACACAAAATTTCAAATTTAGCACTTCCTACAGATGCAAAATGGTGTCACAAGGCTCCTAGAAGGGTGTCACAAATGTCACATAAGATCATTCGAGGTCAATTCAACAATTTAGGTAACTCCTCACATAATAAGGTACATGTAGAAAACTTGACATCTCCTTTCTAGAGTTACAAATTTCATTTTGCAAGCCTCCAAAAAGTGTGATTTATCCTTTTTTAACAAAGGAGCTGTCAACATATTTACTACGAGGGACTCAACTTCAACTTATTAATAAAAACAGGTACTAAAGCAATCTAGTTTCATCAGGAAGTTTGTTAGATGAACTCAAAATGAGGGTTTGAGTTAATGCTTATCTACCAAGGAATATTTCAATTGTGCAAGCTAGAGTATGACATATTTTTGTTATGAAAACAAGTTTATTTAAAAATGTCAATTCTATGATAGTGCTAAATTTTAAAATTTTATTTCATTCCGAATGAACCACTAAAGAACAAAAATTATAGAAGACAGGGAGAGATGAACCATAATGGGAATGACGAAGAAGTGGGTATGGGGGCTCTAGGATAACAACACAAAAGTTGTTCACATCACCTCTGAGAATGGTTATCCATGACTATCCATATTTAGGTGTGATGTATCCAAGTGTTCCCACAATTTCTGATCCTTGAGCTATTTTTAGCCTGTTATACCAGTCCAGTATCACACCTCCATCTGGCCTTGCATGTAACCAATAATCCAAGCTTCCATTTTCCAAGTAAGAGTAAATTAGTAGCTGGTCATTCCCATGTAAGAAATACCCTTGCAAGGACACGAAAGTTTTGTGTTGGGCTCTTCACAAAGCCTCCATTTTTTCCTTGAATTATATTTCCATTTGTAGTCAGTCTCCAATCAATATTGTTTTTGAACCTTTTATAACATCTCGCGTGGTGGATCTAAATACCAACCCAAAGCCTACAAATTTGAATTCCCTCTAGATTCTTAGTAGTTAATATGCCATTTAGACCACCTTTAGGCTTCTATTTGGAGATAAATCTCTTTAAAAAAATCCCCTCACAAAAATATATGCATCGAAATCACAAAATTATTCGAACAAGAAACTCGAGAGTCACTTTATATAGAGAATTTTTTATCAACTTTCATTTCACATTTATTTTAATAAAAGGAATCGTTTTGACCAATTGTTCTTCTTATATATAGATGTTTGACAAAAGACACAAGTTGCAACATGTTGATGATCTACTAATAGAAAATTTGTTGAAATTTATTGCAACCCCATATTATTATGTGGTCTACAAGGGGTACCAACCAAAAACTTCCACAAAAACACCACAAGTTTAATTGGTGTGTTCCAAGACAAGATCTAATAATCCATACCAACAAAGGGAAGCATTAAGTTAATAATAAAAATGTGTAACAATACTCCCAAGAGTACTCATAACTCACTATACCAACTTTAGACATCACAACACAAACTCCATATATCTACCAAAGCATCACAAAACAAATACATATACCTCCCAATAATCATGGAACAACTCCATATACTTCACAAAACATCAATCACACCCACTCAAGTCTCTTATGCCTACCTCAAGAAATAAAATACGAGATAAATTTTCCTTTTAGCTCCACAAAAGAGGTCGGTCACCCCCTATGGCCCCGGCACATAAGATCCAAACACCTATAACTCAAGTGACATAATAACTCGAGGTTAAAAACCCACTAGTTATCTATAACTCCATAGGGCGTACCCCTATAAAATGAAGTGGGTCCATAGGTTCCACCACTCCATGGTGAATCCCATGACCCTATTCCAACACATTACTATATTAGAACCAACATAACAATCCATTTCAAATTCCAAGTGGCAAAAATATCAATATTTGGGCTAGGCTATAAAAATTTTAAACTTAAAAATAAAATTTAAATATAAGAAAAACAAAAGGCCAAGTAGCCATAGTTAGTGCAAAAAAATTCATGTTAGTGCAATAACCAAATAAAATTCCCAAAATATAAGAACATATTAATCAAGAAAAATGTTCGTTATTGTAAGAAAAGAGAAAATGTTCAATTTATGAATAAAATACGTATATAGGCATAACACATTTTGATAACTATGTGGCCTTACATGGCCACCAAAGGGGTACTCAACAAGTTGATGGCACTCAAAACATTGAGCCTCAGCTTGTAAAATATCATATCAATAATAAAATTGTCATCGTTTACATCGGAATCATCCCAACACCACTTGTGACAAGGCTCAACATAGTCAAAATCACATAGGTTGAATCCATATGATAACCATATCGGGAGATATAGAGGACTAAAATTTGCCATCTATGAGCCTAAGGTGTCTCGCGAAACACAATATACATGACACCCATTGAGCAATGGTCACACATACCAAATGAAAAAAGTGGGTTTTCATCCTATGTAAGGCTCTACTCCTATCTCATACTCAACTCGAGTGACTGGTCAATGGTACCCATTTACTCACTCCAAAAATACAACTTTTATAGATTTCACTTAGGGTTGGTTAGTGTAGGGACCATAACATAAAACATAATTACATCACTAACACAGTGGTGATTCACATAAATTAACCATATAACATCTTACGCATGGTAAATATATAGGGTATAAAAAAATTATTACATTCACTGGTTATGATACATCACATTACCACATTCTACACCCAAAGTGCAATCATTGTACACTAGGTATCATACACTCACCATATGCCCCTAAATCATGACATGAACCATCACATATTACATGAATTATACATATGAGGAACACAATGTCTAACCTTATAACATATAGTCAATTGCAATACAACATGGTGATGCACACAATTCATCACAATATTATGACGAGATTACGATACAATATAATTCACTTTACACCAATTTTGTCATGCAATAAATCAATACATATTCATATCACATAATGCCAAAATGCTCCAACACTCCTCATTCCACAATAAGATTATTTTTCACACACAATAAGGTAGTACAATCACACATGAACTCTTCATAGAATCCATTAAAATGAGAGAGAGAGAGAGTACTCTCATCACAAGCACATTAACATGATAAAAAATACGCACTAAGTGACATACACAACTTGTGCATTCACAATATCACAATTATGACGTAGTTCACATGACACTTATATCACATTACTCTTCCAATTTCTACCACCACCATGCAAAACATCACAAATTCATCTACCCAGAGGTTCAAGAGCTGAACCTCTGCTTTGACACCAAATGTAACACCCATATTTTACACACACAATACAATAGTAAAAATACCAGGATAATTTTGTTTTGACTTATCTTTCTCACTACACAACACCAAAAGGGCTCAAAGTAGATAAACTCAACAATGCATAAGACACTTACATATGTCATCGACTCACATACGAACATGAAAACACCATATACATGTCTATGCCACACTTTCCTTAAAGAATGAATGATAACAATAACCCAACCACAAGAAAGGGACTTAAGGATTGGCACACCCACAACACATCATTACCATGATTACATCTTCGTTATGATTAACATTCCAATAACATTATTGTGCAAGGATAATTTTATTCTTTTTCCATCTACAAATTCTTAAATTCATTTCACATTCATCTTACAGTTCAACCATTTATGTTGGCTCTTTATCTCTTACGAAAATCTTCATAACTTACATAATTATTGCCGTATTTCAAATTTCATACCAAGTTCCTAATTCTCTCATTCTTATGTTAAAGGTTTGTTTCTCAAAATATGTTTATTTGATGTTTAATATTACCCTCACTAAGCAAGGGGACCAACCATAAGTTGTCGGGAGAAATAATACAATTCAAAGGAGGTGAAGGTTCAAGTTCCCCTTTCCTATAAGCCTCCTTCCATTAGAACCGCATTTTTTCTCTTACTATGGTGGTTTTAGTTCCAAATTTAGTTTGATTCAGTTCAGCGTTTACAAGACACAAGTTTATTTTATTTTATTTCTAGTGGACTTTATAATGGTTGAAATGCCTACTCCTACCAAGAACAATTTATATCCATTCTTAACAAATGTCAAAGCTTAAATCAACCATAAGGAATTCAAATGACAATTTGTTCCTAAACCATTATTACACACACACACACACACACACACACACACACACACACACACACACACACACACACACACACACACACACACACACACACACACACACACACACACACACACACACACGCGCGTGCACATTTTAATTTCATTGACATTATTTCTTACATCTCTTTTTTTGCGTCACTTTAAAAAATGAAGAGTTATGAAAGTACTTGTGTAACTTCTTGAACAAGTACATGATTGGAAGCATTATAAAATACACATGAACCAAAAGTGATTTGTATTCAAGGTAAGATCCCATGATTCTTAATTTCATGATTTTGCATGTGAAATTTCTTTCATTCTTAATGTCATAAAATTCATAATAAGGGATTAGGGGACAAAGTTTCTAGTTTCCTGGTTTCTTTAGAGTCACACATTTCAAATCAATTTCTTTTGTAAGGAGTTACTTACCATTTTCTACCCACAAGTTAACCTTTTAATTAGCCAAGGTTTGGCTTAGTTTAAATTTCACCTAAAGATCTAAACCTTATATAAATATGAGTTTAAGGTGAGAGTACATATTTATTCTAAGAAAGCTTCATAAAATACTAAGGTGTCATGTTGTTAGTAAACCCATGCTAACACATTTATCTGCGAATAACTAAGGAGATCATTAACAAGAGTTTAATTTCATTTTATGGTTTCAATTCCTTTTGGGATGAAAAATATCATGTGAGAAGGATGACATCGAGAGTAGATATTGAATTTTATCCTAAGGTTTTAGTTTTCCACACTACAAGGATTCACCCATGAAGGGTTGTTATACACGAGTCTTATACTAGGGTTGAGTGTTTCATTTAGAAATATTTATTACATTTTTAAGGTAAGGAACACAACACCAATTATTTAATCAATAATTACAAAATGGAAATGAACTACCAAATATTAAATTCAAATTCATTTAACATATATATATCCAACATTTTTACCTAATGTAATTCTAAATCGAAATGGTACGCATGATTAAATGCATATTTTCCAAGGAATTCTTAAAACTAGCATCTCATACAGATTACAAAATTTGAAATAAATAACTTTACTGTAACATAAAAAAACATAATTATTTTCTTCTATTAACATTCATAAATTCTAACAACATGCAATGAATCACACCCAGGTCATTTCTCCATCTTACTTATATCCTGTAAAAACATTTGAGCATGAAATCAACAATAAATCATTGGCATAGAATTCACCCAAATCTAGCATAATTAATGTTATCTAGTCTCCCATTTAATCTATAATAAAAATAATTTACATTCGAAATCAAAAGGGTTAGAGACATGTATTTATTTCATTTTGTTATACATCATTTCGTAACCAAGGAGAGAGAAAGAGAAAGGAAGGAGAGAGAAAACACTATTCTCCCAAAAGTTAAATTTCATGAAAGCAGAGCTACAAGATAGAGTTCCAAACAGTTTGTTTACAAGTGTCAACAAGTTTCCACAGGGGTTTGGTAACCCGAAGGGGGTCCCACAACTTTCTTTTTAAATATTCCTACTAGCTACAAAAATGTTAAAAATAGGATCAGAGGCTAAGAAACCACTTTTAAAAGTTGTTTTTTGATGAGAAAACACACAATGATTGAATTTATATGTCCTCGCTTATATACCATTATTTCATAGAAAATGAGAGAATTCAGAATTGGCGAATGGTTTAGGATTAGCAGCTAGTTTTTTGGGGCCATCGGTCGTAATTGGCCTAGTTACAAATGATTAAAATTTAGCTCGGAAAACCACGTCTAA
Source organism: Taxus wallichiana var. yunnanensis (assembly GCA_018340775.1). NCBI lineage: Eukaryota > Viridiplantae > Streptophyta > Pinopsida > Cupressales > Taxaceae > Taxus > Taxus wallichiana. Next base: position 895,003,384 of record CM031242.1, read on the forward strand.
AAATAACATTCAATGAATGAACATGAAATGATAAATTTCCTACAAGTTCCTCCATATATGGAGAATTCATTAGAGTCGACGGAACTGAGAACTAGAAATAGTTCTAAAAGGGTGACATGTTTTCTAGAGCCACTAGTCATAATTGGTTCAATTTGATCTAGTCAAACTGTGACTAGAGGCCTACCAAATAGCTTTTACCAAACTATCAAGAAAAGTATTTTCCTCAAACTAAGGTTCCAAGAAATTTATGGTAAAAATACTAGAGTTTTACAAAGGCGGATAAACATTTCATTGTCCGAGGATTTAAATGGCGAGCTGATACAAAACCAACTTATTAAATTTAGCATCTTCCTACATCTACAAAATGTTGTAACACGACTCCTATAAGGGCATCAAAAATATCACAGGAAATTATTCGAGATTGATTCAAGGATTGAGGTGACTATTGACAAAAATAAGCTCACACATATTTTTCCCTTCTTTGCTTCAATCTGAATTTTTACATATTTTAAGCACTTAATGCCCCTAAAATCATTTCCATTAGATAAGAAATTTCTTCCCCTTTCCATAGATATAAATAAGTCCTTCTAAGTCTTCTTATATTTCAAGTTACGTGCCGACAAGCCTTAGAGGGATATTTTGCCAAAAACAGGCCGGCGGGCCTAGGGAAGATTTTTGCCAAATGGAAATTGCAGACCGGCGGGGTGGCGGGAGACATTTTGAAAAAAATTCCTTTTCACCAAAAGACACAAGCATAATTGCATGCCCGCGGGTCCAAGAAAGATTACTTTTTGTAAAGTGGAAAAAGCAAGCCGATGGGTCCGAAAATGTCTTTTTTCCCAAGTAGAAAATGGGGCCGGCGGGCCCGAGGATGAATTTTTGCCAAAATCGGTTCTGCGGGGCTGAGGAGGAATTTTTTCCCAAGTGTAAAAGTGGGTCGGCAGTGCATGAGGGACTTTGAAATTCTTTGATCTTTTCACAAATGGCACAATTTTAAAGTGCGGGACCGCAAGCTCGCGAAGTCTCGTCGGCCATTGAAAAGTCACAAAACCATGGAGGGTGCCACGTGCCTCATTGGTGCAAATCAAAGGATTGAATCCAAAACGGAGACCTCAAAAAGTGTCGGGATTCCACGTGTCCCATATCTAAAAAAGGGATAGAGTCGAGTAGTTAGAAAGTCAAAATTTGGTAGAACCGATGGAAGGAGCCACTCGTTAACTCGGCATAACTTCAAAGGTAAAATTTAGATTGAGTTTCCAAATGAGCATTAGAATTCCACGTGTCCCGAGGTTTTGAAAAAGCGATAGAGCTAGCCATTTAAAATGACTAAGTATAAGGTTGTCGGCGGAAGCCTCCATGTGTCTCATCGGCGCAACTCCAAGGTTGGGTCCAAAGTGCGGAGACTTAAATGAGTGCCAACTCTCCATGTGTCAAGGGTCCAAAAAATAAAAAAGGGAGACAGAGCGGGCTTAAAACGACTAATTATAGAGTGCGGGGGCAACACCACATGTTGCATCAAGCACAAATATAAAGGCTCAACACAAAATGAAGATGCGAGACGAGAGCGGGCCTTCCACGTGTCCTAGGCCCAAGAAGGGAGCATGCTCAAATTAGCTATGTACAAAAGGCTAGTGGAAGGAACCACATGTCAGCCCGGTGTAATTTTAAGAGTAAAATTTGGAGCGGATTCCCAAATGTGCATTAAGCCTCCACGTGTCCAGGGTCAGATATATGGCCCCACCAAGAAAAAGGGACTTAGCCAAAATACAAAGAAAGGAACAAGCCAGTAGAAGGATCCACGTGTCTCTTCGATGCACTTTTAAGAGGTGAATTTATAGGTTTTCCCCAAACATACACCATCTCGCCATGTGTTCAAATTCTGAAAAGGTAGTGTCGATCATTGAAAAGTGCAAAATTCCTGTAGATGCCTCCATGTGTCTCGATCACATAACTTCACGGGTAAATTCTAGGTGTAGTTTCAAAATAAGCACAAATCCTCCATGTGTCTTGGGTCGAGACACGTCATCTCCACCAAATGGGAAGGACTTAGGCAAAATATAAAGGAAAATGAGGAGCCCGCGGAAGCCACCACGTGTCATTCCGATGTGATTTCAAGAGCGAAAGGAAGGAGTCAAATCTTCAAGATGTGCAAAGATGCCACATGGACCCGATACGGACAAAAATTTTAAATATTGTGCGCCCGCTCCCGATCTTTAGAAAGCCATATATTTTTCTTGGAAACTCAGATTTGGGTGAGAGAGGATTTTTCAAAAAGATCTCAATGCCGAATTCTCACCTACCTCCATTAATGTTTTAGACCGCTAATGTCAGGGGCTGTCAAGTGTCTCACCTTCTGCCATGATGAATAATGGGGATCTTTCTTTCTTAGTAAGGGACAACAACAGAGGCATGGGTTTTGTAGTAAAGCTCTTCATTGCGGTGAGTGGAATTCAATTCATTGCAGGGGTGGTTAGAATAGCATTTGATTTTCCCTCTCTCTTTCTCTCTAATTATTTTATATATTGTAAAGGAGGGGCATATTCAAATGGTTGGTCATTGTTTCTCTCCGACCCCCCTCTCTCTTTCTTCCTTAGGGTATAATGCAGAGTCTAAGCCTCCTATGGTGGCTCTGTAATGGCATCTCCTTACCCCTTGCCTATTGATGATGTACCATGTAAATTTTGGAGAAATAAAATATTTTTCGTGATGCTTCATCCCATCCTTACTTATTTTTTTGTCTCTTCTTACCTCTCATCGTTGTAGTGTATATTGTGCATACTCTAATGTTTTTGTAAGTCATGTGAATCATGCTTACTAGGTCTTGAAGTGGTGTTCTTTGTGAAATTCATATTTGGTCTTTGGTGCATCTTGTCCACCCTCTCCTCTTCTAACCTCTCTCCACTTCAAGCAGCTTGGATCTGTGGTTAGCCACTTCCTTTTTGGTGTATCACCACTTAGTGTAGGCTCTCTTTCACCCTCTCTCTCTCCCTATCTCCTTGGAATGGTTAGATTATGATAGGTTAGTTTTGCTGCACTAGAGTAGCTAGTGGCAGGTAGATTAGGAAGTAGGAACTAGCCTTTTCTAGAGGTCCATCTCATGTTTTGAAATTCCCATGACTTGAGATATCATCCAATGTTTTGTAAACACACCGAATGCCCCAACTCACAACCAAACCATTCGGGAGTTACGTGATTCCACATTAATAGTTTTGGCACACCCGATGGGACATTGAGGTTAAATTTTTCCCACCTTTCTAAGGTGTCTCATTATCTAACAATAATTATTAAGCCACCTTTGTGTGACCACACTAACAATTTTGGCACATTCGGTGGGACATATCTGAATCACCTTACAACTTCATTCATCAAGTAGATGTATTCTTGTGAGATTCAACCTTTTAGGCACATTCAAAGCACATCTAGTGACTCAATCCGTTCAACAACCCATTCTCTCGAGTTGCAGACCTTTTCCATTGATTTCCACCCATCTTCATTCATCTTTCTTTCAATATCTTACATTTTTTCTATTCATGAAGTTGTGCAATCTTGACTTCATTTCTCTCTTGGAACTCACACTTGTAGCAATAGCAATGCAATCCACCTCCAATGCATTTCTCAACTCCTCTATATCAGCATTATGATCAAATTCAGAACCACTATGCTTACCCATACGAGTGGTGTCAAAGCCAGTTTGGCTATGGAGCTTATCAAGAACAAGGGGATGCATACAATGGTGATAGCTACATGGAGAATCCTGGTTTATTGGAGAAGATCCAAAGAATGGAGGCTATCATGGTGTATTCTAGGGCTACAACACATATGAAGGCATTCAGGATTGGTTGTAGGGCACCTTGTCCATGGGGAGGCCCTTTTCCAAGACATTATATCTCTCAGGAGAAGATTGACTTCATGGTTGAAATGTTGCCTCAACTTGCATAGTGGATTGAGGAGATGAGGCTTATGAGTTGGACACAAGGAATCCTTGTCAATGGGTAATTCCACCACCTCCTAGATTTTCTTTCGCTCTTCCTCAATTAGTATCATCGCAGCAATGTCATGAGTCAAGCCCCTCACTTACTACCCCAAGTTTTGATTTCCCTTCTCCATCCCATACTCTTCCATCTCATTTCTTTTCCTCTTCCAATTTCCCTTCCAAATTTGAATCCCCTCCACAAGAGCCAAATGAAATTCCTTCCCCTCTGCCACAAACAAAAAAACAACTAGTGGAGACCCCACCCACCACTCCTACTTTCCCAAGCCCATGTTGGGAAGAGACTCAAGGATCCATTCAAGGATAACAAAAGAAGAGGAACCCAACAGAGAAGAAATGAAAAATAATATGAAGAGTTGGGCTGCTTGATTTGAGTTTACAAAGATTCACTTGTTGGTTAAACCTATGGAGGAGGCTGAGGTTAAGCCACAAGTGGTGGAAGCTCTAGCTACAATACAAGTAGGGGAAGGAGGAGATACTCCAAATCCAAAAGAAGAGGAGTATTTTTCAGCTATGGAGGAATACCATGTATTTTCGAGGCTCCAAGTGTGAAGCAAGTCACAGAAGAACCTTCAGTTTCTCCTCTTACTTTATCCCCTTCAATCTCTAATTTTGAAGAGGAGTTTGATCTTTCAAACTTCATGTTTGAGAATGAAGGAAGCCATGGTGAGAAGGTTGTGGATCAGGAGGACACCATGGAGGAGTTGTAGCACACGTAGTAGGAAAACAAGGAGGAAGATTATCTGTCTGAGTTGGAGGATTTCTTTGATGGAGAGGATCCCATGGAGATCACATCATTTTCTCCTCCATCATTCACCTTCCAAGCACATAAGCCTGCTGCCATGAAGGAGAGCATCCAAACACAGAATCCTGTGTCTCATAACATCCCTTTGGAACCAAGGTTGGAAGATATGAATATTCCATGTTCTTCACAAGAGGAGGAAGGAAAATAGCAAGAGGATGTTATCATCTCTCTCACACCATCCATCCAGAAAAGTCACAAAGAAAAATCCATTGTTGGAGTTGAAGTTAATAACTATGGGCACACTCAAAGGACCATATCGTGCTGCCCAATCAGGTGCTTGTCTTCATTGGAGCCAAGGGAGAAGAAAAAACTATTCATGCCAACTTCAGGGTGAGGATGAGCTTAAAAGCACCAAGGGTCACCATCAGCACCTCCATGAGTCCAATGCTAATTAACTTGAGGAGGTTTTTATTTTTATATAGATACCTTGATGATTTGGGTGGAGCACTGGCTTATAGTTAGTTTTTCACTCATACAAGTAGCCATATTCAGTGTCAAATCATCTACATGGTTTCCCCTCTTGAGGAACGGAAGCTACTTCTCCCTGTCAGTTGCAGGTTTTTTTTGAGTACCCATTCTCTCTAGTAAGTGTAGGAGTAGGTTTAGGTTTGTTTTCATTAGAAAAAGTTCTTATGCACACTCTGCATGTTCCACTTGGAGCATGTATGATTTTTAGTTTTGTACATAGTGTGTTGTGGTGTTTTGTTTCTCGTCCATGGACATTGGAATCACCGTGGTGTGTTTAGGGTCAACTCTGGTTCCAGCGGTGTTCCAAGCGGCTCAGGGATCAGATCTTCGAAGTTCAGATCCAATTTGTGTTTACCAGGTAGACTCCATGCCCAATGGATGCTTTAAGTCCACATGATCATTTCACCTAGCAGGAAGGGGATCCCCATGAGTCACCAAATTGGTGACCAAAATAATCTCACAGATTATTTTGGGACAACTAACACAATTTTCCCATTTTGTGCTTCAATCTAAATTTTTATATATTTTAAGCACTCAATGCCCCTAAAATCATTTCCATCAAATAGAAAATTTCTTCCCCTTTCTAGAGATATAAATAATTCCTTCTAACTCTTCATATTTTTAAAGTTACGGGTCGGCGGGCCTTAGAGGGATTTTTGCCAAAAGTGGGCCGACGGGCCTAGGGAAGAATTTTTGCCAAAAGGAAATTGTAGACTGGCGGGGTGGCAGGATACATTTTGAAAATTTTCCCTTTTCATTAAAAGACAAGTATAATTGCGGGCCGAGAAAGATTACTTTTTGACAAGTGTAAAAAGAGGGTTAGCGGGTCCGAAAATGTCTTTTTTGCCCAAGTGGAAAATGTGGGCCGGTGGGCCGAGGATGGATTTTGCCAAAAGCATGTCTCGGAGCCAAGGAGGGATTTTTACCAAGTCTACAAGTGGGCCAGCAGGTCTATGGGGCACTTTGAAACTTTTTGACCTTTTCGCAAATGGCGTAATTTTTAAGTGCGGGCCCGAAGCCCGCAGGTCTCATCGGCCACTCAAAAGTCACGAGAACCACGGACGGTACCACATGCCTCATCATTGCAACCAAAAGGATTGAATATAAAATGGAGACCCCAAACAGGTGCTAGGATTCCACATGCACCAGATCCAAAAAAGGGACATAGTCGGTAGTTAAAAAGTCAAAATTCATTAGAACCGACAGAAGGAGCCACACGTCAACTCAACGTAACTTCAAAGGTAAAATTTGGAGCGGGTTTCCAAATGAGCATGAGACTTCCATGTGTCCTAGCTCTGAAAGAGGAATAGAGTTAGTTGTTTAAAATGACTAAGTATAAGGGTGTTGGTGGAAGTCTCCACATGTCTCATCAACGTAACTCTAGGGCTCGGTCCAAAGTGCGAGACTCAAATGAGCTCCAACTCTCCATTTTTCAAGGGTCCAACAGAGTAAAAAAGGGAGACAAATCAGGCTTAAAATGACTAAGTATAGAGAGCTAGGAGATAACTCCACATGTCGCATCGATGTAAATTTAAAGGCCCGACCCAAAACGAGACTCGAGACGGCGTGGGCCTTCCACGTGTCTCGGGCGTGGAAAGGAGAAGACTCAAATCGGTTAAGTAAAAAAGGCTAGTGGAAAGAACCACATGTCATCCCAACACAATTTTAAGAGTAAAATTTTGAGCGGGTTCCTAAATGTGTCTTGAGCCTCGATGTGTTTAGGTTCGAGATATATGGTCCCACAAAGTAAAAGGGACTTATCCAAAATACAAAGAAAGGAACAAGCCAGTGGAAGGAGCCACATGTCTCTTCAGCGCACTTTCAAGAGAAAAATCCAAAGGTATTCCTCAAATATGTGCCAGCTCACCACGTGTCTCATCAATGCAATTTCAAAGGTGCAGCCCAAAAGGCAGTCCTAAAACAAGTGTTAACTCGCCACGTGTTCAGAGTCTGAAAAGGTAGGGTCAGCCATTGAAAAGTCCAAAGGCCTATGGAGGCCTCCACGTGTCTCGACCATGTGACTTAAAAGGTAAAAATTGGGGGTAGTTTCTAAACAAGCATAAAGCCTCCATGTGTCCTCGGGTCATACATGGCATCTCTACCAAACAAGAAGGACTTAGGAAAAATATAAAGGAAAACGAGGAGCCCACATAAGCCGCCATGTGTAAGTCTAGCATGATTTCAAGAGTGAAAGGAAGGAGTTGAATCTTCAAGATGTGCAAAGCTGCCACGTGTACTTGGTATGGACATAATATTTTAAATATTGTGCACCCACTCCCTTGATCTTCAGACAGCCATATCTTTTGATTGGAAACTCATATTTGGGTGGGAGAGGATTTTTGGAAAGATCTTTGCATCAGATTCTCACCTACCTCCATTAATGTTTCAGCCCACTAATTTTGGGGGCTTTCAAGTCTCTCACCTACCACCATGATGAAGAATGGGGCTCTTTCTTGTTTAGTAAGGGACAGTGATGGAGGCATGGGTCTTGTAGTAAAGCTCTTCATTGTGGCAGGTGGAATTCAATGCATTGCAGGGGTGGTTGGAACAAAGTTTGATTTTCCCTCTCTCTTTCTCTCTCATTCTTCTATATATTGTAAAGGAGGGGCATATTCAAATCGTTGGTCATTGTTTCTCCCATACCCCCTCTCTCTTTCTTCCTTAGGGTAGAATATGGAGTCTAAGGCTCCTCTCATGGCTTTGTAATGGCATCTCATTCCCCATTTCCCACTATTGATGTACCATGTAACTTTTGGAGCAATAAAATATGTTTCGTGGTGCTTCTATCCATCCTTAGTTATTTTCTTGTCTCTTCTTACCTCTAATCATTGCACGGTATACTGTGTATACTCTTATGTTCATTCCAGGTTGTGGGAGTTGTGCTTAACGGGTTTTAAAGTGGTGTTCCATGTGAACTTCATCTCTAGTCAATGGTGCATCTTTTCCACCCTCTCCTCTAGTCACCTCTCTCCACTTTAGGTAGTTTGGATTCATCATATACCACTTCTTTTTCTGGTGTATCACCGCTTAGTGTAGGCTCTCTTTCACTATTTCTCTCTCTCTCTCCCTGTTCACTTGGAATGATTAGATTAGGATATATTAGTTTTTTCCTACACTAGAGTAGCTTGTGGAAGGTAGATTAGGAAACAAGAACCGACTTTCTCCGGAGGTCCATCTCAAGTTTTAAAAATCCCACAGCTTGAGATATGGTCCAATGTTGTGCAATCACTCTGAATTCCCCAATTAGAACTGAGGCCATTCAGGGGTGTTGTGATTTTGCACTAATATTGACTCCTCACATAACAAGGTACACGTAGGAAACTTAACATCTCTTTTCTAGAGATAAAAAAATTATTTTACAAGCCTTCGAAGAGTGTGATTTATCCTTTTTAACAAGGGAGTGGTCAACATATTTACAGGAACTCAACTTCAACTTGTCAATAAAAATAGGTAATGAACCAATCTAGTTTCATCAAGAAATTTGTTAGATCATAGAAAAATGAGGGTTTAATTTTATGCTTATATACCAAGGAATTTTTAATTGTGTAAGATACGGTATGACATATTTATTTTTTTGAAAACAAGGTTATTTAAAAATGTCAATTCTATGATAATGCTACATTTTAAAATTTTATTTCATTGCAAATGAACCACTAAAGAACAAAAATTATAGAAGACAGGGAGAGATGAACCATGCCTAGCAACGACGAGCGAAGCGGGTATTGGGGCTCTAGGATCACAGCACCAAAGTTGTTCACATCACCTCTGAGAGTGGCTATCTAGGAATGTCCATATTTAGGTGTGATGTATCTAAGTGTTCCCAAAATTTATGATCCTTGAGCTATTTTTAGCCTACTATACTGCTGGTCTAGTATCACACCTCCATCCTGGCATTACATGTAACCAATAATCCAAGCTTCCATTTTCCAAGTAAGAGTAAATTAGCAATCGGTCATTCCCATGTAAGCAATACCCTTGCAAGGACATGATTTTTTTGTGTTTGGATTTTGACAAAGCTTCCACTTTTTCCTTGAATTATCTTTCCATTTGCATGCAGCCTCCAATCAATTTTTTTTTTTGCACATTTTATAACTTCTACCAGAATGGCTCTAAATACCAACCCAAATCCTAACAAGTCGAATTCCCTCTAGATTCGTAGTAGTTAATTTCCCATTTAAACCACCTTCAGGTTTCTATTTGGAGAGAAATCTCTTTAAAAAAACCCTCACACAAATATGTGCATAAAAATCATAAAATTATTTGAACAAGAAACTCCTGAAGTCAACTTTATAAGGAGATTTTGTATCTACTTTCCTTTCACATTTATTTCAATAAAAGGAATCCTATTGATTGAATGTTTTCCTTATATATAGATGTTTGAGAGAAAACATAAGTTGCAACATTTTGACAATCCACCTCAAAATAAAAGTTGTTGAAATTTATTGCAACCCCGTATTATTATGTGGTCTACAAGGGGTACCAACCAAAAATATCCACACAACCACCATAAATTTAATTGGTGTGTTGATGGTAAAGTTTAGAGTTTCCTCAAGATAGCCAACAAAGAAAAGAATGTCGACCAAGTAGGCATAAGAATTCAATTCTATGTGGAATGTTATAACCATCGCTTATGCCTTAAAATATTTTTTTCATTTTCCACATAACATGGGTGCTTGTGAAAAGTAAAAATAATGAATCTTACATGGTCAGGGTGTGTTCCATTAGACCACATATCTTGATTTTTTTTACTGAACAGAAAACTTTCCTTGTGTATGCATCTCCATTGTTTCTTACATGACAACCAAGCAGTTGTAACTAGTCAGACATGCTTTGTCTTACCTATACGTTGAGCAAGAAGATTAAACCCTGCTCCAGAGATTCATTTTTTTCTTACACAAGTTGGGAGAATGTGGCAATGATAGGAGACTATAAACCTACAAGTGCATTAGCATGAAATTTTCAAATATTTTACAACAAATCTCAATCATGTTATGAATCAAAAACCAAGGCAGTCCACGTGGCCAGCAAAAATATGGTGTTTCATCCTCTAGAAAAATAGTAGCCAAGTCATGCAATAATTAAAATAATAAGGATGAGTAGGTGACTAGCAACCCCACTCACCCACTTGCCTACAATAAACAATAATGGACTAGGAATCCAATGTAAGGAGGAAAAAATAAGTGCTCCCAACTAAGAAGAATGATAATTTTCAGTGGTTTGGAGTAAAGAATTCAAAATATAAGGATCAACACCAATCAAAGACCCATCTATTCCCTCTCACCTGCCCCATGCATTATCATTTTTTTGTTATTTTTGACATGATTTTGGTTGCCACTACAGGTTGTATGTATTCCAACATGGCCCAATAGATTTTTCAAAGCTAATGAAAACAAAGAGAGGAAGTGCGGAGGTACCATGAACTCATTTTAAATAATGTCAATGATGGTTCCTATTGAACAATTGACAATTCCAGCCTCAATCCACAAATTTACTATGAGCATTATTTTTTTTCTTTTTACTAATAATTACTTGGTGGTGTAACTGATCATAATCATGATCCTTGAATTAACACGCACAGGTAGATTTTGCAATGGAATGGTTTATGGGAAGGTTCAAATATTTAAACATACTGAGGTTATTAAGGTCAAAAGGTTGTTTTTGTAAATAAATTTAAAGACTCACCACATCTTTGAAGTTTTTGATACAAAAACAAGAATCGAGTGTGCAACATGAGGAGTTTATAGTCATTGATGCAAGGACATGCATCACATATATTGTGTAAAATTTGATCATAAGAAACTGTGTTCCTAAACAACCATGTTGGAGAAAGATTGTTTATAAATAGACCTATGTATTGAAACCTCTCTTAAGGATGACACAATAAGAATGGATTGCATACAATGGTATGTCTATGAGAGGTGGCAATTAACCATTTCACCGATGAGGATAATTGATCTACCACCAAAATTTGATGTCTTGAAATGGGGACATTTTTGATGACCATAGAGGACATGAACCTAGGATATAATATTTAATACTAAGATGAATTTCTTGTCTTTTTGCATTGTAAAATGGAGCTTCCCTCTATTCTACATGGACAAGCTGGAAAATTGCATTAATAAGTTTGGAGGAGAAATTGTTCACCTAGCCAAATATGTATTAATAATCTAATTCCTCTATAGTAATTATGTATCTAATTTATTAAATATGGTGAATCTATTATTTATATTTTGATATGGCCCTACCAATAAAAGAAAATAAACCTTGAATGAAAGAAAAGATGAAATACTCATACATAAGTATTTTCATTAAATTGAAAAAGAAAAGAAAACAACACAAGAATATATTCGATAATATTAAAATTATATTAAAGGAAAAAATTAAAATTACATTACCTATTGATAAAATAAATAACACTATTAAAAGAAATATTTCCCTATCAAAAAACTTATCTATTGATAAAATGCATTCCAGTAACTATATTTCTAATGGAATGTTCTTCATTCAAATCATAAAAAAATATTTCCTCTCGCACTTTCCTCCAACACACACCAGATAACAATAACCATGGTAAAGTATGAACAAATTAAAGATACATACAACGACCCTCCAACACAAAAAAACCATGTCTCTCAGTAACCACATGAAAATGGAGGAGCAGGATTACAAAGATGGGTAATACAATAAAAAACACCACTTCTCATAACCCAAAGAGTATTCCTACTTCAAATAAATTGTTGACTCTCGAATCCTTTACGCACAATATTTCAATTAATCCCTAGCTAGAAAAATTACAAAAAAATATAAAAAACAATGCCATTTTTAAGTCATAATTGTTAGTTTCTTATCTGCAAGCCACCACCAATTGATGTATTACCATAAATTCATGCATAGTGGCGAATTGAAAATGGAGACAAGAATAGGCCAATGATGGGCATGATTGCATGATGGTGATGGAAATCACTTTTCACAAATATTATTTAGGATATTCACGACATATAAGACTATTTATATCTTTCAATTAAGTCATTTCACTTGTAGAGGCCAAGATTAATATACAAACATGCATGCGCTACTTATAAGAATACAACATATAATTTTACTATAGTAAAATCTCCACAATACCTCGAAGATGGGTCTTTTGTAGCACTATTTATGTAACCAAGACCTCCATGACTACACAAATATCATTATCTCTCTTACGTATCATAACCGTGCAAGACAGATTTTGTAGTGCCCACTTCCTTTCGACATATATTAATTTTGATTTTGATTTTGTTGGCTATATGTATGGACATTATAGTATCATTTTGACTTAGCTTGATGTTAGATGATTGTGATACATGGATTATGGTTGGAATTTGATTTATAGTATTATGTGTGTGTGGATTATTAGGGGTATGTTATATTGATGATGATGGACTGTCGACATGGTTATATATTCTGACATTCATGTTTCATTATATTGAGTAGACCTTAGCAGTTAAACTAATCTTGTGATCCATTAATATTAATAAAATGTAGAATTGAGATGTGTCGAAATTGAAATTTGTAACGTTACTTATCTAGATGATGATTTAATTTAAATTATATGTACATTATTGTTGATTTATATTGTATATTTTATCTTGGATGTTTGAAGTGTCCACGAGGTCGAAGGATGTATTGTATGTTTTGGAAGTAAAACATAACACAACAACCAATGGGGGATTGGAAAACAACCACATCGGAATACCAAATGAATTCAACAAGGGTCACCATGGAAACTAGTGTTTTTGGTGTGTGTCTTGTTTGTTGTTAAGGGGTCCTCATGGGGGGGATAACCTCCAAATGTGACCAAGAGGTGTGTTTGTTCTTTTATTTTGTTTCCTTTATTTGATTTTACTATGTCATTATTTAGTGATGTATTTTTCCCCTTTATTAATTATTTAATTTTTGTCTAGATTAGTGAATTAATCATATTGCTAAACTAATCATGGATGGGACAAAATAATTCATTTATTAGATTATATGGCTCTTTGGTTTCTGTGTTGTAAGTTGAGTGCTTAAGATTTTGAGTGTGTACACTCCACCTCTCCTTAGAAATTCGGATTTGTCCTTAAGGATCAATTTTGGAGGCTTGTGGGACAAGTTAAACTTGTCCCACACCTCTTAAATTACTATACCAACCCTACTTATGGGTTGGGGGGTCAAAAATAGACCCCATTATGTGTTTTGGGAAGACAAAAAGGTAAATTTTTATTGCACTTTCTTACATGTATTTATTTTTAGTCCTTAAGGGGTGTGGGCTTAATTTGTGTGTGTAAGTAAAATGTCATTTCTTTACCCACTTATTAATTGTGCTTTGGAGTATGGGGTTGACAAGTGTGATGTGGAGTGGAGAGGAAATTTTGTGGCATCCTACTTGGAGCCACATCATCCCCCTCCTCCTTATCTCTATTTATTCAATTTTTTTACATGAATTTGGGGTTAGTCACTTATTTTTGGAGCTCTTTCTCTTGGATTCTTGTTTTTGGGAGTTTGAATATTGCTTGGAAATTGGCTAGTGTTGAAATTTTTTTGATCTAGTTTTCAAAGAGGAGCTTATCATGGAAAGGTAGGATCTTGCTCTTTTATCTTAGTTCTTAAATTCTTGCATGTTTTGTGATTGTGTGAAATCGTGTTCTTGTTTTTGAAGTGTTGGGTAGAATTTTGACCTTGATTTGGGTTGATATTTGGATATGGGGATGAAATATGTTGGGAGGCATAAGAGATTCTTGTTGGGCTTAAGAGGGAGTGGGTTTTGGATGCCATACCTTATCTTTATTGTATTATATTATGTATTGTGGGAGCCATAAGAGTGATGGAGGCATAAGAGACCTGGTTTTGTTGTGAGGGAGGCATAAGAGACTTGAGATTGAATGTGTTTTCGAGGGATTTAGAGGTGGGAATCCAAACTCTTAGGAGGCATAAGGGCACCCCCATCTTTCCTATATCTTTTTGGCTATTTTAGAAGCCTTTCTTTGGGAATACTTTGTGTTTAAAAATAAGTGTTTTGTGTTTATGTCTTTTATGTGTGTGGTTGTTGAAAGTGAATGTTGAAGCATTGTTTTAGTTGCCATAAGTTAAAACATCCCTTATTTCCTTGTGGTTGGGGCTCGGGGGCCAATGAGATTAATTTCTTCTTCTTCTCATTGGATTTTTAGTTGGGTGGAGAGTGTTGTCTCTCCCCAATTTTTGGTTGTTGTGCCCAAGTGATGAGAAGATGGAGCTTGGTTGAAGATTTGATTTCAGAGCTATGCTTGAAGAAAAATTGTAGCCCTCCTTAGCTTTCTTTTTTGTAAAATTTTTCCCACTTTAAGTTGGGTTGATATTTGGATATGTGGATGAAATATGTTGGGAGGCATAAGAGATTCTTGTTGTGCTTAAGAGGGAGTGGGTTTTAGATGCCGCACCTTATCTTTTTGTATTATATTATGTATTGTGGGAGCCATAAGAGTGATGGAGGCATAAGAGACTTGGTTTTGTTGTGAGGGAGGCATAAGAGACTTGAGATTGAATGTGTTTTGGAGGGATTTAGATGTGGAAATCCAAACCCTTGGGAGGCATAAGGGCACCCCCATATTTCCTATATCTTTTTGTCTATTTTACAAGCCTTTCTTTGGGAATACTTTGTGTTTAAAAATAAGTGTTTTTTGTTTATCACTTTTATGTGTTTGGTTGTTGAAAGTGAATGTTGAAGCATTGTTTTAGTTTCCATAAGTTAAAACATCCCTTATTTCCTTGTGGTTGGGGCTTGGGGGCCAATGAGAATAATTGCTTCTTCTCATTGGATTTTTAGTTGGGTGGAGAGTGTTATCTCTCCCCAATTTTTGGTTGTTGTGCCCAAGTGATGAGAAGATGGAGCTTGGTTGAAGATTTGATTTCAAAGCTATGCTTGAAGAAAAATTGTAGCTCACCTTAGATTTCTTTTTTGTGAAATTTTTCCCACTTTAAGTGGAAGACAATGTATTAATATTTTGAAGGAAATTTGTATTGATTTTGATTATCAAATTTGTAATGTAGGTGGAAATGAAAGAAAATTTAGTGAAGCAAGTTGAGATAATGAAAAAATGTGAATCAAAATAGCTTGTTCTTTTATTAGAATGGTAACCTTAATTAAGTGTGTTGCACTTGTCCCAAATAAATTATTGGAAAGTTAGTATCCCTCATTTTAAGACTTATTGAAAAACTTGGTTATAATTGTTGTGTGAATGGTAGGAAAATAGTAGTTTGAAAAAGAAAAGGGATGGCTACTTCTTGTATTCAATGAGGCTTATAAAATAGTGAAAGAGTTATAATTTTTCATCCTCTTATATTGGTTGAAAGACATTTTAAATTTGTATGTTGAAATGGAAAGAACCTAAGTGTTAGTGATCTTTTACTTGCTAAATAAAATAAATCTTCTCCTAGAACTCAATTTGTATTTGTATTTTTACTTGGATAATGAAGAAAGTTAATTTCTAAGGTTAGCTTGTAATCCTCATTTAGAAATTATTGCAAATCTACAACAAAATGGTTAAGGAAAATGTAATCTATTTTCTCTACCTCACACTTTGCAATATAAAATTGTAAGTTTATAAAAAAGGAGAGATTCTAACACAAGATTTTTACTTGTTAACATTATCTCACATAAATGTATTATTACTTATTGATAGTAATCTTGATACCTTAAAGTATTATCACTATTAAAATATTATTAATATTAATCAACTTATTAATATTAATAATAGATTAATATTAACATACTTTAAATTCTAATACACTTGTATATTAAATAACACACACATATAAATTTAAATGTAAATATCTTGTGTGTGTGTGTGTGTGTGTGTGTGTGTGTGTGTGTGTGTGTGTGTGTGTGTGTGTGTGTGTGTGTGTGTGTGTGTGTGTAGGTTATTTGTATACGTGGTTAAAATAACAAAAAGTTCTAATAAGACAAAAATTATAAATGTGATACTTTAAAACAAAAGTGCAAAAATTATAAAGGTGAAACTTTAAAACAAAAAAATGTGTTGTAATGTATGCTAGGCTGAAAGGGTAGGGGAGATGTTTGCAACATGCACATTGGGGAAAGGGGTTCGGGAGGGTCATCGACCCCACCCCCAACCCATTAATAAATGGGATGGGGGTGGGGTCGATGACCCTCCCCTAAACCAAACATACCATGCCCAAAACGTATTCAAAACTATGTTTCTTTTGTATAGTGGCCACAGATTCTACAGAGGCTTGGTCGGCCAAGTTCTTTTAAAATTGTTTATATATATATATATATATATATATATATATAAATTCTTGATTTCTCTCAATTAAATATATGTCAGTCTACCCAAAAAGGAAATAAATAAAAATATATTTGTATGTATATATATATATATATATATATATATATATATATATATATATATGTATGTATGTATGTATGTATGTATGTATGTATGTATGTATGTATGTATGTATGTATGTATGTGTGTGTGTGTGTGTGTGCGCGCACGTGTGTGTGTGTGTGTGTTTCTATATACACACACACACACACATTTTCTCATACCCAAATGAAAATAGGAAGCAAACTTAACTAAATCACAAAATGGGACAAACCCATTTGCCTACTTGGGAAAATAATATTGAAATGAAATAAATAAATACATGTTAAACCCTTTTGAGGTATAAACAAACGAAAATAATAATGGAGAATGTAAGCCTCCCCAAAAGCTTAAAGGGTCTCCAATGGCTTCTCATCCTTCTCCAACCTACAAAACAAAAAGGAAGATAATGAGCCAAAAGAAAGAAAGAAAGAAGGTAGTTTTTTTAACCAACTTTTAGGGTTAGTTGCCCTTTTTCATCATCAAGGGTACTAAATGAATCCATCCAAGGGATGAGATTCATCCCTAAAAAAGTAGGTGGGGAGTGGGTGAGTGGAATTTGAATTTAAATTTAAATTTTTTAATTCCAAAATACATGGGTTGACTATTTAAAGGGTTAATTTATGGGGTAGGAATACATTTATTAATTCTAACCCCATGTCAAGTGGGTACATTGTTAATGGCTTTAAACCTTGTTGGATAAATTAACTTTGGTATTTTTTTATATTATCCCCTTTACCCTTGAGACTTAATTATGAGATATTTAACTATAGTAGGAATTAAATTATTTATTAAAATAATACTTAAAGAGAATTTAACCATGTTTGGACTAATTAATCCCATTAGATTATAATGTGCATTTTTAATATTTTATTTTATTGAGTAAATTTTATTATTATATATAATTAACTTAGAAATATAATTGTTGTAGCTATCATTTTCGAAACCTTTTACAGGCACACTTTTTAAAAAAATTTACATAGTTTTTCTTGTTAACCCTAGGTTGTTCTTGGGTCTCTTTATGGGTGTTTTAGCCAGGCATTACACTTGGTATAAGAGCCATGAGTTCAAAGCATGGAACCTTGGAGACACATGAGAACATGAGACATGAAAATTAAACCTAGCACATTTTTAAATCTAGAAAACAATGTTATTTGAAAATTGTTTATTTTAGTAAACATGGAAAACTGAATAAAACCTAGAATAATGAACTAACTCTCGCCTTAGTCTGTGTAGGAGGTGCAGACAAGATGAGGGGTCCTTTCACATAGATTTAGACTTTCCACCTCCAAAGCATGTTATAGCAGCCATTCTACCTCATATTTTATAAATGGTTTCGGATGTCAACGCAACTATACATGGAAGATCCTTAGGAGGAAGGTCATCCAAATATGATAGGCACACATCTTTTGAGGCTCGTACATTTCCTCCAAACAGTGAGGAGCATAGGGAAGAGAACTCCCGGGGGAGTCAGCCGAGAGACGATTCACCACGGAGGGGATAGGGAGACATGATTTGAGGACATAGGGATAGGTCTCAGAGCCCTAGACCTAGAGATGCACATGTAGAGAGGCCTACAGGTTGCCGGTCGATAGCTACAGACCATATCAGGGAGATCTTGAAGCTACGATGATCTCACTATTCTCGAGATACATGTGGATTTTAGGCGGTGGCTTGGCTAGTGAGCTTGAGAGGGTGCTTCAAGTGTTTCCCTTGTACGAACAACACAAAATATCATGTTACGATCCATATTCTAAGGGATGGAGAAGGTGTCTGGTGGAGAACCAGATGAGTAGAAGCTCCACATTGATTCGAGAGACGGTTATCTGTAAGATCTTTAAGGAGTAGTTTAGGAGAAGGTACTTATCCCGAGGTTTATTCATGAGAGATAGACAATTTCCACGACCTTCGTCAGGCATCTATTATTGTACCTGAGTATGAGAGTCAATTTTGGACCTACTCCACTATGTCAATTATATGCGGGATGAGAAGGTATGGATTCATAGGTTCATGAGGGGCCTAAATTTGGATTGGTTGGTGCGGTGTGCATCCACTTCCCACGAGACCATAGCAGAGGCCATGGAGAAGGCCTACATTGCAAAGGAGACACAGGGAAAGACGCAACAGGCTAGTGACGAGTTCGAGCTGCATCCAGTAGATGTAGGATAGCAGATTAAGGGCGTCGGCTCCTTATCTTGGTGGTGGACATGGTTCAAGATAGTCTTCTTTCAGTCACCACAAAGCAGCCACCTAAGCAGCAGTAGTAGTAGAAGACTCGTCCACCATTCAGACCTACTTAGAGGTTCGATCAATAGAAAGGATGAAGTATGAGGCCTCCTCATAGGGGTCCCGTTAGGACACAAGGTGCACTGAGAGCTCAATCGGTAGGATCTTGTCTACAAATACCTTTGCGAGCCTATAGTCGGATCATTAGGATCCACAACATAGATCTCTAGAGTCTTGGATGGAGTTGTATCTCATGGGAGAGGATCGGTGTAATCATTATGGTTGTGGCGTTGTTGGACATCATTGGAGAGAGTGCCCACATAACCCTAGTAACAAGGGTAAGGTTTAGACTTTAGAGCCATCTATTGGTGGCATGGGGCACAACATCGGATTTATGCAAGTGGCCAAGAACCGCAGGATGAGCACCAAAGTCTTGTCTTAGAGATGACAGTAGCATTGGTGGTATTCCTACCTCCATTTTGTTTGATTCTTGTTCATCATATTATTTTATTGCACCATCCTTAGTAGAGCATTGTAGGCTGGTGGCAATTAGGTAGGGCCTTAGTTGGGATGTTAAAATGGCTTCTGGAGCCAAAATTTTTGTAGACTCCTTAGTTAAGGAGTGTGTAGTGGATTTGGGACCCTTCACCACTACCTCGGATCTTTACATCCTTCCTCTGGGTTCTTATGGAGTCATCTTGGGCATGGACTGGTTGTTTGCACACAAAGATAGAGTGGATTGTTACCATAAGACTATATCATGTATAGATGATCTAGGAGTTGAGTAAGTGATAATCGGAGTTAAGAGGCCCATTTCCATTCACACCATCTCTGTTATGCAGCTTAAGCGGTGTGTGTGATGAGGATGCCAGATGTATGCTATTACGGTTAGTGACAGATTGGAGGATGATTCTAGTGGGCCATCCGTTGATGACCATCCCATCTCAGTAGAGAGTTTTTTTATGTCTTTCTAGGGGAGCTACTGGGGTTATCTCCCCCACGTGAGATATATTTTCACATAGATTAGGTTACGGAGCAAATCCTATCTCACGAGCACATTATTGAATGACTACTCCTGAGCTCTACGAGCTCAAGTTGTAGCTTTAGAGCATCATAGAGAAAGGCCTAATCCATCATAGTGTGTCCCCTTGGGGTGCACCGGTGATTTTCGTAAAGAATAAGGATGGATATCTATGGTTGTGTATTGATTACCACTAGGTGAACAAAGTAACCATAAATATTTATACCCCTTTTGTGCATTGATGTATTATTTGATCAGATGAAGGGGGCCATAGTCTTATACAAGATAGATCTTAAGTCGAGTTTTCATTAGTTCAGGATCACAGATGTAAATATTCATAAGACCACCTTCTGTATAAGATATGGCCATTACGAGTTCATGGTAGTGCCTTTTGGTTTGACGAATTCCCCATAGTGTTCATGAGCTTAATGAATGGGGTGTTCAGAACATTCTTAGATCACTTCGTGCTCATTTTCCTTGATGAAATTCTGATTTACTCACGTATGCATGAGGAGCATGAGGAGCACCTTCACCACGTTATTCAATGTCGTCATGAGCAACATCTTTATGGGAACCTGGAGAAGTGTGCATTCTTTCAGACAAAGGTGCATTATTTCGGCAACATAATTTTTGGGGGAAGGTATCACAGTTTATCCTTCCAAGATTCAAGCTATTATGGATTAGGTAGTACCCACTAGTGTGATAGAGGTGCAAAAATTCATGGGTTTAGCAGGATATTATATGAGATTTGTGTAGGACTTCTCTCGGGTTTCACACCCCATCACTTCCCTTCAGTGGAAAGGGAAGAAGTTTGTATGGTCAGATAGATGTGAGCAGGGACTTTAGGACACTTTGAAGGAATGCCTCATGATAGTTCCTATTCTTGCGGTGCCTGCACCCTCGGGGCGAGTTCTTCATATGCACATATGTTTCTTTCGTAGCTTTGTTGTAAATATCTCCCCAGGGTAGATATAGACAAACGAAGAATATGGAAATTAGAGAAACTCGAGCCCGATTTTTTGCATCACCCAATGCCCTTGGCGCGAGTAAGAGGCGCATGACGAAGGTGTCGACACAAAAATGGATGCGCCCTTGGCACAGGTAAGAGGTGCACGACAAAAGGTGTCGACACGAAAATGAATGCGCCCTTCGCGCAGGTAAGAGGCGCACGACAGAAGGTGTCGACACGAAAATGGATGCGCCCTTGCGTAGGTAAGAGGCGCATGACAGAGAGTGTCGACACAAACATGGATGCACCTTTGGCATAGGTAAGAGAGTGTCGACACAAACATGGATGCACCAAGACACACCTTCAGGCGGTGTAACATTTTGAGCACCGACAGAAGCGGACCACAGCGCAGATATTTAGATGGCCATAACTTT
The DNA here is from genome assembly GCA_018340775.1 of Taxus wallichiana var. yunnanensis. NCBI lineage: Eukaryota > Viridiplantae > Streptophyta > Pinopsida > Cupressales > Taxaceae > Taxus > Taxus wallichiana. The sequence goes on from CM031242.1 coordinate 895,024,659, forward strand.
TGACAGGGAGCTTGGATTCATACAAGGTTGGAATTTTTGGAAATCTTACGAGGTCCTCTGTCCAACTATAATTGGGTGGGAACAAGTTCTTAAAAATACAAAATACGAGTTCGCCACTTTTTAAGTTTGCTAGGGTTCTCACCTACCACCATAATGAGATAAATTAATTGCAACCTTTGGAGGTGGTTGGGGTAGTTTTAGATTTTCTCTCTCTTTTCTCTCTCATTCTTCCTATAAATTGTAAGGAGGGGCTTATTTCTAAAGGTTGGAAATTCTTTTTGCCCCTCCCTTCTTCTCTTTGGCAGGTGAATTTGTGGAAGTTCAAACCTCCCATTTAAAAATGTAATACAAATTTACCTCTTGGCATTCTGTAGTGTATTGTATCAATCTTTGGAGCAAATAATGCATGTCTATGGATGATTCTCAACCCTCTCTGTGCTCATTTGTGTCCTCCTGATCTTTCACTGCAAACCTGGTTATCTGTGCATGATCTTGCATTACATTTTAATGGTCTATTTTTATTGGCAAGACAGGTGTTCTTCATTCCTCGGTGCATCACCTTCATTAGTTTAGGTTTATTTTTATGCATCTTCTTACCTATCTCCTTGGCAAGTTAGTTTAGGTTTTGAGTAAACCCTCTACATTTTTACGTGTGCATCTGAACAGAGGAATAGGAACCGGCCTTCATCCGGAGAGCTTTTCCGATTTTGCAAGGTCCCACACTTGGGAAAAGCTCCATGTTATGCAATCGCAGTGAGAGTCTCAACCCATCAAGTTGTAGACATTTAGGGGTGCTGTGATTCGCCACCAATAGCAAGACTTGGAGTGGTGTTGGTGTAGGAGGGAAAAGTAGTTACTTTTGAGTCTCACAAACTTAAATATTATGAGATCAATTATCCAACTCATGATCTTAAGATTGTAGCAATTGTACATGCCTAGGTTTGATGGAGACACTTCATTCTTGGCTAGAGATTTACACTCAGGACTGATCACTTGAGTCTTTTCGACCTCTTCACACAACGGAATCACAACACTCGTTAGTGGCGTTGGATGGATTTTATTTATGAGTTCAATATGGAGATAGAGCATGTGAAGGGGAAGGAGAATGTCATTGTAAATTCTCTTAGTAGACAGAGACATGTGGTTATGACCACTTCGGTGGGCATATATTTACGGTGCACGATATTACAACAGCTTCCTCATGACAGCTTCTACCTTACAGCCAGAGTAGAGATTGAGTCTCAGAGACCCCTTGAGGGGAATGTTGACAATTTTCATTGGAGATAGATGGTCTTCTCTGACACATAGGTTAGATATATATACCTAGAAATGGAGGCTTGGGACAGGAAATTTTGACAGAGGCTCATTGTGCACCTTATTCCTCCCATCCCAGTGTGAATAAGATACATGCCACCTTAAGGCATTTGTCCCATTGGAGGGGACTTCAGAGAGACGTGACTCATTTTGTGTCACATTGTTTAGAGTGTCAGAAGGTGAAGGATGAGCATCAGCATCCAGCTGACCTTCTCTTTCCTCATGCTATATCAGAGTGGATGTGGGACACCATTTCCATGGACTTCATTTTTGGGTTTTGACGTCGAGATACCACCACTACGCCATCATGGTCATGGTGGATAAATTGATGAAATTTTCTCATTTTTATCTTGTGAAGACCACCTACACATCTAGTGCAATGGCACGGGTATATCTAGATGAGATTACCGGTTGCATAGGATTCTATAGAAGATATTTTATGATTGTAACCCTTTGTAAACTTCCCACTTCTAGACTACCATGAAGTATGCCCTCGGGATGAAGATTAATATCAGCACAACCTATCACCCCGACGTAGATGGATAGACCGAGCGGGTGAATCTGATCTTGGAGGACATGCTTATGATGTAAATTATGGATCATTAGTTGATATGGGAGGAGTATTTGTACTTTGTGGAGTTTTTCTACAATAATAGATTTCATATTTTGATAGGCATGGATCCTTTTTAGGCACTGTATGGTAGAGAGTGCAGGACACCTCTTAGTTGGGACAAAGTTAGAGTTAGAGAACAGGTTTCTCTTGGACCAGCTTTTTACTACGGATGAAATGGAAAAATGCATGTTTGGTCAGTAGTGTTTGTTGTTTTGTTATGATCAAGTGGGACAAATATATGCTTTGATGAGGTAGAGGATAGGTAGAAGAAGTATGCAAATCCGCATACGAAAAATAGTAGTTTTGATGTGGGCATGGATGTGTTCCTTCGTGTCAGGACACATAAGATCCCTATCTGTTACGGAAAAGGTTCTAAGCTAGCTCCTAGGTTTGTGGGTCCCTTTGAGATTTTACAGACATATCGGTTCTTTGGCCTACCATCTAGCATTTCCACCCAGTTTGTCTCACATCCATGATGTATTTCATGTTTATGTACTTAGGAGATATATAGAAGATCCTTCCAATCTTCTAGATTGGACCTCATTATAGGTGTAGGATCAGGCGCATGTGATGGTGTAGCCTATCCGCATTTTAGAGCATAGGACCTTGGGCCTTCAAGGTAGAGATATTGACTAGGTTTGAGTCCAAAGTGGGACAAGTATTATGAGACTGTTTCTACATGGGAGGATGTTACAGTGCTACGAGAGTCGAATTTTCACACCTATTCCACTGACTTCTAGCAGGAAATTGAGTCTAAAGGAAGGGGGATGTAGTTCCCACTTCCCTTTGTAACCTATTACTTTTGATTTTCATACTATTGGCTATATGTATGGACATTATAGTATCATTTTGACTTATCTTGATGTTAGATGATTGAGATACATGGATTATGGTTAGACTTTGATTTATAGTATTATGTGTGTGTGGATTATTAGAGGTATGTTATATTGATGATGGTGGATTGTCGACATGGTTATATATTCTAACATTTATGTTTCATTATATTGAGTAGACCTTAGCGGTTAAACTAATCTTGTGATCCATTAATATTGATAAACCGTAGAATTGAGATGTGTCAGAAATTGAAATTTGTAATGTTACTTATCTACATGATGATTTAATTCAAATTAAATTTGCATGCTTGTTGATTTATATTGTATATTTTATCTTGGATTTTTTATGTGGCCACAAGGTCGAAGGAGGTATTGTATGTTTTGTAGGTAAAATATAACACAACTACCAATGGGGGATTGGAGACCAACCACATCGGAAAAATGGATTAATTCAACAAGGGTCACCATGGAAACTAGTGTTTTGTGGTGTGTGTCTTGTTTGCTGTTACGGGGTCCCCATGGGGGAGAACATCCAAATGTGACTAAGGGCTGTGTGTGTTCTTTTATTTTGTTTCCTTTATTTTATTTTAGTATGTGATTATTTAGTGATGCATTTTTCTCCTTTATAAATTATGTAATATGTGTTTAGATTAGTGAATTAATAATATTGCTAAACTAATCATGGATGGGACAAAATAATTCATTTATTACATTAGATAGCTCTTTGGTTTATGTGTTGTAAGTTGATTTTTAAGATCTTGAGTGTTGTACACTCCAACTTTCCTCAAAATTTGGATTTGTCCTTAAGGGTTAATTGGAGGTTTGTGGGACAAGTTAAACTTGTCCCACACCACTTAAATTACTATACCAACCCTACCTATGGGATAGGGGGTAAAAAATAGACCCAATTATGTGTTTTGGGAAGACAAAAAGGTAAATTTTTATTGCACTTTCTTACATGTATTTATTTTTAGTAATTACGAGGTGTGTGCTTAGTTTGTGTGTGTAAGTAAAATGTCATTTCTTAACCCAATTATTAATGGTGCTTTGGAGTATGGGGTTGACTAGGGTGATGTGGAGTGGAGAGGAAATGATGTGGCATCCTAATTGGAGCCACATCATCCCCCTCCTCCTCCTTTCTATTTGTTCCAATTTTTTAGAGGAATTTGGGGTTACTCACTTATTTTGGAGCTCTTTCTCTTGGATGCTTGTTTGTGGGAGTTTGACGATTGCTTGGAAATTGGCTTGTTTTGAAGATTTTGGATCTAGTTTTCAAAGAGGACTTACCATGGAAAGGTAGGATCTTTCTCTTTTATCTTGCTTCTTAAATTCTTGCATGTTATGTGATTGTGTAAAATGGTATTCTTGTTTTTGAAGTGTTGGGTATAATGTTGACCTTAGGTTGTATTGAGATTTGGATATGGGGATGAAATATGTTGGGAAGCATAAGAGATTCTTGTTAGGATTAGGAGGGAGTGGATTTTGGATACCCCATGATATCTTTATTATATTATATTATGTATTGTGGGAGCCATAAGAGTGAGGGAGGCATAAGAGACCTGGTTTTGTTGTGAGGGAGGCATAAGAGACTTGAGAATGAACGTGTGTTGGAGGGATTTAGAGGTGGGATTACAAACCCTTGGGATGCACAAGGGCACCCCCATCTTTCCTATATCTTTTTGGCTATTTTAGAAGCCTTTGTTTGCGAATACTTTGTGTTTAAAAATAAGTGTTTTGTGTTTATATATTTTATGTGTTTGCTTGTTGAAAGTGAATGTTGCAGCATTGTTTTAGTTGCAATGAGTTGAAACATCCCTTATTTCCTTGTGGTTCGGGCTCGGGGCCAATGAGAATAATTTGTTCTTCTTCTCATTCAATTTTTTTGGGTGGAGAGTGTTGCCTCTCCCCATTTTTGGTTGTTGTGGAGAAGTTATGAGATGATGGAGCTTGGTTGAAGAGTTGATTTCAGAGCTATGCTTGAACACAAATTGTAGCTCACCTTAGCTTTCTTTTTTGGAAAAAGTTTTCCACTTTAATATGAAGACAATGTATTAATATTTTTAAGGAAAGTTGTATTGATTTTGATTATCAAAGTTGTAATGTAGGTAGAAATGAAAGACACTTTAGTGAAGCAAGTTGAGATAATGAAAAAAATGTGAATGGAAATAGCTTGATCTTGTAGTAGAATGGTAACCTTCATTAAGTGTGTTGCTCTTGACCCAAATAAATTATTGGAAAGTTAGTAGCCCTCATTTTAAGACTTATTGAAAAACTTGGTTATAATTGTTGTGTGAATGGTTGGAAAATAGTAGTTTGAAAAAGAAAAGGGATGGTTACTTCTTTTTTATAAAAATGTGAAAGATTTATAATTGTTCATCCCCATATATTGGTTGAGAGACATTTTAAATTCGTATTTTTAAATGGAAAGAACCTAAGTGTTAGTGATCTTTTACTTGTTAAATAAAATTAATCCTTTCCTAGAACTCAATTTGCATTTGTTTTTTTCCTTGGTTAATGAAGAAAGTCAATTTCTAAGATTAGCTTGTAATTCTCGTTTATAAATTATTGCAAATTTACAAAAAAATGGCTAAGGAAAATGTAATCTATTTTCTCCTATCTCACACTACAATATCAAACTAGAAGTCTATATAAAGAAAGAAGGAGATATTCCAACGCAAGATTTTTACTTTCTAAATCAGCTCACATAAATTTATTATTACTTATGGATAGTAATCTTGATACCTTGAAGTATTATCAATATTAAAATTTTATTAATATTAATAAACTTATTAATATTAATAATATATTAATATTAACATACTTAAACTTTTAATACACTTGTATATTAAATTATACACACATATATATCTCGTATGTATAAAAGTAGGTTATTTGTGTACGTGGTTATAATAACCAAAAATTTCTAATAAGACAAAATTTATAAATGTGAGACTTTAACACAAAAGTGAAAAATTTATAAAGGTGAAACTTTAAAATTAAAAAAATGTGTTGTAATGTATGCTAGGCCAAAAGGGGAGGGGAGATGTTTGCATGGCTTGCACATTGGGGAAAGGGGTTGCGTGGAGGGTCGCCAACCCCACCCACACCCCATTAATAAATGGGATGGGGGTTGGGGTAGGTGACTCTCCCCCAACCAAACTAACCATGCTTGAAACTTATTCAAAACTATGTTTCTTTTGTACATGGTGGGTCTGAGATTCTATAGGCTTGGCCGGCCGATTATTTTTTAAATTGTTTTGAATACATACATACATACATACATACATACATACATGTATATGTATGTATGTATGTATGTATGTATGTATATGTATGTATGTATGTATGTATGTATGTATGTATGTGTGTGTGTGTGTGTGTGTGTGTGTGTGTGTGTGTGTGTGTGTGTGTGTGTGTGTGTGTGTGTGTGTGTGTGTGTGTGTGTGTGTGTGTGTGTGTGTGTGTGTGTGTGTGTGTGTGTGTGTGTGTGTGTGTGTGTACACACACACACACACACATTTTCTCATACCCAAATGAAAATATGAAGAAAACTTAACTAAATCACAAAATGGGACAAACCCATTTTCCTACTTGGGAAAACAATATTGAAATGAAATAAATAAATACATGTAAAACCCTTTTTGATGGTATAAACAAACAAGAAAAATAATGGAGCTTGTATGCCTCCCAAAAGCTTAAAGGGCCTCTAATGGATTCTCATCCTTCTCCAACAACCTACAAAACAAAATGGAAGATAGTGAGCCAAAAGAAAGAAAGAAGGTAGTTTGTTAAAGCATATTTTAGGGTTAGTTGCCCTTTTTCCTCATCAAGGGTCCTAAATGAATCCATCCAAGGGATGATATTCATCCCTTAAAAATTCGGTGGGGAGTGGGTGAGTGGAATTTGAATTTAAATTTAAATGTTTTAATTCTTAAATACATGGGTTGATTTTTAAGGGGTTACTTTATGGGGTAGGAATATGTTTATTAATTCTAACCCCATGTCAAGTGGATACATTTTTGATGGTTTTAAACCTTGTGGGATAAATTAACTTTAATATTTATTTATATTAGCCCCTTTATCCTTGAGAGTTAATTGTGAGATATTTAACTATAGTAGGAATTAAATTGTTTATTAAAATAATACTTAGAGAGAATTTAACCATGCTTGTACTAATTAAGCCCATTAGATTATAATGTGTGTTTTTAATATGTTATTTTATTGATTAAATTTTAGTATTAGATATAATTGAATTAGAAATGTAATTGTGGCAGCTTGTCATTTTTGAAACCTTTTGTGTGCATCCTTTTCACAAAAAATTCTAGCTAACCCTAGGTTGTTCTTGGATCTTGTGCGGGAATTTTAGCAGGCATCACATATTTAGGAATCCACACAAATATTGTCGTCCCTCATTCATATCAAAACATGTTAGTCTACATTTACTTTAGGGTTTCCAATGACATGCATGAATTTCATCTTCTCGTGCTTTAACATCCTCTTACGCCATGTACATCATCAAAGGTTCTACGAAACTTGAAACATACGGAAGGGGGTTTCATTACTATTCTATACAAATTGTCTTTTATATTCTCTGTTATATCTCAAATGTTTTGATGCTTTGCATAGTACTCTTAACAAGTCTAATAATTTAAATTGAAAATTATGTTCCCCCACCTTCCATCCTAAAATATAACACTCAATTTATGTTCTTTCTCTCCAATAACATGTAAAACAAAAAAACTACATGGTTGGACTTAAATTAAATCCAATTGCATTTTTTCAAATTCATATATTAATAATTGTTATAAATGATTTTTTTGTTAAAGGTAAAATTTGTTGGGTATTATATCTTTGTTAAGAATGGCTAACCTAAAATGCCATACATTCTAATGGATTAGTAATTTTTGTTATTTTAAAAATTACATTATGATGCATTTGATAACATAAGAAAAAAGAACGAATACAAGAAAAAAAAACTAAACACAATGAAAATAAAGAATATTTCATATCATAAAGTACATTTTATTAAAAAATATTTGACACATAGTAATTGTGGCAGAAATTTAGATAATTTTAAATATTTTACACAAAATATATGTTGAATACATCATATCGTATGGGAAAATAATGTTTATTTTTTTGGAGTTGTAATTATCATTGAAATGTATAATATCTTTAAAAAAATTAATCTTATGTGATGGATTTTAAAAATTAATGAAATAATACTATAAAATAGAATTAAAAAACACTTCCTATTATGTTTGGATGAATGCCCATACCCCATTTCAAAGTTCTTGTATTTCTAAGGCCCCCAAGTATGATATCAAAGTTGTGATGATTACTTGTATAATATCTATTTTTTACACTTGGTGAAATGGTATAATGGTCGATAAGGATGATTGTGTCTTCTGAAATCTATAATAATGATATGTCCTCAAAAATAATAATGTTCTATCATTTTGTCAAACAAATAGCATACACCAATTAAATATACCATTTAGTGACTATCCTAAGACAATCGCATGCCATGAAATGATATCCATTTGGAATATTTTTAAAAATAAATTCACAAAAAGATCGTGAGATTTGGGCTCTGCTTGGCTTCCTTTTTCATGCTATATGTTTTTAAGTTAATTGTATGTCCTTATCCCTTCTAGAGGTCTTCCCTCGACTTATCATAGTGAGTTTCGGTCCATGATCACCACTTAGGCGGTGTTCACACTTATAAATGGCCACCACCTCCCCAAGATCGATGACTATTGATTCTGGAGAGCATGGCTCCTAGGCGCACACGGAAGTTTTTCCCGGAGACTAAAACGAGGTATGGAGTTTGAACCCTCCCCATATGTGGTTATTGCTCATGAGTTTTTAAATCCTATAGTGACTTGGTATCATAACCACTTCCTTATTACCTATTTTTGTGGCCGCATCCCATATGAATCATATTTACACAATTGGATGAAAACCCATTGGGAGTCTTTCAGATTCTAGGTTTTTAGTGTTCGCAATCTCACCAAAGGTTTTTATCTATTTACCTTTTGTGAACCCTCATAGGTCCTGACCCTTATGAATAAGTTGGGGTGTTCGTATTTAGGAAATACCCTTCTTGTCCTTTCCTCTTGGACTTTGGATTTGAGCCCGACTAGCTAGGTTTCACTCAAAATCCATGTTTATATTGAGCTCCTCAGTGTTCTTATTCATCTCTGGTGATTTTTAGATGAGATAGTAAAACCCATTAACAGGGTGCTATGCCATGAGCAAGACCATTTTTATTCCTGGCCTAATAAGTGTGTATGTGTCAAAGTGGACCTGGCAAAGGATTTACAGGACCACCTAATATTGAGGTGGGGTCCCTGAAAATATCTCAAAAGGTCATGTATTTTAACCTCTCGAACATGTGTTTTTGTAACCATGCCCCGAACCATCATATTAGGGATTTTCCCTTTTAGCTCACTCTAAGCCTACTCCCATGCCATCTGTAACACCAAAAATTGTGGTTACTCCTCAAGATGATGGTTGGAAGGTGGTGCATTCAAAAAAGAACTTGGAGGCAAGGGTATTCAATAGAATTTCCGCCCCCATCTTCTCCTTGGCCGTCACCACCAAAGATGAGCCTTTGATAGAGAAACCTAGTCCTTCAGGTTCTATTTTAGCCACCGCCTTAGAGAGCCAAGAGATGGAGACGTATGTTGAGAACTCTAGGAATTTAGCTTCAATGTCTCTCCTAACGCAACATTCATGTATCCCACCTCGCAAGGTGGAGTACGGCATGTGGGGAGTTAATGGGGCTTAGTGCCGCTCCATTTAAGTCGAGCCTTCTCATTTAGACCAGATTCAACTTTCTAATAATTTTTCCATTCTTAGATTTGAGGACGGTTTTCCAGAGGGGAAGGGAGCATTTGATATGTTTGATTTTTCATGAAATATGTGGGGGTTGATAAATCCCTTACAAAAAGTCTATGTTCATTTAGGTTATCATTTAATTAGCGGTTTTGATTTTCTTTACCTTCAGGAAATCAAGATTTCTTATTTTTTGCTTCAAACTTCATTGATGTGTATTGCCCCTGATTCTGTGCACTTTCACACTCATCACATTATTGGTCGATAACGGTGCTAGCATTTCCATCACACTGAATTTTTTGACATTAATTATTTCCTCAGGCCACAACCTGAGTCATCAGGAGGTGTGGGTTATTTTGCATATTAATTATATGTCCTTTGGTATTCTTAATATTTATGCTCTTAATGACAGTACCGAAAGAATATTATTATTGCAGTGGTTAGGTGAAAACTTACTATTGATTAATCACATCACCCCGATCTATTTTGAAATTTGAAGCATTGCCAAAGTTAGTGAGATTTCGTAACATGGAGAATTTCCTAAAGTGTGTGACTTTGAATTGGGAAAGCTCTCCTGGATAAGTAGGGCTTCCTATCTTATCCTAGTTCCAATTACTCTAAAGTGAAAATAGTTGCATATCTAACCCTAATATAATATTTCCAAGGAAACATGAATAGAGAAAATGCATGAAATTAAAACCAACTCTAAGGGAAGGTGTTGCACCAAGAAGGATGGCTAGATAACTCCGCATAATAAGCACAACATAACCAGAGTCTTGTAATGAAAACAAAACATTGGACAATAATTTGTATGTGATGAAAGCCTAGAAAAGATGCAATAAAACACAAAAGGGGTGTTTGAAATGTCAAAAATCTGTTTATATTGCTTCAGAAATTGATACAATACACCACACTCAAGCTCAAAGGCACATATCTTGCATTACAATGTCCAAAGAAGAAGGTTTGGAATCTCCACAAAATCTCTTACAGACAAGAAAGAAGAAGGGAGGGGAAGATACAAGTTTTCCAACTACTTTAAAATGATCCCCTCCTTACAATATATAGGAAGAATGAGAGAAAAGAGGAGAGAAGGAATTCAAAATCTTGGTTAAACCACAAAAATTACATTAAAATCACTTGCAAAAATGATGTTTGCCACTGCAAAACCCATGCCTCCAGATACTCTACCTTGCTAGAGAAGAAAGGAAGCCCATACCTCTTTATGTGGTAGGTGATAAAAATAGAAACACACTCTAAAATGAGAGACTCAGTACTTCTTCAATTTTAAATACTTAGTCTCACTAATATAAAACTCCAATTTCATGCAAATCTGAGCTTCTATTCAAAAGTTATCACTGTCTGAAGATGAGGGTGCCATACAAAGAATAAATTCTAGTAGTTGGCTCTATTTTTTGGGATTTTTGGCCTTTTTGAGTCCATGTGTCCCAATTGTCAGGAAAATTTTCCCGACCATCTCTCACTTCACCGGCTGCGGCTATTTTGGATTTTCGGGGGTCACATACTTTTGTTCAAACCGTCCTTCGACCACTCGAGACATTCTTTTCTTCTTTTCCATAATGAAATGGCTACGACCAAATCAGCTTTTCCGAATTTTGGGTACTTTTGTTATAGTTGTCCCTCGATCAGCTCTGGATATTCTTTTTCACCTTTATTGCAATGAACTTACTGCAACCAAATTGGCTTTTCGGGCATTTCGAGTACTTTTATCCCAGCCTATCTCTCGGACCGCTCAAGGCAATTTTTTCCACTTTTGCCACATTTTTTGTTGATTTTTCTAAGAATTTCCCATTTCTTCTCTAAAAATCCCCCTTCAATCAACCTATTATCTCTGTTTTGGTCTTGTGTGCATTTGCTTGCTCATTTAAATTATGAATTTCACTGGGAAGGGAAATTAGATAACACTTAGCTTTTTCTTGTTAGTTAGTTTGTGGAAACTTTAATATGGTGGAGCATCCTAATGATAAATTTGGTGTACTCTCGATGCGCTAGTTCCTTGGAGAATAGGCTACTCAGTATTACTTCAAAATCTGTTGGGGCCTTTTCTGATCTGATTCTCAACCAGCGACAGGATTTTATGGATTCCACTTGGTTTACTTGGACCAACCTTTGAGAATGATATGATTGCATATTAAAACATATAAATTGTTCTCTTCTTACTCAATGAGCCTATTTTAATTTTGAAATGCATGGCTCCACTTTTTTCAAGGTTTGGTCCTCTGTCATTTTTTGATACCATCATCTAATAACATTTAAGTTTGTTTGGTAGAGGGCATTCCTAAGGTGTTTAGTACGCAATTTTTTCTCAATGTCTCACTTCTTCGTCACCTTGGAGTGATCTATCTCATCACAAAAATTTAAAACATGGCACCACATCCCGGTTTTGTAGCCATCTAGCACTCTTGGTGGGAGGCCGTGCTACAATGCACCTCCAAATTTCTTCGCCAGTTGAAAAGATAGGTTTCTCAGATTTGAAGATGGGCCAATTCTTCTCTGCATATATAATTACGATGGGTATCCTTACTCCTGGAATCACATCCTTTTGATCTTTAGGTTCAATCTTAGGCTGCATCTCTTCGGCATAAGCTCAAGATTAGTGAATCCTACACTACTCTGGGGTGCTCAGATTCACTCAAGGCTCCAATGGCTAAAGGTGGGAGATAAATATTCTAAGAGCTTCTTCAAATCCATCCATGGAAACCATGCTCGTCAATATAGCAAGGCTATATACGAGTCCCACCGATGGCTTAGCAAGCTCCCGAAATCTCTTCGCTTCTTTTAAGGATTATCATCTCGGTGTTTCAAGCTTTGGAGGATTATCTTAAACGAGTTTCTATTTTTAGAATTTCCTTAATATGGTGCCTTCGTAACTCACTTCTCGGATTTGGATCACTATGATACTCCTTTTTCTTTATACAAGCTTCATGTTACCTTACTTTGTTTAGTCGATGATAAATCTCTTGGTTTGGATGGCTTTCCTAGTGAATTATATAAATCAACTTGGTTGATTATTGGTCCCGATTTAGTCGAGTATATGTTGATATGCTTAAATATCACTCCTTGTGCACTTTCATCAATCAAGGAAACATCAAGTTAATTCCAAAAGTAGGAAATCTAAAGCTTATTAACAACTGGAGGTTGATCACTTTGTTAGACATCTCATAAAGAATTATTGCTAAAGCTCTAGCTCTGTGGATTACTAATATTCTATCGAAGATTATGCACCTGAAAAAACTAGATTTTTCAAAGACCATTATATTATGGATAATATTCTTGCAGTCTAGGAAGGAATGGAAAGGGCTTGTATTTCTGTCAAAATCCTCTTTTTCTAAAAAGGATTTTGAAAAATCTTATGATCATATTGAATGGTCCTTTATTCTAGTAATACTCAAGGCCTTAAAGTTTGGTGCTTTATTGTATTCTTCTATTTATACTATGGTCTCCAATGCTTCTTCTCGGCTCACTCTTAATGTCCATCAAGATCAAGCCATTGGAATCTACCCTTCATCAAATGGGGTTGTGATATTTCTCCAAATTTGTTTTTTCTTACAGCGGATGATGCGGGATACCGAATATCGCATCATGTTGCCCATGGTCGAATTCACAAAGCATTACCTTATGTGACCACCACACAATTGATTAATGGAAAATTTTCAAAATATTCCTTCCTTACGGTTTCGAGTCCAATGCAGAATGTCACTAGCATTTTTGATTGTTTATCCACTTTCTGTTTAGCCTCTGGTTCTAGCATTCAGATGGCCAAAACTCTTGGTTTTCGCCAAAGTTGTTTGCCAATGCCTAATTTCCTTTAGGATTACCCCTGGACTTAGATTGGTCGCGGTGAGCAATTTCACTTTCTAGGAATTCCTTTAACCTTTGATAGTGATTCGTCGACTCTCTCGATGTATGTGGTTAATAGGGTAGAGAAAAAAATCATGAAGTGGTCCTCCGAACAACTATCCTTAGTAGGTAATTTTCAAGTGTGTAGAAAAATTCTTTCTGTCACCCATGTTTATTACTCTTATTTTGGGTACCTATCTCGTGCCTCATTCAATTTCTTGGCTAAACTTGTATGGGATTTTATCTCGTGTAAAAGTTCTGGTTCAATTGGATTTCACCGTATAGCCTGGTATTTTTATTGCCTCCCTCGGGAGCAAGATGGTATGGGAATTATTGATCTTTATACCAAAAGTGTGGCTCTATGTCCTAAGTGGATTATCCATAGTATTTTTGGGGATCGATGCGTGTAGACTTTATTGATACATTTTATTGAATTTGGTGCCCCATATGGTAAGTGGAGATGGAATGGTATTGGTCTATATACTCTTATTATTACATCTTCTTCATTGAGATTTTGGGACCTTTGTTACTAAGAGCATTTGGAAAGCCTTGGAGTAGGTGAAGCCTTTTTTACAGTATGTTTATGATGTATTTCCCACGGCCTTTCATTTAATACTCACAACAATTGGTTGTCACCAACTCTTTCAAAGGGCATGCTTCAGTTAGCTGAACTCCTAGGCGTTAAATCTATTCATCTTTTTCACAAAGGAATTCATACTATACAGGATTTGGTGCACTCGTATAGATTAGATCGTTTGGCCTCAACATAAAGCCAAATTCAATTTGTAGAATTATTATCTTCCTTCTATTTTCAAGACTCAGGAGCTTCTTCCATATGTGATGCTTCATAAACTTGGCCTCCGTCCATCGAATTCGTGGTGGCACCACTGACGATGGAATAAGGATAAAGAATTTTTGTGTTATAATTATCACAACATCTATCATATTCACTATCCTATTTCACCTATATTCATAAAGTTAAATGCTTGCTAGGGACTCCAGTTGTTGCCCACTACCTAGCTTCACAGGCTTGCTCATGGTTGGAACCCTCTTCTTGAACCTAAAGTTAACGATTTTCTCTGGTGATTGATTGATCAAGGTCATCCTTTAGGTGAATGGCTTCAGTATATTGGCATTTCCCCCCTAACTTGCTCCTTTTTCTCTAGCCCAGAGTATTTCTTAGATTTATTCTAGTTTTTCTCCCATGCGCGAGCTATTTGGCATTGGATTCATTCCTTGTTATCTCCCTATCACCCCAAGTTTTTCTCTTGGTGTCTAGATTTATTCGAGGAATTTATTCCATGGCATCTTTTCTATGCATCCATTTTATTTCATATTTGGAAAGCTCGCAATGCCTTTATTTTAAAAAATGATCTTACAATTATCAATTTTTCTACTAATGACAAGGTGATTATTCTATCTACTATGTGGTCTCATATTCAAGCTTAGGCTACAAAGGTTTCTTTGGAATTTATGCACCTCCAAGAGTTACTTTGGATCACTAGGGAGTGCACCATGTACCATAAGCCTGATTTCTCCCGATCTACCACCGACACCACATCGTCTCTCACCACCCCAACAGTCACCACCTGTTAATACACATCGAAATATCTACTCTCATAGCCACCACTCTGCTTCCCCTTGGGATCATGTTTCCTCATTCTCGCTAGACCTAGCTGGAGTTCACCCCAAGAGGAAGGCATTTCTTGTACTCCATGGTGGGGCTCACCACCACCACTTGGGTGGGGAATTATGGTGCCTCTTCATATGCGGTTTCCAGAGTAGGAGAGTTTGGAAGTAGATTCCCCAGATGATGATCCTACTAGTGGAGCTTTCATCCCTCCCTGGGATGATCCTCCCACTCCTCCAGGTGTGGTGGTGGCATGTTCCTAATGTTTATTTTTTATTTTTTAGATGATATGTAATTTCCCTTTCGGCGTGCTCTTGTAATCCTTTATGGCGTTTTATGGGACCTTGAGTTGTTCGGTCACCTCACTATGTAACTCTCCTTTACATTAATATAAAGGTTTGTTCCTATAGTAAAAATAACACCCTATGTATGCTTACAAATTTTCTATACATATCAAAAAGGGCACTCAAAACTACATATAATAAACACCTCCTACTACTCGATGTGTGTCTAGTTTTTGTGTATGATGAAATAGTTTTATTGGATCCTATAAGGTATTTAGCAAAATAATTTCCATGAATGTAAAAGGGCCGACCATGAACTTTGACAATGGTGGAATAGGTTTGGAATCCATGTGCCTAAGCAAGCTTGTTGTGGATAGAACTAATATAGTATTTTAGTATTTTTATGGAGGTTAAAGTGCAATAAAATGTCATGTCAAAATTTCCATAACACCATTTATCAATTATAATTAAGAAACTAAAAAATAAGGGAATCAAATTATTAATTTTAAAATGAGTAGGAACAATCTAAAAAGTTGTGAAATAAGTTGAAAAGAGTAAGACACAAATTTATCTCACCTTAATATAAACCAATATAGAAAAATTACAAATACATCCTTTTGGAATTGATTAATTAAAAATAACAACACAAAACATTAAACTCAAACAAACATTAACACTAATGTGTATTAATTTCCCATTTCAATGTAAAGTTCCATAACAATCCATTGACATGTGTAATTTGATTTGTATAGAGAAAAAATCATGCAAGAAGCCAATTGGAGCTTGTACTATCAAAAAAATATTACGCTTATTAATAATTATTAAATATTTTGATCCTTAACATTTGTTTTCTTTTGCATTTACTTAAAACTCATTTGGCCATACTACAAAAGTATTTTATTATTGCATTAATCTTTTTCTTTTTAATGGATTTTCATAAGACAATTTAGGATGCTAATTTAAATCTCAAAGAAAAAGAAGAAATCATTCTGCCTTCCACCTTATTTAGGCACTACCATGCATTTTGTAGTGCAATAAAATGGTAGTTATTGAGGAGGAGGAAAATGACATATTTTAATTCTCCTAGTTTTATAGATGTTGCGAGGATACAAGAAACGGTTGTGGGATCTCGATTTAAACTTATGATCAATTACATTTGTATGAAAGTGTTCTAGGTATTTTTCGCAAGCCCACTTTTTGCATAACAAGAGGTCATTATATTTCATGTGATCATTATCAATCTAGAGAACACCCTAAGTTGAATAAGTGCATGTAATCCTTGTCTTCACTTGATACAATGGGATATTTTCTAAGTGTGGGTGAATCAATGTTGAAAATAACCTCCTGAGAGGTATGTTTCCCTAGATCAATCACAAAAACTAGTCTATTTTAGGGGAAAGGTAGATAAATAGCATGAACTAAAAGAAATAATGTAAAAGTTAGGTGATACACTAATGTTTTTTAGACCTATGATTGCATATAAGACACCATTTTACTCGTCAAGATCTGAAAACTTCACTTTGTTTATTATTTTATTGACTTTCACACTCACAAAAGGCATTAACAAACTATTAATAAAGGATGATAGGGAAAATGTGGGGTCATTCAACTTCAAAAATTATTAATAAACTAAATATATACTTAACAATGAATCTGTGAAAGCTTTAAAAATCTTAAAGGAGGTGATGAGTTTGATAAACATGCAAAGGAAATAATTTATTCACTTAAACATACCACTGAATCTAATGTAACACACTTCAATTCAGTTGTAAATGGGAATTCATTATTTTATTTTATTAAATAGGTGTTGTAGTACTAAAATTGTTATGTTTGTGGAGCCTATTTTCATGTTAGAGTGTGGTACACCTTCTATGTGTTACACTTAGGTATTTTTACGGTAGTCCCGCTCGCAGGTGAGTGGGTTAGGGGGTTGAGGGGCGAAGCCCCAAGCAAATTTTCATGGGTGGTTTATTAACCCATGGGTAATGGGTAACCATTATGGGCTATTTTTGGGCCCATGATTTTTCAGTACCCATTGTTTTGATACCCACGATTTTTGCCCATGGTTTTGATACCCATGGTTTTGTATCAAATTACTTAAGCAATTGTCTATTTATATGGTCTTATGCATATGATACATAGACAAGAAAATGTATTACAGATGTGTTTTGAATTTGGGTGTGAATTCTGTAGAGTTTGTTGAGCATAGCTCCAAACAGATCTGGGTATTGTATTGAGAGAGTGGAGGCTTGTAATAAAATCTGAGCAAGTGATTCTTGGTGGACGTAGCCTAAATTGGGTGAACCATGTTAAATATTGTCTCTCTGTGTTGTGTTATTTATTCTGCACTTTTATTTGAGATCTGTAATATTTTCTACATATTAGTTTCTACTGTTGTGATTCTGTAAGGGATTATTCCACATATTTTATCTCTTATTTCCTAACAACTGGTATGAGAGCCTGGTTTGGTTTGTTGAAGTGTTGAATCACAGGGAAAGTTTTTAGCTTGAGTGGAGCTATGGAAAATGATGGAAGATCTAGGGTTGATAAATTCAACGGGCGAATTTCAGTCTTTGGAAGATGCAGATGGAAGATTACCTTTATCGAAGGATATTTATATCTGCGTTGTCTCGAGAAGGTGAACAAATCATCGAGTATGACAGATGTAGAATGGGATTTGCTGAATAGGAAGGCACTTGGGACAATCTGATTGTGTCTTGCATATTTGTTATTATTTAATGTTTCAAAGGAAAAGACTACAAAAGATCTAATGGATGCATTAGGAAGTTGTATGAAAAACCCTTTACCTTTAACAAGATATTTTTAATGAAAAATTTGTTTAATATGAAGATGTATGAGAATGGTTCAAAGAGTAGATCATTTAAATGATTTCAATGCGGTTGTGAATATGCTAGCTTCATTCTATAGAATTTGATGAAGAAGTTAGGGCTTTATTAATTATGCACTCTTTACCTAAGAGTTGGACTAGCCTGGTAATAGCGGTAAGTAACTCGGTTCCAGCTAACTCGAAGTTGAAGTTTGAGGATGTTGTAGGGGTGATTCTAAGCAAGGAAATGCGAAGAAAAATCTCTAGAGAATCTTCTACTTTAGGGAATGCTTTGACAGTGGAAACTAGAGGGAGAGAGAAGAATAGAGAAAACCGTGGAAAATCAAAAGATCGGGCAAGGTCAAAATCCAAGAACAAGATTGTATGCTGGAATTGTGGAAAGTCTGGGCATGCAAAGAAGGACTGTTGGGAGCTTCGGGATAAGAAGAAACAACAGGAAGAAAACAAGGAGACAAATGTGGCATTGGGTAATATATGCCAGGATGCTTTGATTCTTTCTTTGCATAATATTACTGAATCTTGGGTTTTAGATTCAGAGGCTTCTTTTCATGCTACTCCACATAGGCATTATTTTGTTGATTATGTTCAAGGGATTTTGGGCATGTTTTTCTTGGTGATGATGAGCCTTGCAGTATAGTTGGAAAAGGTTCTATTCAGGTTAAGATGCAGAATGGGAATACATGGCTATTGAAGGATGTTAGACATGTGCCTACATTAAGGAGAAATTTGATATCGGTGGGGTAATTGGGAAGTGATGGTTGTACTGTGATATTTACAACTGAATCTTGGAAGGTTACCAAGGGTGCTCTTGTCGTGGCAAGAGGTAAGAAGGTTGGAACCTTGTATTTAATCACTAATAGTACTAACGATTGTAATATTGTGGCTTCGAGATGCGAGATACAACATTATGGCACTATAGGCTCAGTCGGATGAGTCATAAGCGCATGGACATCATAAAGAAGAATTTTCCTAGATATACGTAAAAACGTTTGGATTTCTGTGAGAACTGCATATATGGGAAACAGAAGCGAGTAAGGTCTCTCAAGGTTGGACCTATGAAGAAAGAGAGTAAGTTAGAGCTGGTACATTATGATGTGTGGGGCTGGCTTAGGTATCATCTCTTGGGGGTTCAAGTTATTATGTTACTTTTATTGATGATGCAACAAGAAAAGTTTAGGTTTATTGTATTAGAAACAAATCTGATGTATTTGATACTTTTTTTAAATGGAAAGCCTTGGTAGAGAATGAAACAGGTCTTAAGTTAAAATGTCTCAGGTCAGATAATGGAGGGGAGTATTCCAGCAATGAATTTAATGATTATTGTTCTAAGAATGGAATCCACAGGCAAAAAATGGTTCCAGGAACCCCGCAACAAGATGGGGTGTCAGAAAGGATGAACAAAACAATAATGGAATGTGCTAGGAGCATGAGGATACATGCAGGACTACCTCTTTCTTTTTAGGTAGAAGCGGTGAGCACATCTGTGTACTTGATAAACAGAGGACCCTCAAGTGCCTTATATGGAGTCATACCTTAGAGGCTTTGTATTGTAAGAAAGTTGATTATTCATTTCTTAGATTCTTTGGATGTGATGTGTTTGTTCATATAGACAAGGATGATAGGACCAAGCTAGAGGCTAAATCAGAAAAATGTACTTTCATTGGTTATGGTGGTGATGACTTTGGATTTAAATGTTGGAGTATTAAGGACAAAAAAATCATTTGGTCTAGGGATGTGGTCTTTAATGAGAAAGTCATGTATAAGCAACAATAGTTGCGGGAAAAACAAAGAGAATCCAAGAAATAATATGTAGTGGTAGAGGATATTCCAGATGGGACAAGTGACCCATGAATCGGTTCAGAACCGACTCAACAGAACCCCAAACTCCTATATTGAGGAGGTCTTCTAGGGTAAGAAGAGAACATGAACATTTTTCTCCTTCTCTTTATTATTTATTACTCACCGATAGTGGACAGCCGATAGATTTGATGAAGCAATGTAGGTAGATGCAAGGAAAATGTGGGAGCAAGCCATGGATAAGGAGCATCGTGCTCTCATGGAGAACCAAAAAATGGTATTTGGTGAAGCTACCCAAGAAAAAGAGAATTACAGAAAAAGTGGGTGTTCAAATTAAAAGACGAAGAAGGAGGAAAGAAAATATATAAGGTCGGGTTGGTGGTCAAGGGGTTTGCACAGAAACAAGGTATAGATTTTGATGAGATTTTTTCTCCTGTAGTAAAAATGACTTCTATTAGAACTGTTTTAGGAATAGTTGCAACATAAGACTTGCACTTAGAACAACTTGATGTAAATACTGCATTTCTCCATGGTGATTTGGAGGAGGAACTATATATGTAGCAACCAGAGGGGTATGAGGTTAAAGGTAAAGAGGAGATGGTGTGCATACTTGAAGAAGAGCTTGTATGGCACTCAAACAAGCTCCACGTCAATGGTATAAGAAGTTTTATATCTTCATGATGGATTAAGGTTATATCAGATGTCATTCTGACCATTGTGTGTATATAAAGAAATTTGAGGATGGAAGTTATATTATCCTGTGTTTGTATGTTGATGACATGTTGGTTGTAGGTAAAAACATGCAAGAAATAAAAGTACTCCGAATGCCTAAGTGAATCCTTTTCTATGAAGGATTTCAAATGCAGCCAAACAAATCCTTGGTATGAGGATATCTCGGATAGGAAGGAACGGAAGCTGACTTTATCTCAGGAAGAGTACATTAAGAAGGTCTTAGAGAGGTTTAATATGTAGGATGCTAAACCGGTTGGGACTCCTTTGGCAAGCCACTTCAAGTTATCAAAGGAACAATGTCCTAAGACAGAGCAGGAGAGAAACTAGATGTCTAAGGTACCTTACTCATCAATGCAGTTGGTAGTTTGATGTATGCCATGGTGTGCACTAGGCCTGATATTGCCCATGTAGTGGGAGTAGTGAGTAGATTTATGAGTGATCCAGGTAGAGATCACTAGCAGTAGTAAAGTGGATCCTTCGGTATTTGAGAGGGACCATGGGGACAGTTTTGTGCTACAATGGATCAAACACCACTTTATGTTGTTATGTAGATTCAGATATGGTTGGAGATGTAGACGAGGGAGGAGCACAACAGTTATGTTTACTGTAGTAGGTGGAACAACATGAAGCTAGATTTCACGACTACAAAAGTTGGTTGCTTTGTCAACCACGGAAGCCGAGTATGTTGCTGCCACAGGGCAAGCAAAGAAATGATTTAGTTACAACAATTGCTTGAGGAGTTGGGGCATAAGCAAGAGGAATGTAAAGTCGTATAGTGATAGTCGAGTGTTATACACCTAGCTAATAACTCTTCTTTCCACTATAGGACGAAGCATATACGCTTTGAGATATCACTTCATCAGGAAAACTTTGGAGGAAGATAAGTTGAAGTTGGAGAAGATTCATACCACTCGAATCCTGCAGACATGATGACCAAGGTGGTCACAAGGATAAACTAAAGCTATGTTCAGATTTGGTTGGCCTTCGCAAATGATAGTGAAGGGTTGAGAAGCTTTCTCGGTGGAAATCGGTCTCAAGTGGGAGATTGTTATGTTTGCAGAGCCTATATTCATGTTAGAGTGTGGTACACCTTCTATGTGTTACACTTAGGTATTTTTACGGCATTCCCACTCGCCGGTGAGTGGGTTAGGGGGTTTCGGGGGCAAAGCCCCAAAGAAAATTTTCATGGGTGGTTTATTAACCCATGGGTAATGGGTAAACGTTATGGGCTGTTTTTGGCCCATGGTTTTTCGGTACCCACTATTTTGATACCCACGGTTTTTGTCCATGGTTTTGATACCCACATTTTTTCCCATCGTATTAATACCCACGGTTTTGTATCAAATCGCTTAAGCAATTGTCAATTTATATGCTCTTATGCATATGATACATAGACAAGAAAACGTATTACAAATTTGTTTTGAATTCGGGTGTGAATTCTATAGAGTTTGTTAAGCATAGCTCCAAACGGATCTAGGTATTGTATTGAGAGAGTGGAGGCTTGTAATAAAATCTGAGCAAGTGATTCTTAGTGGATGTAGCCCAAATTGGGTGAACCACGTTAAATCTTGTCTCTCTGTGTTGTGTTATTTATTCTCGCACTTTTATTTGAGATCTGTAATATTTTATGCATATTAGTTTCTATTGTTGCAATTCTGTAAGGGATTATTACGCATATTTTATCTCTTATTTCCTAACAAAAATTAGCATAGCCTTGGCATGAAAAACTCACAATCCCCCTACTTACTTCAAAATATTGAGTACATATAGAAAACAAATAAGGAGAATTAAGAGGGAAAGAATTGGAGCAGAGCTGCTCAACACTCTAGTTCCGAGTTTACAACCTCGGTCAAGTAGTTGGAGAAAATCCAATGCCGGTTGTATTTTCTCTCACATGCATAATTCCACCCCTTTCATATTAAATTCAATTAGATAATAATAATAATAATAAGTACTATTATTATTTGCATGATTTATAAATTGTCATAACAAGCTTGCATGGATTTTATCTTTCTATGTTGACTCTAGTAAACCCTCCTTTTTGCACCAACCAAAAAAAAAAAAAAAGAAAAAGAACTTCCTCTTTAGAAAAGGTTAAGATAATAGTTATTTTAACTTTGGCCTGTGGCGCATATGCATGCATGAGGTGATAATGTAATAGTTATTTTTTCATTGACCTTGCAAGGCATCATTACTCACCATGTCAATTTTATAGTAATCAAAACCATTATTGAATCCCAACTTACTTGGGCATGGAAAGGATGAATAAGGTCATAATCGACCAAAGTGGTTTTACCCATGGTAAAAATTGACCATGGTTAAACGAACTTAGTCGACCACTTCCAATTAGGTCTCAAACTCAAAACTTATCAATTGCACTTAGTCTTCTTAGAGGCTCTACACCGGGAAACCCTTACAAATTTTTCCTATGCACGCCATTGGAAGAACTTGAGCTTGTGTAGTTTTGTGTTGTGTTTTAGCCCGGTCTTAATTTCTTACTATAGCTCAGTTGTTTCCTCTTCACCATCTCAGCCCGAATTTCTCTATTGTTTGAGTTTGGTTTTAATTTGCTTCAACTCGGAATGGGGTTCATTTATCATTCTCTTTATCTTGATGTGGTTTTTAATCTTCACCTCAATTCCTTTTTTGAACCATATTTAGGTTGTCTTTGTGGGTTCAAGCTCATTGTGGTGATTGATTAAGGATTTACCCAGGATCATCGCAGTGACTCCCCACTCATTGTGACATTTGGAGGCTTACCATTGTTTTGTATTGATTCGTTCAATAATTTATTTACAGCTCTATCTTGGGGTTTCATTTCTCACCGTGATTTCCTTAGAGCTTGTTGTGGTCTCTTTCAACTTAGCCATATTTACTACCTCGCCGCCATTATTTACTACAAACTCACCAAGTTCTTTCCATCTCGTTGATTCTTCCCTTACTACCGGTAAGCTATTTGATTGAATTTTTATCTCTGCATTTGATCTTGACATCCGGGTCTTGCATTTTAGTTGAGTTTTCATGCGTCTGAGTTAGGTTTCATTTCATTTTATCTATGTTTCTTTTATCTATTTGTATTTTTATTTTAGCTCATTGTATCTCTTTTTAAGTTTAGATGTGTTAGGGTTTCCTACTTTGAGATTGGCCTCTTCAAAAATCTTGTTGCGATGAGAACCTAGTTCACTACACCTTCTTGTATCTCTCCCTTGGAGCTCTCATTACTAGCTTAGGCATTGTGTTGAAAACCTAGATTGTAATGTATTAACTGGAGCTCGTTTCAATCATCTCAACCCCTTATAGTTCCCTGTCCATCTCGGTTGAATGGGAGCTTAGATCTCTATTTTTAACTCCCAGCTTATAATTTTGTGCTTCGACCCATCTCGCCATATAAAAGCTCGATCTCAATGTTATCTCCTTTGTGTGGCTTGAGCTCAAGATTTCCTTTATCAACTTAACCATGTTATTTTTTCAACTCAACCATGTTTCTAAAGGTAAGATTGAGTCATACCATTATGAAATTTCTAGCTTTATGTGTATTTTGAAGAACTTAGGGTTTTTTTAGAAGCACATGACTCAACTGAAACTTTTTATTTACATTTTTGCATTCTTAAATGTTTACTTTGAATCACACTTGTTCCTGAAAACTTGACAAAAATTAACTCCCTCCATGAAAATTTGCGTACTCTTGAGGGTCTATTCCAAAACCGGGTAATCTTTTTCTTTTATCTCACTCTTACACAAAAACACATACTTCAAGATCTGAAAATTTATGCATTTTCAGAACTTTTTATATTGAAATCTTGTAAAATATGGAAAGTGTATGACCATAGTTATAAATTTAATTTTAAATTTTGTACCTTTGTTATATGAGGATACCGCAATTATTTTTAAAACTCTTTTGTAATCTTTTATGCAGATGTGTTTCATGGGGAAAACAAAGAAAACGAGTTGTATTCTCTTAAACTCTATTCTTTCAAAACTTTTCATTTCCTTATGAAATTTTAATAGAAACTTGCATTTTTTTGGAAATGTTACAATCTGCTCATCATGCTTTGCACTTGAAATATTTCCATTTTCAGATCTTGAATATGATGCTTCTTCATTGCTGCAATACTCATTCACTAAGCTTGAAAAATATGGCAAAGTAATATTTACTTGATGTATCTACATCAGAAAATGCATAATAATTTATTTTGATATGAAATCTTTCTTTGTATTTATCTTCATGCAATGCTTTCCATGCACAACTATTAAAGAGAAACTCTAATCATTTATTTATTTTTTTCCTTACATGCATTATTTGAGAGTATTTTCAAGTATTTCCTTTTATGAAAATCCTCCTTAGTGAAAGAATACATATACATGTGAAGATGAAAATATAACAAAGTTAAAGCAACCCCAAGCTCTAACACGATTTTTCTGTTTCCTCTTTCGTGTACTCAGTGCAACATCATAGAGTCATTTTTAGCGGCAAATTGTAAGGAAGGGAATTCATATTTCAATAAATGGTGGGTCCTATTTTCTTCCTTATATTTTTAGTACTTTTCTAGTTATATCACACGACTTGTGTGGGGAAGATTGTCAATTTTTCCTTATAAATATAAACAATTATTTTATGTAATAAGTTGTTTGCTTCTTCCTTTACATTACTTTTAAATTTTATAACTGAATGAACATCTGAAAACTTGATTGTCTAATACACTTTCATACAATCATAAGGAATTAATAATAAATTAGCAATACCTTTTCCAATCATTTGAAACTAAGAAACTGAATGAATGATCAATCCTGAAACTGTGCTTCCATACTTAACAATTTTTAAACTTGAACCCGACTCCTTGCTATCTATTGTGTTTATTCTTCTCATATATGATGCCCTTCCTAACTCCATCAAGACCCTATAATAGTCTTGAATGGTAGATGTATTATTTTGGTAAAGACAATTTACACAATGACATTGTATATGGGGAGTGGGCATTCTTAAAGCTGATTCAATGCTTGCTTCTCTACTAAAAATAAGGAGGCTGAAATTTTTTTATACCACTCCCATATGATGATCTAAAATGGTCAATAGTGACCTCATATCTTTGAGAATTTTTTTTAATAGTTCACATGATTCCACATTTTACAATCATATCTATCATGACAATTACAACTTAAATGTCGAAAATATTCACTTCTTCATAATTTTATTTCACAAATGTCCATTCCTAGTTTCAAGCTCCATATTTTGCATTCGCTGACAACATGATAGTAAAGTCCAAATGATCTGATTGGACAATTTGTCTACTTGCAATTATTGAAACATTTTAAATTTTGTATGAGGTTGAGAAAAAATAGACAACAAAAATTAATATCTTAATCCTTGAGAATGTCCGTGTCATTGAGTTAGTGTTCTTCTATTATATTTTGAATATATCCTCTCATTTTGTTATTTCACTATAAGGATGTCATTCTGAACACCACATTTAGGGGTTTAGGGATAGGCCTCCATCTGAAGGAAGAATAGAGTAGATTTAGTTTGAAAGAACTAACCTATTTAAAATACAAGTTTTCCTTCAATACACTCTTGGTAGAGTTTACAACTTGAAGAGATTTTCATAGTAACAAATACAATTTTCCTTTACCTACTTTCCAAATATACATACATTTTGAAAACTTAATACAAATCAACCTTTCACAACACATTTACAAGAAGTTGAAAATCTTTAAAATGCAAGTTACAAGCCCTCCACTTAAGTGGAGACAACATGGAAAATATTTTACAAAGAGGGATCTTTATTCATTTTCTTCAAAGTGCAACTATGACCAAATATTCACTTGAGCTCCACCATCTTCTCCAAAATCCAAACACAACAACAAAATAGGGGAGTAGGCAACACTCTCCACCCAACCAATAATCCAATGAGGAAGAGAAGTCTTCTTCCTCATTGGCCCCCGAGCCCCAAAAATGAAACAATAAGGGGTATAAGACAACCAAGGAAACTTTACATGGCTTCCACAATCAACATTCAAGCAAAATTTCAACACAATAACACAATACCAAAATCACAACAAACATGCAAGTTTCCCAAGCATAAAGGCTCAATACTCAAGCCAAGAAAGAGAAAGGAAACATGGGGATCTACTTATGCCTCCCAAGGGTTTGGGTTCCCACCTTAAAGCCTCCAAGAAACTCAATAATACCAACAAGACTCTTATGCCTAAAAAAATAACTCTTATGCCTCCCTCAACTCTTATGCCTCGCTTAATAAAACATACAAGATAAGAACAAATTTCACTTATCTACTAGTTTGGGACAGTTAATGTTAGAGTAGGTATTTACTTTAGCTCATGTTCACCTAGGTACTTTATTTACCATTATTGGATTTATCCTCACCCACTTATGTGTGTGGATATTTCTTTTATCTTATTTAGATATTAGGAGATATTATCTAGTTGTTAGGTATAGTTCTTTCCTTGATCTATGGTATTGACTAGTTATTTCTCCGATCTATGGTATTGACTAGATCCTTGATGTCTAGTTTTCTCCTAAATCTATGGTCTTGACTAGTTATTTGATGACTAGTTATTTCCTTGATTTATGGCTTGATCTATGACCTTAATCGGTTCTTAGATTGTTATTCCTTTCCTATTTAAGCAAGGCCCATTCTCAATGTATTACATTGAGTTCCATTATAATATATGATATTGCTTCTCATTTATTTGCAAA
This sequence comes from Taxus wallichiana var. yunnanensis, assembly GCA_018340775.1. Lineage (NCBI taxonomy): Eukaryota > Viridiplantae > Streptophyta > Pinopsida > Cupressales > Taxaceae > Taxus > Taxus wallichiana. The sequence continues at coordinate 895,052,120 of CM031242.1, forward strand.
GGTTTTATGTAAAGTTATTTTGGCAAATTGCTTTCATCTTATAGATCATGGTGTTTGATTAGCATTTGTGTTCTTGGCTTGATATGATCTAGTTATCGTTCCTTTCATGGTATCAGAGCAGGAGATTGTTGTTGGCATCTGTATGTAAGTTTTATTTTACAAATAAATTATTTGTGTATTCATATATTTGGGATTTTTTCATATTTTGTTATTGTGTGCATTTTTATGCAAAACAGAGGCTTTCATTGAATCCGGAAGGTGTGAAAACCCTAAGATTGATCAGTAAACATGGCCAATTCTGAGGCGCAGTCATCTTTTTGTTTTTTTTTATTTTTGCAGAGAGGCACATAGGTGCGCCTTAGCATTCGAGCCAAGAAAAAAATGTGATTTTATTTATTTGGGTTTGTTGGATTTCTTGAGATCTGTACTGGGTTTTTCTCATATGCTGCGTATCTGTCCCGGGTTGCACACAAGAAGGTTTTCAGTTCTTTCCTTTTTGGCAGGGGTCCATGGATGCTGTGCATGGTTTTTACTATTTCGAGCAAATCCACAGGTTGCTATTTTTAGTAATAAAGCTCACTGCCTACACAGTCCAAAAATAGTAATTTTTACCTGAAGAGGCAATTGGATGTGACTTTCTCAAAAACACGCGACACACCCCAGAATAGTAAGTTGTGCAAACACCCATTAAAATCCTTAGCCCTTGGTCATATGAGGGCTTAAAGCTTGTGATTCCTACTAGTAGGTGCTTAACTTCAGCCCCTTTAATTTTATTTGTGTGGTGAAGGCAACAACAATTTATTTTGTTTTAATGCCACTAAAATAAATAATAGTGAAAAATATGAAAAAACTTGTAACTTTTGATCGGTAACTTGGTTTTGAGTGTCATTTTTTGAGACGTCCTAAATTTTTGGGAGTTGCAGTTTGTACCTATCATGGAGTCTCGAGAATGATATTTTTTTTTTAAGTATGTGGAGTTCAAGAGGATATTGTAAAATTTTTGGAAGAAAATAGATCACTCAAGAAGTGAAATTCTCTTCTACAATCACTCATTCACGATAAGGATACAATAATACACTTCCTGCAGAACAAATTTGCTAGCCTATAGCATCACCATCATATTGTGGGCAACCATATCCACGCTCCTAGTCCACTTACAGTTGTTTCTCTTGTACCCACTGACATTGATTTGTCAGTCTTTGAGCCTGAACTTGATTTTGATGCTTCTAAACCTGTGAGGCTTGTTATTGCATGCTCTTCCACATCTGTGCCTATTACAGTACCACATGTTGTGTATCCTACTTCTACTCAAATGCATGGATTTTTTAAGAAGCATACCACTGCATTCAGTTCTCACATGCTCCGTTCTATGGGTCTCACTAGCGGAGTCATTGAGCAGACATTCACAGGGTATTGTTTCCTCTATTCCACATGTTAAGTGGAATTCTCATCATGACATTGGTTTTCAAGCAGATACTTTATTGGGATCACACATTGACAGAGCTCATTTTTTGTTCGCTCAACTCTTTCTGAGGATCATGAGCAACACATGAGTTCTGCACCTTCACTCAGGCTTGAGAAACCCGAGATTTCAGCTATCGACATGGTCAACCTAACACACATTCTCGATGTTCTTTTGAATGCACCCATTGTGCATTTTACACCAAGTCATATGTAGGCATCTTCTTCATCCATCTGTGTTGATTTGGGGTGGATATCTGATCACTCATGGTAGCAACATAGGCATTCATTGAGAGGACTCTACATGCGTGGCTCCTCTACCATTTAGGCTTTTTCTCCACTTCATATGCCTTGTGCATTGTGATGCTTCTTGTTTTGAGCATTTGTTTAGCAGGTGTAGTCTGTATCTCTCTTGTTTGTTGAGAGATTTTGTATCTATATTTTCGACACTTCTAGTATGTTGATAGCATCTCTTATGGGGGATCTATTCTAGTGCATTCTAGTGTTAATTTGTCAGTGTTCGAGTAGTTGTTTTGGGAAACTCATACAGATTTGTAGCATCACTCCACCCATTCAACAGTATGGGAGGGTGTGGTATTGATCCTGCTTCTTCAAGTTTTGTGTCCTTGCCTTGTTACCTTGGCTTTTCTTGGATCGTGACACTCTAGAGTTTGTGTACTTACCTTATTGCTTTGGTTATTGTTCTTGAATCGTTGCACACCTATTTGCAGCAGTTGATCGATTATGTTTGGTGTTTTTTTTACACTTTTGACATCACTCCATTGATAGTATCCTTGTATGGAGCTATTCTGGTGGAGCCCAGTGTCAGTTGTTTTTGAGTTTTGTGATCGAGCAGTGGATTAAGACCATAGTGCACACCAAACTTCTTTAGCATTGTCACGAGAGTTTTTAGTCGAGCTTCTTGGGATGCCTTGGAGAGGATATTTACTCTCTTTACTTTGTTGTTACTGGTTTTGGGTACCTTGTGGTGTCCCTTTTTTCCCGATTATTGTACATGAGTACCTCATCGTGCCTAGTTTCCTGGACTCATACCGTGAACACACCACATCTATTTTGGCCCCTAACTTCACTTGAGGGGGTATTAGAGTAGGTATTTACTTTATTTCATGTTCACCTAGGTACTTTATTTACCTTTATTGTATTTATCTTCACCCACTTATGTGTGTGGATATTTCTTTTATCTTATTTAAATATTAGGAGATATTATCTAGTTGTTAGGTATAGTTCTTTCATTGATCTATGGTATTGACTAGTTCTTTCCCTGATATATGGTATTGACTAGATCCTTGATGTCTAGTTCTCTCCTAAATCTATGGTCTTGACTAGTTCTTTGATGACTACTTATTTCCTTGATTTATGGCTTGATCTACGACCTTGATTGGTTCTTAGATTATTATTCCTTACCTATTTAAGCAAGAGTCATTCTCAATGTATTGTATTGAGTTCCATTATAATATATGATATTGCTTCTCATTTATTTACAAAGGTTTTATGTAAAGTTATTTTGGCGAATTGCTTTCATCTTATAGATCATGGTGTTTGATTAGCATTATTGTTCTTGGCTTGCTATGATCTAGTTATCATTCCTTTCAAGAGCAACAACCGCAAGTGGACTTGGAGCATGGATATGGTTGTCCACAATATGATGGTGATGTTGTAGGCTAGCAATTTTGTTCTCACAGAAGTGTATTCTGTATCCTTATCGTGAATGAGTGATTGTAGAAGAGAATTTCACTTCTTGAGTGATCTATTTTCTTCCACCTCTTATGCCTCCCTCAATAAAACATACAAGATTAGAACAAATTTTACTTATCTACTAGTTGAGAAACTTAACCCAACTCCCTTACAAATAAACTATAATATTGTTATGCGTCCCTCCAAAATATCCCCATTTCCATTTTCTCCTATACAACCTAAGGGCCATTATATTTCCCAAAATTAAAAACATGCAACAATCATCCATTCACAATCACTTGCATAAAAAATAACAATAAAAAAACATGGGTGAGGTCCCTACCTTTCCATTAAAAGAGTATCAAATCTACAGAAAGCACAATCCAACTCCAAGATCCAAACAAGCACTCCAAAAGCAAGCTCCTCCCAAAAATGTAAGATTCCAAATAAAACAAGTAACCCCAAAGTCATCAAACAAACTTGAATAAATAGAAAAGTGAGTAGAAAGAGGTTATGTGGCTCCATTTAGGATGCCACATCATTCCTCCTCCACTCTACATCAAATGGTAAAACCCAAACCCCAAAGCTCAATAAATTGGTGATTGAGGGAATGATAATCCTCTTACACACACAAACCCAAACCCACACCTCTAAATGAAAACATTTAAAACTTATGTAAGAAAGTGCAATAAATAGCACCTTTTGTCTTACAATCACATAATGTGGTCTATTTTTGAACCCTTAACCAATAGAAGTAATTGGTAGGTAAAATTAAGAGGTGTAGGACAAACTTAACTTGTCTCACATGCCTTCAAAAATGGCCCTTAAGCCCGAATCCGAATTTGACATGCTAGGTTGAGTATGCAACACTCAAAAGTAATAAAACCCTTTCAAATCAAACAAAAATAAAGAACCACATAACCACATTAAATACCCCCATAGGTCACATATCAAATTAGACTAATTAATCAAGTTTAATCAATTTAAATTGAGAACTTTAACAAACAATAATAAATGTGACTCACAATATTAAAACAATTTAAATACTCACAAAATAAATAAAACAAGAAGGAAAACAACAAATTTACCCAAGGTCACATTTGAGGCCACCCCCTAATGGGGACCTCCTAACAATCTAACAACAAACAACATACAATCACACAAGTTCCCAAGCTGATTTGTTGCCAATACCTCAAATTCCTTCACTATTGGTTTATTATCCCTTTTTGTTTGTTGTGTTACAATTTCGTACAAAAAACAAAATAATCCTTTTCTAGCCTTGTGGCCATATTAACGATATCGAGATAATAAAACACATAAACATATCAATTGACATCATCAAATGTGATAAATAAATGATTACTAAAATCAAGTAATTCACTAACTGTTCACAATTTTAAATATTTTGATTCTATCAATTCATCAATTACCAATAAGATCACAAAACCAACTAAATTGTCTAGCAAAATCTATATATCAAATCCAATGTGTCAATATAGTAACTTTAGATCATCAAATATTGATATGGAAATCCATGCATATAATCCATCACATAATTCACATCATGTCAAAATTCTAAAACATCTATATTGTCTATCAAATAGGCTAATAAAATATAACAATGTCCATCTATCAATGTCTAAAGATCAAATATGATAACAATGTTTATGTCTCCAATCCAAAATGAAGAAAATCATAGTAATATCAATGTTGAAGAGGAGTGGACACTACATTGTATGCATGTTGTCCCATGTGTGGCGATTCATTAAATGTATAATCCATGATGCAAATTATCAATCCTTTTATAGATGAACTTAGTTTTAAAAAATTATATCGTATGACTTTTATGTACTAGATTGGAATTCTACCTCCATACAATTTCAAGATTCATATTGTGAACAACTCCATAGAATTTCATGCCTCATATCCAAATGATGACTAGTATCATAAATAGACAAATTAATAATGAATCCATTTCTACAATTTATTATTTGTAGGAAGAATGATGGTGTACACAATATGGATGAGATCAAAACATAATCCATATGTCCTTTAGTATTGATGTAGTGTTCACACCATTTCCATATCCTTATCTATGAAATCCCTCGCTACAATCATGACAAACACAAGAAAGAAAAGTTGGATGACATCCACAAATTGTATTTTCCCTTCCCCCATAATTATCCTCGTGATATCACCTTCCTCATAAGTGTACCACTTCATCCTACATTGTTTCTTTTTTTTTCCTACGAGTCTTGTGGACATTTGGTTTAAAATTGAATTTTGTAAATATTTCTCTAGCTATTGCACTTTTCGGACAGGTTGTAGCATTTTTTTACTCTATTGTGTCCCTTGTGTTTTAGTGTAACTATCATATGTTGTAATGGCACAATAATTATATTTTTATTGAAATATTTGTCTGCATGGATAAGGTCCAAAATTGTTGAATGGAATGGAATTCATCTAGAAAGGAAATTTTGTAAGGTAAATAAATCAACAGGGTTTTCAGATTCCACTATAGTGTCAATAATAGATCCATCATTCTCAAATTACTTTTTAATTTTTCTATTGCTTTAGAACCTCATAAAATGTTCATTCCCATCCATACATGAAAACAAATGTAATAGTTATGACAAATCCAGTTTGCAAAAGTAAATGTTTTAATGGATTTAAAAAAACATAAAAAAAATTACGATTTCTTTTTGCTTATGAAATCAGTAGAATTTTTTTCATCATTCCACTTCCATCAGCATATGCTTCCCAAAAAGTTCTCTTCTAAACATTATTTTTGGCATAATTTTCCATCACATTAAATATCTCAACATACATTCCCCTATTCTAGCACGCCTTCAATTAAACTTCCCCTATCCCCTTACCTCATTTGCACCCTTCTTCTCTCATGGATTTTTCATTTCTCCAAATTCAACTTTGATGTTGCATCCCTTTCGGCGTATCCATGGTATAACCCACATGCAATTGCCAATAATATGGCTTTTTTATTAAATGAGCAATTGCAAACGCTCCATGAAAAAAATTTAAAAGGAAAAGCATATCACATTTTAAAGCATTCAAAAGGATTAGATGATCTAATCTTCATTCTAAAATAGTTTTCTTAGTAACCTCAAAAGTATCGATATTGTTTTGGAATGATTGAAGTCTCATGCCTCTTTTAATGCAAGAATTGAAAGATTGGAAAGTTCGTTGCATCATCAAGTAGGTGAAAGCTTTTCAAAGGGGGCAGGTCATAGGTTCATGTAAAGAAACAGGGGGCCAAGGCATACAGCTTAACAATGTAAAACACCACTTAAAATATCTCACTTTCAGAAATGATGTGCATACTAGTTGTAATATCTCTCTTTCAGAAATGAGATAGGAGTGACAAGTTCTCAGGGATAAGGTATAATCTAAATCGAAACAACAGAAATGGCATTTGCAGAAGTTGTGGGTTTGGTATTTGTAAAAGTTGTAGAAAACTTATCATTAGATGCCATGAGATCTACCAATAGTACCAAACCCGCAGTCTCTAACATTGCATAAGGCAACAATTGAAGCAATCTTAGTTTGTTTGGCTCTTTTTTGTTTGTTGTTTAATTCTTTGTAACCTTCATTGTAATATCTTTGTTGTATTGGTCCTTAGAGCCTTTTCCAAATATTATCAATCAAAGAAAAAAAAAAATTGTCATTCACTTTAATCTTCAGAGTTTATTCAACAATACATGATTCTTTGCATATCCTACGGATGTTATTTGCAATCATACACAAAAGATTTGAAAGAAGGAAAGAGCAACGCTTTGCCTCCACAATATGAATGAATGATTCCTCGTAACTCCCTAAGATTATAGATTTTTAGATGGGTTTAATTTAGGGACAGTCCTTACGTTATCATTTAAAATTCAATATAAATAATAAAACGTAAAAACATGATGTAAAAATTGTTAAACAGCGCATGCATAGTAACTAGTCAGCACAGAAAACCTTAACTTGCCGGTGCGTTCCACTTTCTGGTTACAGCAATTGGTCAGGGGTTATTTAAGCTCTTCTTTAAAAATAAATAAATTATATTTATATCCAAGGACAACAATTTAGGGGGTAACAAACGTACTCTCTATTATTAGTGGGATTAATTCCATTTTTGAGCTTACAATAAAATATATACGATACGCGTACAGATACGTGATTATATTAAAATGGAAAATGTACTATCGCCAATAGCAAAGATTGCTGAGATTAAGGTATTATAAACCTGTAATCATATCACTTGCTTGTTAACAAACCTCCCTTGTTGTAAGATTGGATGCAGTCATCAAATATTTCTTCAATCGCATATTCAAAATTGAATCCCAAGTTTATAAGCTTTCCAGACTTGAACGGTGTATTTGGAGGAACAGCTGAATCCGCAACATCCTGCAACCTGAATTCAACCCATGACAAATGCAATATACTCATTTCTATGTACATTCTTTGCATGTAACATTAGCAATAAGGAACATAAGCTATGTTTGTGTAAAAGTACGATGCATTGGGGTTAAATTCGTACTTTTCTGTAATCTTGTAGTGCGAATAACGGGTTGTCAAAAATGTGCTAGCTCCTTAACTGAGAGTGCATGAGCAGAGCACAGGTATCTCCCTTGAGCGGTTGGCTGCTCCATCAGAAATATGTGTGCATTGCAAACGTCTCTTATTGTTCCGAACGCGGACATGATAGATCTATGAAGACGGTATACACTTATGTTAGAGAAGAGACTGTGTATGAATGGAATAGAATAGCAAGGGTGAGAAAGAAAGACCTGGTCGAAATGATAAGACTATTGCCTGGACGCTGCCTGGGATGTAGGGAGTAATGAAAGATCCTCCCACAAGCGATGGACCGATTGTTACAATATCTAGATTGTTTTCCGCAGCAAAGTTCAGAGCTGTTTGCTCCGCCAATGTTTTGGACACAAAGTAGGGCTGTCATGCAAAATAGATGTGATATTAGAAAACAAAACCCTGAATATTGATTTCCAGTTTTAAGTCAGGAAAATTTAGCAATTGCTACTTTACCCAAATCGGAAATTTCTCTTTGTTGGTGCGAAACTAATGCACAGGGCTCCAACAGGATTCCACTGAGTAGGGTTTGCTGTTAAACTCTCCCTGCTCATTCAGTGGTGACATTGCACACGAAGACGACGTTTAAACCACTCGCCTCACACTCTTTGCTTTCACACACGATTTTAGCACATTCAGGGTGCCCTTAATTGCAACGTCCACAACGTCACTCTGCTCGGGAAATATGTCGGCGATTTTTTGTTTTATCATTGATTAAGAAGTGATACTTTAGTGTGAGTAAATGTTTACCTCCGAATCTTTGTATAGAAATTCGTCGATTTAAGTAAATGGCGAGTCACCGACGAGAGCCTGATATGGTGGAAGATCGGAAGAATCAGGAAATAGTGCTTTTAATACACAGTTACGGCTTACCTATCCGACTTACATCCCATAACCAGCTGGCCCATTACCGGTAGAGACTGTTCTTTTGCACATGCTTGAAGATACGAAAATCGGGGATCAGTTCTGTACCTGAGAAGATAGTAATGTCCTGTACAGAGATAGATATACTTAATATTACTACACAATAACGAAAAAAGGTACTTTAATAGTTCATATTTTTCCATCACCTGTCCGCCTCGAGATTATAAATGTGATCCAATAATGAAGCTGATTATTGTAAATAGTTGATTATGTGTGTACATAAACACATCAATACACTTGTGAAAAAGCATTTGGATTTTCGTGACATGTAGTATTCCATATAGAGATCTATGCATATATAAATAAATAATGAATCATCGAAGAATCATAGTGGTGTTAACGTGTTTGAAATCATGGATGATATATGTGTTGTAATAAGAGATACATTGGCAGTGTGAGGATTGTAGCTTTGATGAATATAATGTTATTATTTTTTTGGAGTAATTTCCCAATGTTTTCTAAACATTGCATTATCAAGGCATTCTATTATATGGAGCCTTAATCATGGCCGCATAAGTACAAAACCTCACAAGCTTATGGAAGATGAAGATATTAAACTAACATTAATCGAATTAGAACATGCAGACATAGAACTTGTTCTGGATGAAGTTAGTATTGACCATAAAGAGCATTGAAAAAAAGTGATTGCAAAGAACAAGAAAAAATATTGAAGAATGTAACGCCCAAGCTTTTGACACACAAATACCACACTAAAAATACCAAAATAATTGTTTTTTTACTTTAAATTCTCACTACACAACACCACATGGGCTCCAATAGATAGACTTAACATCACATAACACACTTACATAAACATGAACCCACTCATAAGATAGGTAACATAGGGTGCACATCAATGTCTTACTCAATGACGTAAACCAGACAATGAACCAATTATAGTAAGAAACACAAGATAGGCATACTCCACGACATGACCTTTTCATGGTTTACATATTCATTAAATTTAGGTTTCCATTGTATGAACTTGTACTTTTCAAGAGACTTAAACGCATAAGGTTGACACTTTCCTATTTTTCAAACTTCATTTACTTTATTTTCCAAAGCATTAGTCTTTAATAGAGAATGTGACGATGGTTCCTTTCTCCAATTCCATCAGCTATCCATAGGTCATTTGTTAATAAACCCATTTTAAACAACTACAAACCTTTGAATATTCATTCTTACGTTTAAGTTTTGTTTCTCAAAATATGTTAAATAAATATTAAATTTTATTCTGGTTTCAAAAAGGATCTAACAAGAGGTTAACATTCTACTTGTCAAGATGTATATTCGATGTTTAAACTCTACATTTGCTAGACAAGAGAACTATCGTGAGGTCAAGGAAAAAATTCTTAGGATTTAAGGGTGGTTTTAATTGAAGATACATTTTCCGATAAACATCCTTCCATCACAGTACCATTATTTTCGTGTTATAGTTGCTATAGTTCAACAACTTGTTTGAATCCATTCAACATTTTAGCATCAAGAAATTTGATTTAGATCTATATATATCTTTTGTTTGCTCGAAAGTTTAATCTCACCAAGAGAAAATCTTATTTATTTTTAACAACATGAAAATGTCTAGTTGATTTATAAGGACTTTAAGTATGACACTACCCCGAACCCAAAAATATCTTTAACTCATGTACTCTTCACGCTTATGACGTACTTTAGTCTTAGTATTGACTATTTTTAAACAATTATAATTCAAATGATACATAATTTACACTTAGGGTGTAGTGCCCACTTCCCTTCGACACCTTTTGTTATTGATTATGATACTATTGACTATACTTACAGATATTATCAGTAACTTTTGATTTAGCATGATATTAGATGTTAGAATGGACTGTTATTGATTTCAATTCATATATGATGCATGATGATTATTAGAGACATTTAATATATTGATGATGATCTACTATTCAACATGGTTATATTTATGGATATTGTTTGAGCATGTGATATTTTGATATATTGAGTAGGCCTAGAAAATTGAATTAATTGATGGTCATATAGTTGTTGATGAAATTTTAAATGATATTGTTGCTTGTCTTGATGATGTTGTGATTTATGTATAGATGATTTTGGAATTATACTATATATTTATTTTGGGTGATTGATGCGACCACGAGGCCAAAGGAGGTATTTGTGTGTTGCAGTAAACATATCACAAGAAACATTAAGGGATTGGATACCAACCACATTAGAATTCTAGATGAATTCAACAAGGGTCACCATGGCAACTTGTATTTATTTGTGTATGTTTGATTGTTGTTAGGGGTTCCCATGGGGGGGGGAATCACCTTTAAATGTGACCAAGGGGCTATGTGTATTTCTTTTATTTGGTTCCCTTGTTTAATGTTAGTATGTGTTTTATAAGTGATGTGTCTCCCCCTTTTATTTAATAAAATTTTGAGTAATTATATTGTTGAATTAATTAATTAAAATATGTCATAAGAATGTAATTATTGTTGTTGGCTCTTGGATTAAGTGTTGTAAGTGATGTGTAAGTAAACCTTTCAATGTGAAACACTCCACCTCTTTTTGAAATTCGAGTTTTTCCTTGGAGGCTGATTTTGGAGGCTTGTGGGACAAGTTAAACTTGTACCACACCTCTTAAATTTGTATACCAACCTTATATATGGTTGAGGAGTTAAATTTAGACCTTCATTATGCATTTTTAGAAGACGACTTGTAAGTTTTAATTCCACTTTCTTACATGTTTTTAATTTTCGTCCTTATGGGGTGTGGGTTTGATTTGAGTGTGTAAGTGACGTTCTCATTTTTCACCTACCTTATTTATTATTCCTTGGAGATTGTAGTTAACTTATGAGTTGGAGTTGAGGATGTGTGATGTGGCATCTTACATGGATCCACATCATCCTCATTTCTTCCTCTTATATATATTTGAATTCATTGGCATGTTTTGGGGTTACTTGACTTGAATTACATCATTTTTGGGTGACTTATTTTGGTGTTTGAGCTCTTACAAATTGGGAGAAAGTTAGAGATTATTGAATACTTGTTGATTATTGATCTTGGACTGTTTTTACATTAGAAAGATTGTTGTTTTAGGAACCTTGGAACAAACTCCATCATGGAGAGGTAGGATCTTGGATCTCTAAAATACTCTTCTTTTATTTTATGCATATGTAAATGTGTGAATGTTTTGGCATGGTTCTTGGTTGGCTAGGTAGATGGCCTAAGTATGGTGTAGGAGAAGATTATTGGGAATTCTTGTGGGGATACATAAGTGCTTAGGGGAGGTATTAGTGTGGAGGGAGTTGGGATTTGGGTTCCACCTAGTAAAAGAAATAGCTTGCATTTATTTACTCGTTATGGGGTGCCATAAGAGGTTGGGGAGGCATAAGGAAATGGGAGGAATAAGGGGTACTTGGGAGGAATAAGGGCATGTTAGGGTTTTGAAATGATATATTTTGGTGGTTTGATCTCGGTGGTGATACTCATTTCCCTGTGGGAGACATAAGCGACTTCCCCCATAATTCTTGCTCCTTTGGCTTGCGTGATGAAGTCTCGAGTTTTGGTTGTTATTTTCATGTGGTTGCAAACCGAATTATGTTTTGACTGTGTGTTGAATGTGAAAGAGTGATTTTGTGTTGTGGAAGCTCTCGTTGTTGCCATGCGTTGAAAAAAATTTTCTAATTGCAATGTGGTTGGGGCTCGGGGACAATGAAGAAGGACAAATTATTCTTTTCATTGGATGTCTTGGTTGGGTGGAGAGTGTTTCCTTTCCCCCTATTTTTTTGTGATCAAATTGGAGAATGATGGATCTTCTTGTTGTTGTACTGGAGCTGAGAAAGAAGACAAATTCGCAGTCCTTTTTGAGATTTATCCTTATTGTAACCACTTCCTACTTTGAAGTGGATGAAATTGTATACTATTTGTGATGGAATTATGCTCTGTATTAGGTATGAAATTTGTATTTCAAATGTGAAAGATATACTCTGTATTCTACATTTTGAAAGAGATGTGAAAGAAGTTGTAAGGATATTATTTCAAATCAATGGAATTCGTTTACCTTGTTCAAAAACATATTGTTTTCATTGGAAATCATGTTTGAAACATACGATGAAATCTTTGTTTGGAAAATTGAAAATGCAAATACGTATGAAGAAAACATATTACTCTTTCATTTGAAATGTTTTATTTTGGAAAGGAGTAATACATTCTCTTTTCACATTGTTGGATTGAAGGAAATATAACATTGTAATATTGGATTAGATTCTATTCATATTTTATACTTTTGTGAATGTAAATGGTTCAATTCGAGTTGAAGTTGTAGAGCTTTGTTAGATAATTTTCAAACCGGCAAATAATATTTATGAAAATGAACATAACGACCTGCAACGTTGGAAAAGGATATGAAATGTTAAATTGAACTTGTATAATCAAAATGACCCCAAATAAACCTTACAACCTAAGAAAACTTTATAAAACTTGCAAATCAGACATAGTCAAAATTACAGTTGTTTTGCTGTCAAATTGGGGAAATTTTTGAATTAATAATAAATCAAACACATTATCCCTTAATCCATCCTAAAGTATCCTATAGTACCCACTTCCCTTCGACACTTTTGATATTGATCATGATATTGTTGACTATATTATGGACATTATTATAGTTTTGACTTAGTATGGTGTTAGATATTAGATCATGGATTATTGTTGACTCTGATTCATATATGATGCATGATGATTGTTAAAGAAATTTCATATAGATGTTGACATGTTGTTGGACATGGTTATACACACACACACACACACACACACACACACACACATATATATGGATGTTGTTAGGACATGTGATATTTAGATATATTGAGTAGACCGAGGAAATTGAAATTAAAATTGATGATTATATAGTTGTTGATGAAATTGTAAGTGATATTGTTGATTGTCTAGATGTTGTTGTGATTCATATATATTGATGATTTTTAAATTATATTATATTCATTTGGATGTCTTGATATGGCCACGAGGCCGAAGGAGGTATTTATATTTTGTAGGTTAAAATATCACAACACACATCGGGGATTGAGACCAACCACTTTGAAATTCTAGATGAATTCAAAAAGGTCACCATGGCAACTTTATTTGTTTGTGTGTGTTTGATAGTTGTTAGGGATTCCCATGGGGGATCACCTTCAAATGTGACCAAGGGGTTTTATGTTTCTTTTATTTATTTTCCTTGGTTTAATGTTGCATGTGTTTATTTTGTGGTGCTTTGACACCTTTCCTTATTTATTAAATGGTGTGTTAATTAATGTGAGTAATCATATTGTTAAAAATTAACTAATCAAATTGGGTCATAAGAAAGTAACTATTAGAGTTGTTGGCCAAAAAATAAAGTGTTGTAAGAGATGTGTAAAATGATTTTGGAGTATGAAACACTCCATCTTCTTTGAAATTCGAAATTTTCCTTGGAGGCTGATTTTGGAGACTTGTGGGACAAGTTAAACTTGTCACATACCTCGTAAATTTATATACCAACCTTACCTATGGTTGGAGAGTTAAATTTATCCCTTCTTTATTCATTTTTTAAGTCAAGTTGAATGTTTTTATTACACTTTCTTACATGCTTTTAATTTTTGTCCTTTGGGGTGTGGGCTTATTTTGGAGTGTGTAAGTAATCATCATATTATTCACCCACCTATTTAATATGCATTGGTGAATGAAGTTGAATTTTGGGGTTGGGGTTGAGGATGTGTGATGTGGCATCCTACATGATTCCACCTCATCCTCTTCTCTTCCGTATTCTATAAAATTTGAATTCCTTACCTTGTTTTGGGTTGTTTCACCTTGTAGACTTCATTCTTGGGTGAATTCCTTGTTGCTTTGGAATCCCTTGTTGTTGAAGAAGTTTGAATATTGTTGCATGCTTATTGTTTGGTGGATTTTTGGTTTGTTTGTTTGGAAACAACCGTTGCTTCAAACCTGGAAAACTCCATCATGGAGAGGTAATATCTTGAATCTTGAAATTCTCTTCTTTTATGAATGTAAATGTTATTGTGCGAATGTTTTGGCATGTTTGTGGGCTATTGGGTAGATGGCCTAGGTATGGTGTAGGAGAAGACTCGGGGTTCATTTCGTGGGAGGCACAAGTGTTTTAGGGAGGTATAAGTGTGGAGGGAGTTTGGATTTCGGTTCCACCTTACAAAGACATCGCTTGCATTTCTTTACTCATTATGGGGTGCCATAAGAGGTTGGGAGGCATAAGGAAATGTGAGGAATAAGCGGTACTTGGGGAGGCATAAGGATTGTCGGGGTTTCGCTATACTATATTATGGCGATTTGTAATTTAGGTGGTGATACCCATTTTCCCTTTTTGGAGGCATAAGAAGCATCCCCCATAGTTTCTTGCTCCTTTGGCTTGGTTGATGAAGCCTCAGTAATGTTTGTCATGCTTTAATGTAGTTGTAAACTACATTCTATTTTGGAATGTGTTTTATTCTGAAATGTTACTTGAGTGTTTGCGGAAGCCTATTGTTGCCATAAGTTGGATCACATCATTTATTGCATTGTGGTTGGGGCTCGGGGGGACCAATGAAGAAGGATGGATTCTCCCTTTTCATTGGATGTGTTGGTTGGGTGGAGAGCGTTGCCTTTCCCCTGTTCTGTTGTGACAAAATTGGAGAATGATGGAAATTCATACTGCTTTTCTGGAACTGAGAAAGAAGATAGTTTGACACCCTTGTTGAGATCAGTTCTTAATGTAACCTTTTCCCACTTGAAGTGGATGATCTTGTATATTATTTGTGATGGAAAGATGGTCTGTATGGGTTATGAAATTTTTAAATTGAATTGTGAAAGAGATATACTTTGTTCTCTATTTTTGAATAAATGTGGAAGAAATTGTATCCTGTATATTGTAATTGAGGCAGAAGAAAAAGTTCTGACAGTCCCTTGTGAGACTAATTTTGTAAACCATTTCCCCACTTGATGTGGATGAGAAGTTCATATACATTTTGTGATGAAGAGTTACTATGTTATGGAAAAGAGATCCCCTTTGAATGTGAAAGAAATATACTCGTATTATTGTAAAAGGAATGTAATGAGAAAGAGTTGTGATTGTAAAGTTGTATTTGATCTATATAAATAGAGGTGGTTACTTTGTTCAAATGATATTTCTTTCATTTCAAGTCTGATTGTTGAATGTAATTTGAAATCTCTGTTGGAAAGATGAAAAAAAAGAATACGTATGAAGAAATGTCATAATGCTGTGTTCTTTAGAAATGAAAGTTTTGCAAATTAGAATTGTAATTTGGCATTTGAATACGTTGATTGGAATCAACTTAATGAGTTAAATTGGATCTGGAATGATTTCTAATACTTAGAAGATGATAAATGGAAAATAGATTCTTTTGAATTAGATATTTGTTAGATGTTTCAAAACTGGAAAATGTTTTATCAATGCACAGAACGACCCTCTAGAATAGGAAAGACATTTGAAACATTACTACAAGCTTAGAAAGATCAAAACTATCCCAACCAAACTATAATACTTAAGAAATTTTCATAGAACCTTTCAAAATCAGCCTCAAGCAATTTCTCAGTCATTTTTGCTATTAAATTGGGAAAATTTGAATCGATCTTTAGTCAAACAATTTAAACCTTAAAAACTATCCTAAATTTTTCCAAGTGAAATCCTCCATGTCGGTTTGATACGTTGATGGAGAAAGAATTACAAATTTGAACAAAATTTATAAGTTAGAATTACCTGTTTGCACTGTAAAAGTATGCAAAACGTTTTCAAGAAATTGACCCTTTAAACTCTATTAAAATAAAAATTTAATGATTCCATTGTAAAGAGGACATCAATATATTTCCATACATTCCTTGTTTTCCCAAATCTGAGTTCTCTATCAAAAGTTATGGCCTTATCAAGTTTCTCTTCACTTGGCGTCAAAATAAAATAAAATTTGAGAAAAAATTCCTTCTCGGGCCCACGGGCCGAGAATTTTTCTCATTAGAGATTTTCGGAATTTTTTCCAAATTTTCCCGACCATGCCACACCAATCGAGGTTTCCGCGTGGCACCACGAGGTGTCGGCCGAAGGGCAAATCCTTTTTACCTTAGCGCCTCCAAATTTTTTTGAAAATTTTCCAAATTTTCCTGTTGCCCCACCGTCCCATCGCCAATCGGGAGCCGCCATGTTGCATCATGAGGCAATGGTGGAGGAGCGGGTCCATTTTTTCCTTTTTGCATTTTAAAAAATTTTGGGAAAATTTTCCAAATTTTGACCACCGGTCGTAGCCAATCAGGAGCTACCATGTGGCATCACGAGGCACTGGCGGAGGTGCGGGTGAATGTTACCCTTTTTGCCCTTCGGAGCGTTAAAAAAATTTCTCCCCTCTACCCCGATTTCCCTACATTGGCTTAGGATATGTCATATGTCCCTTGGGGACTCACGGGAGCGTAGGTGTAAAGGTGGCTTTCCGCCCTTGGTAAATTTTTCTCCCCACGGCCCATAGACTCACCCATGGGGAAATTTTTCTCCTCGCAACCTGTATAGCCACCCATGGGGAAATTTTCCTCCCTGTGGCTCACCAACCCACCCTTGGGGAAAAATTTCTCCCCTGGGCCCGCAAGCCCGCTCTTGGGAAAAAAATTCACCCCAAGACCCGTTGGCCCATAACTTGAAAAATATGAGTTAGGAGGACTTCTTTATATCACTGGAAAGGTGAGGAAATTTCCTATCCAATGGGAATGATTTAGGTAAATTTTGAATGCATTAATTTTGGGTAAAATCAAGTTGAATCTTTAAACCTTTTTAGAGAGTGGGTATGGTGAGGAATTACCCTCTTCACTTAATTGAATCTTCTAACCCTATATTTTGGACCTTGTAACCTCCAATAATTGTTTATTAAAGAAAAAATATTCTAGTGGATTAGAATTGATCTGGAACTTCTTAATGGAAACTTTTGTTTTGTAACCTGGTTGTAGACTCTTTTAAACAAAGAAAACTATTCCATAATTTTTCCTAACTAATCCTAGGTTGTTCTTGAGTCACAAGTGGGTTGTTTTAGCAGGTGTCACACTTGGTATCAGAGCCATGGGTTTAAAGCTTGTACCATTGGGCACACTAGAAAACTTGAGACATGAACTATAAACCTAACATGCTTTTGAGTCTAAGAAAACAAACTTTTTTGATAGTTGAAATAGGAATGTTTATGAAGAAATATTACAATACTCTGCTCATTTGAAATGCCAAATTAAAATCATAATAAAATATCAAGTTGTTTGAGTTCTTGTGCTTGCCTAGTGGAATTTTATCTACACCTGTAACTAAGAATGTCAAATTAAATTTATGTTTGTGAACTTCTAGTGTAGTGGAAAACTTGGTTCCCCTTTGAAAATGTGTTGTTTTTACAAGTCCTAAATCTTGATTTAATTGTATGATGCATTAAGCCCTTTTGAGGCCCTTCTTTATTAAATTTGTTGGAACGATAAGTTGTATGGTGTGATTCTTGTGGTTAGACAATAGTGGTTGTGTTCTGGGTCGAGAAGAGTTAATTAGAATTTTTTAGAGCTTCCTTCCTTCGGTGGTTAGGAAAGAGGTTCTGGTTGTCGGCTTTTCCACTTTGTTACCCATATGGGCGAGTGTACATTAATTTTGGGTGTTGTTTATGACCCAATCCTATGTATATCCCCTTAGAACTGACCTCGAGGTAGAGTACCCCTATTGGCGGCCATGAAGGGTCATGTGAAGTGAATGTGGTGTTAACGTTTGTGTTTTACATTCAAAATCTTGTCTTATTTTATGATTGGATTGAGAAGCTATGAGGCTCTCTTAGTTATTTATATTTTTGTGAGAATTTCAGACTTTGCAATGCAGCTACTTAGCCACTTTCCTTGATTGCCGATATCTTTTGGAATTTATTTTGATTGCTGACTCGAGCTCGTTAAGTTGTTGGCTGGTTATCTAAACGTTACATGGATTTCTTCTTACATGATGATGAGTTGGTTCTATGCTACTTGTATTCATACATTTTGTCATATGGAGGTACAACTTGGGTGTCTTTAATGTCTTCTTAGGTGCTTAAATTTATGCCTTGGTTTTAGATGTGCATAACCTTGAGTGTGTCTAGGATCTTAGAAGGAATTTTTCGTTGCTCAAACTTGCTAGTTGGAGAGTTCGTTGTGTTGTGTGTTCTAGTTGGCAGTCTTTTCGCGGTGGTGGTGAATTCTCTTACAGTCCCGTAAAAGCTTGAACCTCACCGGATCTAGGTGTTTTATTGTGGGCTGATGAATTATGGTGGGATTTGTTTACTTTTGGTTGCTTATGGATGTTAGTGGAAAACTATTTATCTAGTAGTGGGATGATGACATGCTAATTTTTATCGGATTTTGTTATTTCATTATATAAAGTAGTGACTTCGAGGATTGTATGCATCTTGATAAATATGGTTAGATTTAATCCCATTCGAGTATTGTGTGTGTAAATTAAGTGTGTTTGGCTGCCCTCTTAACCTATAAATATGTCTACCCTTTTCTTAAAATTTTTTTAGTTACTATGAATAACACTCTATGACCTATTAATTTTAAATTACGGGGAGACACTTATCGGTGCTTTGAGTCTTTTAGACCATGACATTGGTGATGATAGTGTAATTAGACCTTGATAATTTAATCTCGGTGGTATTTTATAATGTGATTCTTCTTGTGAAACTATAAGTCTTGGTCGTAAAGCCATGTTCAATAGATAGGTGATTGTTTTCTTATATTTTATGCTTTCTAGTGAGTATGTAATGTTTTTATAGTTAAAAATTTTTCTTGTCATTTTGATTTCTTGGTTGGTGGTATTTTGTGGTAATATGGGTGTAGATTTGAAAACTTTCCTTGTCTTATCATGTGGGTAAAATGTATTTGCCAAAACAACAAACATTGTTAAACCTAGTAGATCGATAAAAGTAATTATGCTTCCTTAATGGGTCTTCCTTGTACCTTCCTTTGAGAACTTATAGAAACCCACTAGGAATGTTTTATGATACTTTTAATTAGTGGAAAACTCTCGATATATTATTGTGATCCATGTTGGTTTATTGTTTTCTATTTCTTACAAATTAGTAATGTGTTTTCTATGTTGAATATCTCTTGTTTCCTTAGAATTAAAAATGTGATGTGTTGAATTACCTCTCTCCCATAAAATTAATAGTGTGATATGTTTACCCTTCCTTCTCATTAACATTTTTAATTTGAGAAGTTGACTCACCCAAACATCATAAAACTATAATTGAGGAGATTTGGCCTTGAAGCTTAATAAATAAACTAGAACACGAAAGAGAAAATGGTCCTTTCTTTAACCTTGGTAGATTAATAGAAGATATAAAAAAACATGTAGAAGAATAGAAAAGGAAAAAAATTTTCCATCTACCTCCCTAGGAGTAAAATAAATACTTTTTCTCTTTTCTTCCTTTAAAGAATGGCAAGATATCATACCCGCTTAGTGGTCCTTATAACAAAAAGTTTTGATGTCATAATAGGAGGAAGTTTAATTAAGAAAAATCGTAAAGGAATGTGCTTAGAAAATGAAACTACAAATTTTGACTTATTAGTTGAGTTATAAAATAAGTAAGATTTATGTGTATTGAGTGCAATGTTTAGTTAAACCTGTAGTTTTGTCGCCTACCTAAATTGTGAAACACCTGGTGGATAGCAATGTGTTCTAGTTGCTTAGTGCTTTCTTATTCATAGATGTATGTACCTTTCTTGTGGGATTTTTGGGTCATCATACCCTTATCATTCCGTAGCACATGAGTGTGAGTTGTGGTCCTTTTGGATTGAGACCTATCTCGTTGTTTAAGAAGCAACCTTCTTGCATGTTGTCTTGTCCTTGGAGACTTAAGTTATTGTAATTTTAAGGAAAAATATGTTAAGGATATAAAATAACTTTAGGAAGTATTCTTTTCTTCATATTTTCTTGGGTCACCTTGTTCTTGTTGCCCCTTTTCCATTTGGATGGAAAGTGTAAGATGATGTTATTCACTTTTGATATGATGCACCCTTGGATTGTAGTTGGACCCCGTGTTACTTGTTCTTCTCCCTGAGACCTTGAGTGGTCCTTGGTGTTTCTTGTGCTCTCTTTGTGGTTATTCCGAGCTTGGTTACGAAATAAAATCAATGAATCGCATTGTGTTATTGTGAATGGTACTTCTTGTATTGACATGTTAATTGCTAGGGAGATATATATAGATTTTTATTTTACTAAATGGTTGACTTCTTTAGATTTGGTTGGTATGGTGTGTTTGATTCTTAAAAAAAAAGTGTAAAAATTAGACTATAGGAAAACTTGTGGTCTTGACTTCGCTTGTATTACCATGTAAAGTTAATTGTACACTCTCGAGTTATAGAAGTGCTTTCCTTTAATAGTTCCTTAATTTTAAATGTTTTGTTGATTTAGGTGTCCTTGTTGATTAACCTCACCCTGTGTGATCCTCAAATTGTGGGACCTTGAGTCGACTTGTTCCTTGTGCAAATTTGGTCATAATTGATTTTTGCTAGCCTTGTCTAGACAACGAACCTTTAAATCATGGCTTTAACTTAGTAAAAACCTTAACTTTTATTATTGTAGTATGTTGTATTCCTTGGGAAACTATCTGGTCTTTCTCAAACTCATGGAATTCTCCTTATTATTCCTATACTTGGTGGTTACTCTTAATACTCTTTTGAACACTTCATGTTATATTGTTATGTATGGTATCTTGGTTGATAGCATAAATTTACTCTCTAGATTTAAGTGTTCGTAGCCTTGCATGCAGAAATTTCAACTCATCCTTGTAATCTCCCTTCTTGCTAAATTGCATTGTAGAAAACTTAGGTTTTGAGACCCAAATTTGTTTGAAGCAAGAAATCCCATAGTGGAGTGATCCTTTTTCTATTGCATTTGTTCCTATCTCTCTTTCCAGTGACTTCTAGGAGGAAGTCGAGTCTAAGGGAGGGGGATGTAGTGCCCACTTTCCTTCGACATATTTGATATTGATCATGATATTGTTGAATTTATTATGGACATTATTATAGTTTAGATTTAGTATGGTGTTAGATGTCGATCATGGATTATTATTGAATTTGATTCATATATGATGCATGATGATTGTTAGAGACATTTTATATAGATGTTGACATGTTGTTGGAAATGATTATATATATATATATTTATGGATGTTGTTAGGACATGTGATATTTCGATATATTGAGTAGGCCGAGGAAATTGAAATTAAAATTGATGATAATATAGTTCTTGCTGATGAAATTATAAGTGATATTGTTGATTGATGGATGTTTTTGTGATTCATATATATATTGATGATTTTTAAATTATATTATATTCATTTGGATGTCTTGATATGGCCACGAGGCCGAAGGAGGTATTTATGTTTTGCAAGTTAAAATATCACAAAGACACATCAAGGGATTGAAGACCAACCACTTTGGAATTCTAGATGAATTCAACAAGGTCACCATGGAAACTTTATTTGTTTGTGTGTTTGTTTGATAGTTGCTTTAGGGATTCCCATGGGGGCATCACCTTCAAATGTGACCAAGGGGTTTTATGTTTCTTTTATTTATCTTCCTTGGTTTAATGTTGCATGTGTTTATTTTGTGGTGCTTTGACCCCTTTCCTTATTTATTAAATGGTGTGTTAATTAAAGTGAGTAATCATATTATTAAAAATTAACTAATCAAATTGAGTCATAAGAAAATAATTATTAGAGTTGTTGGCCAAAAATTAAAGTGTTCTAAGAGATGTGTAAGTTGATTTTGGAGTATGAAACACTCTATATTCTTTCAAATTATAAATTGTCCTTTGAGGCTGAATTTGGAGACTTGTGGGATAAGTTAAACTTGTCTCATGCATCTTAAATTTATATACTAACCTTACCTATGGTTGGAGAGTTATAGTTAGCCCTTCTTTATTCATTTTTTCGAGTCAAGTTGAATTTTTTTATTGCACTTTCTTACATGCTTTTAATTTTTATCCTTTGGGGTGTGGGCTTGTTTTGAAGTGTGTAAGTAATCTGTCATATTATTCACCCACCTATTTAATATGCATTGGAGAATGAAATTGAATTTTGGGGTTGGGGTTGAGGATGTGTGATGTGGAATCCTACATGGATCCACCTCATCCTCTTCTCTTCGCTCTTCTATAAAATTTGAATTCCTTGCCTTGTTTTGGGTTACTTCACCTTGTAGACTTCATTCTTAGGTGAATTCCTTGTTGTTTTGGGAGATCTTGCTGTTGGAGAAGTTTGAATATTGTTGCATGCTTGTTCTTTGTTGGATTCTTGGTTTGTTTGTTTGGAAACAACTTCTTTTGGAACTGAGAAACTCCATCATGGAGAGGTAAGAGCTTCGCTCTTTAAATGTTATTCTTTTATGAATGTAAATGTTATTGTGTGAATGTTTTGGCATGTTTTTGGGCTATTGGGTAGATGGCCTAGGTATGGTTTAGGATAAGACTATGGGGTTCATTTTGTGGGAGGCACAAGTGTTTTGGGGAGGTATAAGTGTGGAGGAAGTTGGGATTTGAGTTCCACCTTACAAATAAATAGCTTACATTTCTTTACTCGTAATGGTGTGCCATAAGAGGTTGGGAGGCATAAGGAAATGTGAGGAATAAGGGGTACTTTGGGGAGGCATAAGGATTGTCGGGGTTTTGATATACTATATTTTGGTGGTTTGTAATTCATGTGGTGATACCCATTTTTCCTTTTGGGACGAATAAGATGCATCCCCATAGTTTCTTGCTCCTTTGGCTTGGTTGATGAAGCCTCGTAATGTTTTTCATGCTTTAATGTAGTTGTAAACTACATTCTTCTTTAGACTGTGTTTTTTTATGAAATGTTTCTTGAGTGTTTGTGGAAGCCTATTTTTGCCATGAGTTGGATCACATCTTTTATTGCATTGTGGTTGGGGATGGAGGGCCAATAAAGAATGATACATTCTACCATTTAATTTGATGTCTTGGTTAGGTGGAGAGAATTACCTTTCCCATGTTCTATTATGACCAAATTAGAGAATGATGGAAATTCATACCACTCTTTTGGGCCGAGAAAGAAGATTGTTTGACAAATCCTTTCTAAGATCATTTCTTAATGTAACCTTTTCCCACTTGAAGTGGATGATCTTGTATATTATTTGTGATGGAAAGATGGTCAGTATGGGTAATGAAATTTGAAATTGAATTGTGAAATAGATATACACTGTTCTTTGTTTTTGAATAAATGTTGAAGAAATTGAATTCCTATATATTGTAATTGAGGGAGAAGATAAAGTGTTATCCAAAATTCACCCCTCGAGGTAATTTTGATAATATGCATCAAATTCTTTAGTCCCAAGCAATTATATTGATTCAAGGAAAAAAATCATGTTTCTGGGGTTCCCTCGGCTTCTTTCTAACTCTCCTGTCCAAGAGGAAAACCCAACAAGTTTTAAAAATGTGAAAAAGTTGCAGAAAACAAGCTTGGGCTGGGAAAAATCATGAAAAATGGCTAAGTCCTAGTCCTCTCAACAGTCGGGACATGAGGGACATCAGGTGCGAATCGGGGAAAGGCCGCTGGCGATCTGCAGAGTAAAGGGGAATCCGGGACGCTGGGACACGAGGGACGTGAAAAGGTGAACCAGCTGAAAAGTGGAAAAAATCGACTAAGTGTTGTTTTTTTGCTCGGTTGGGACATTGGGACAAAGGTACGTGAAAGACGCGGATCGGGCCGGTTTGGTTTTAGGCGCAAGTCAATCCATTTCAGGCGGTTCGGAGAAATTTTTCCCGAGTGTAGTCTAGGAAAGTTGGGACAAAGGTACGCGTGGGGCGCGAAAAGCTGAAGCGGCCCAAGGCAAAGAACAAAAGTCAACGTTTGACCCGTGAAACTTCAAACGGCCATAACTTTTGACTCCAAGCTCCGATTTTCACAAAATAGGACTTTCTGGAATGAGCAGGACGTCCTCTACGCCAATTATTTAAGAGAAA
Organism: Taxus wallichiana var. yunnanensis; assembly: GCA_018340775.1. Classification (NCBI taxonomy): domain Eukaryota; kingdom Viridiplantae; phylum Streptophyta; class Pinopsida; order Cupressales; family Taxaceae; genus Taxus; species Taxus wallichiana. The sequence goes on from CM031242.1 coordinate 895,076,778, forward strand.
TATATTTAGTTAAGAGAATATATTCGGCTCCAGTCATTAATGCTCATTCCCATCAAATGACAGAAAACGCCCAGAGACCCAAAATAGCTTCCGCTCAGAAGGCCATAACTTTTGTATTTCTCAATGAAATCACACAAAATTGGTACCGTTGGAATCGTGGCTCTGATCCGAGCATAGAAATCAAGAAATTATAGATTCGGTGAGAAATTGATGGAGATTTTTTATAAAACGTGGCCGAGTTCATAACAGTGTTTCATTTGGTGGTTGGGAGTGCAATTAAGAGGCATGGTCATCATTCTTTCTCTGCTGCAGCACTTGGGATAGTATGGGGAGCCTTTTGCAAGTAATATATAATCATTTTAATCCATTTAATGCCTCTTATAGGTGGTTGAAGGATAGATTTCGGGATTTCCATTTTCCCTTCTCTTTTCCTTCTCATTTTTCTATAAATTGGAGTGTTGGGCTCATTGGAAGGGGAGGTAGTTTTGTAGAAAAGCTCTGCCAAAATTTATTTGTGAAGCCAATGTGTTGCAGGCCCTTATCTTGTAATAGATTGAACTGTGCATACCAGGAAGCAATAAAATACAAGTTTGTGGATGTATCTTCCCCTGCTGTGTTTTCTTGCATTCTTCTTGCCCCTTTAACCTTATTTACAAGAATATTGTGTCTATTATTATGTTCTTGCAGGGATTCATTATCATTATGTATGCTTGGAATATTGTTGTGAATGCATTTTGCTAGATTATGGAGAACTGTCATCACCTCTTCTAGTGTGCACTTTGCCTCTGTATTTCACACATTTGGAGACTACTCTCACACCCTCCTTTTCTGGTGTATCACCGCTTTAGTGTAGGATTTCATTTTATGCATTCTCTCTCTCTGGTCCCTTGGAAATTTAGATTAGGATAGTTAGTTTCCCCTGCATTAGAGTAGATTGTGGCAGGTAGTTTAGGAGCAAGAACCAGCTTTCTCTATAGGTCTATCTCAAGTAGCAAGTCCCACAACTTGGAGATAATACCCATGTTATCCAATCACACCGTGATTTCAAGTATATGCACTTGTATAAACACAGGGGTGCTGTGATTCGGTGATAACATAAAGTTCTGACAGTGTCTAGTGAGACTACTTTTGTAAACCATTTCCTTACTTGATGTGGATGACAATTTAATATACATTTTGTATCTTGAAGAGTTACTATGTTTTGGAAAAGAAATCCCCTTTGAATATGAAATAAATATACTCTATATTCATTGTAAAAGGAATGTAATGAGAAAGAGTTATGATTATAAAGTTGTATTTGATCTATATAAATAGAAGTGGTTACTTTGTTCAAATGATATTGCTTTCATTAGAATTGTGATTGTTGAATGTAATTTGAATATCTGTTGGAAAGATGCAAAAAAAAAGAACATATATGAAGAAATGTCATAATGCTCTTGTTCTTTAGAAATGAAAGTTTTGAAAATCATAATTTTAATTTGGCATTTGAATACGTTGATTGGAATCAATTTAATGAGTTAGATTGGATCTGGAATGATTTCTAATACTTAGAATATGGTAAATGGAAAATAGATTCTTTCGAATTAGATCTTTGTTAGATGTTTCAAAACTGAAATTTTTTTATCAATGCACGAACAACCCCGCACAATAGGAAAGATATTTGAAACATTAATACAAGCTAAGAAAGATCAAAACTATCCCAACCGATTTCTCGATCGTTTTTGCTATTAAATTGGGGAAATTAGAATTGATCTTCATCAAATGATGTAAACCTTGAAAACTATCCTAAATTCTTCCAAGTGAAATACTCCATGTCGAGTTTGATAAGTTGATGGAGAAAGAATGACAAATTTGAAAAAAAATTATAAGTTAAAATTACTTGTTTGCACTGTAAAAATATGTAGAACATTTTTTGTGAAATTGACCCCTTAAACTCTATCAAAATAAAAATTTAATGATTCATGTGCAAAGAGGACATCGAGAGCTTTCCAGAAATTCCTTGATTACCCAAAAATTAAGATGTCTATAAAAATTTATGGCCTTCTGAAGTTTTTCTTCACTTGGTGTCAAAAAAACAAATTGGGAAAAATTTCCTTGGTAGGCCCAAATTTTTCTCTTAGATTGTCGAGAATTTCTTTTTGGGAAAATTTTCTCAATTTTCCCTGCATCGTCATGCTAGCCCAAACCCAATTAGAGGCGACACGTGGCACCATGAGGTGTCGGTGGAGGAGGATCCCTTTTAACTTAGCGCCTCCCGAAAAGTTTGGGAAATTTTTCTAAATTTTCTCCACCACCATGCCATCCCGTAGCTAATCAAGATCTAACACGTGGCATCCTAAGGCAATGGCAGAGGATTAGGTCCCTTTTTTCCTTTTTGCGTTTCAGAAAATTTTGTGAAAAATTTCAAAAAAATTCCAGCCGCCCCGCCACCCGCACTTATCAAGAGCTGCCATGTGGCATCACGAGGTACCAATAGAGACGCGTGAATGTTAACCTTTTTTTCCCTCTACGGCATTAAACAATTTTTCTCCCTGCCACCCCACTTTCCCCACGTTGGCTTAAGAGATGCCACGTGTCCCTCACGGACTTGTGGGAGCGTGGGTGTAAAGATGGCTTTCCACCCATTGGGAAATTTTTCTCCCCGTAGGCCACAGACCCACCCATGGGGAAATTTTTCTCCCCATGGCCCGTGGAACCACCCATGGGAAAATTTTCCTCGCCACGGCCCGCCGACCCGCCATTGGGAAAAAAATTCTCCCCTGGGCCCATAGGCTCATTCTTGGGGAAAATTTTCACCCCAAGGCCCACCGCCCATAACTTAAAAAATATGAGGAGTTCGGAGGTCTTTTTATATCACTAGAAAGGTGAGAAAATTTCCTATCCAATGGGAATGATTTAGGAAATTTTTAATGCACTAATTTTGTGTAAAATTAAGTTTAATCTTTAAATCCTTTTAGAGAGTGGGTATGGTGAGGAAATACCCTCTTAACCCAATTGAATCTTCTAACCCTAGATTTTGAACCTCGTAACCTCTAATAATTGTTAATTATAGAAAAAATATTATAGTGGATTAGAATTGATCTGGAACTTGTTAGTGGCAATTGTTGTTTTGTAACTTGGTTGTAGACTCTTTTAAACAAAAAAAAATTCCATAATTTTCCTAACTAATCCTAGGTTGTTCTTGAGTCTCAAGTGGGTTGTTTTAGTGGGCATCACATCTCCCAAGTGCAAACTTCCATGTTTGTTTGACATGTTGAAGGAGAGATAATGGTGGATTGGAACAAAATTCATAAGTTAAAAAAAAAAGACCAGTTCACTTTTAAATTACATAACAAATTTTCCTCAAAATTGACCCTTGAAAGTTTATCAAAATTAAAATTTTAAGATTCCTGTGCAAATAGGACTTGAGAGCTTTCAAAAAGTCCTCATTTTCCAAAAATGAGTTCTAATCAAAATTTATGGCCTTCAAGTTTCACTTCATTTTGGCTTCATAAATAATGTAATTGTCAAATTTAAATTAATAAAACATTCACTCGTGGACCCACGGACTAAAACTTTACTTTTTCACTTTTTCCCAAAAACACAAAATTCATGAAGTTCCCCAGCACTTTGCCCGTTTGGCGAACCTTCATTCTTTTTTCAAAAAAATAATCTAAGTTCAAATTTTTTTTTTTGAAAACTTGGTAAGTTTCCTCCACGGCCCTGCCAGCTTGTAGCCAATCAGGTGCTGCCACGTGGCTTCTCGAGGCCTTGGCGGAGGAGTAGATTGCCTCAAACCTTAATGCTTTAAAAAAATTATGAATTTCTTTTAATTTTCCTCCATGGCCCCACAATCCCACAGACAATGAGATTTCGACATGTGGTGTCTTCGAGCGTCGGCGGAGGCACAAATCGTTTAAAACCTTAACGCTTCAAAATGAAAATTTTGCCAAAATTTCTTAAGTTCTCCCACCGACCCACCAACCTGTGGCTAATGGATGGATGACACATGTCTCAATGATGTGTCGGTGGAGGCACTGACGTATTTTAAACTTGCACTTCAAAAGTCAAAAATCTAACTTTCCTCGGCGATTCACCTTCCCACCTAGGCTATATTTCGAACACGTGTCCCACGGGGACCTTAAGAATTTATTGCTTCTTGAGCGAAAAATGTTTCTCCGTGGGCCCACGGGTGTAGAATTCACTTTTTTCCAGAAGCGCAAAAAGTTCTAAAGACTTCCCTTGGCCCAACACGTTTTGGGAAAATTTACCTCCCAAGGCCCACCGACCCATAACTTAAGAAATACGAGGAGTTAGGAGGACTTGTTTATATCATTGGAAAAGGGAAGAAATTTCTTATCTAATGGAATTGTTTTCAAGGAAAATTAAGTGTGTAAATTTTAATTAAATTCCATTTTTAATTTTAGAGCTTAGTTTCTAAAGCCTGGAGTGTCTTTTAAGGGGGTCACCTTTTGGGTAAAGGGAATGTTTTATAACCCTTGTAAATTTTAACCCTGGTTGTTGTTTAGACCTTGTAGAATTAAATACTTGAGTATTTAATTTGTTTTGGGCCTTTAACCCCCTAGACTTAATTAAGGAATTTTTAGCTAGTGTTAATTTAATTAATATTAAATTAAAACCTAAGAGAAACTCAACTATGGATGGAATTATCCACTCAATAGTTTTGTAATGCAAATTTTCTAATTGTTATAGTAGGAAAAATTAATTATCAAAATTAAATTGTCCTTGAGTTTTGTTTGTGGCATCTTTTTTTTTTAAAGCCTGGTTGTGTTCACACTTTTAACAACAAAAATTATTCCATAATTTTCTAGCTAAACCTAGGTTGTTCTTGGGTCTCAAGTGGGAGTTTTTATGGGTTTTTACATAGGGATTCATGACTACAAGGAGTTATGAAACTGCACCTAAATTATTACTTCATTAATCGTAGACCATCAAGTATTAAACATTTAAAACAACACAACCCAACAACTATATGCTTCTCAAATGCCTTCCAAGAAACAATTTAAATCATTGTGAGAATATGCATTAGCATTTCTTCCACCAATAACCTTAAGAGAGGATTTATAATCTACTAACTTTAGAAGCATTCTTGGATGGTGGGAAACCACTATTGATGTGTAATCACAACACCCCGAATGAGACAGGTTTATGGACTTTGTGCATTCGGCTCGATTGCATAACATGGAGCTATCATGAGTGTGGGACATTGAGAAATGGGATAGGTCTCTGGAGAAGGCTGGTTCCTAATCCTAACCTAATTGCCAGTAACAAATTCTAATGTAGGAAAAATAATGACTAATCCTAATCTAATGCTTCCAAGGGGACATGGAAAGAAGGATTGCATGAAAGAAACCTACACTATGAGCGGTGATACACCAAGAAAGGAGTGCTAATCACTCTTCCCAACCCTACAAAATGGAGAAAGGGTGAATCCTGAGGAGGTTGGACAAATGCAACACAAACCCAAGTTCCACCAATGTATTAAGGGAAGGTTGGAAAACTACAACACAAACCCAAATATAAAAAAATTCATTCTTGATAAACACAAAACACCCATATCTCTGAATAACTATGAAATATGCATAGAACACCCTGTTGCAATGAGAGGTAAGAGAGACACAAAAATCATGCAAAGGTTAAAATAACTAACAAAAACATAATTTTTATTGCTCATGAAGTATACACAGTACATTACATGTGGGAGAAAGGCATGAAGCCATTATAATGTTTGGAGGAAGGCTTAGAGCCCCAAGAATAAATGGGGTGCATGGGAGAAGAAAGATTATTAACCATTTCCACAATGCCACCCCTTACAATTTTATAGAGGAAGAAATGAGGAGAGAGAGGGAAGAAAATCTGAAAATGCACTCTAGTATTTTGCAAAATCCATCATTTTCCTTGTGGGAGTGATGGGAAATTCTACCAAGCCCATACTCCATTATACCTTCTTGTTGGGGAAGAAAAGAAGCCCATACCTCATCATTTTGGGTAGGTGAGAAATATGGAACCACCTTCTAAAATGACAAACTATATTTCCTCTTCTTCGAATACTTAACTTTAAAATTAATAAATCCATTCGTAGTTTGTAGAGGACAATGAGGGATTTCCCAAAAGTTTGATTTTGTGCAAATCTGAGTTCTTAGTCAAAATTTATTTCCATCTGAAGATGAGGGTGTCATACTATAATAAATGCAGTGGTTGGCTTTGTCTTTCTGAACTCTAAATTGCATTGCATCCTCTAAAATCTGAAATTTTGGACTTTCAGGATTCAGAACTTTGAGCATTTGTGATTTGGAGATCGTCGTTGCTGTGCATAGGTTTGAGCTCATGAGACCTCTCAAAATATGAAACCCCGAAGTCTGAATTTCAGAATTTAGGCTTCAGACCTTTAGGTTTTTGGGGTTTTTGGGACTTCAAGTTTCTCGAGTTTTGGGAATTTGGGTTTCGGGGTTTTAGTACTTTGGGTTTCAGGGTTTTTGGATTTTGGGTTTCAATATTTTAGGGGTTCAAGTTTCGGGTTACAAGATTTAGAGGTTCGGGTTTTACAATTTAGGGGTTTGCCTTTCAAGATTTCGATTATCTTCGTGGACAGAAACCTTTGAATTCTCAAAAGTTTGATGTTCAAGTTTCATACTTCGACTTCATTCCTTTCTTCTCCCCTCATAACATTGTTCACACGGTGAGCTTGTGAAAACTTTAAAACTTTGAAACTCCAAACTCTAAAATTTCTAAGTTCAAGTTTTAAAATTTTTGCTCCTTTTTGCTTCTTCTTTCCACTTTGAGTTCCCAAATTTTTGTTCGACCTACCTCCGAACAACCACACCTCCGAAGTTTGAATTTCAGACTTTAGAGTTTCTTCATTTCTCGAACTTCTCTACAAGGTTCTTGGCCCTTTTCAATATGTTTGAAGAATCTCAAAATCTAATCTCCCATGGCTGAATCGATCCCTCATTATTCCTCTTTGTGGGGTCTTGTTTGTCCAATTTCACCTGACGAGAAAAAATTGGATAACAACTACCCCATATGAGAAGCACACGATAATCTAGTACTACATACTAAGGGACACATTTATCTAAGAAGGGACAAAAGAGGTTCAAATGCAAAATTTATATACTTTTATACATTTTAAAATCCTTCTAAGGTAATATTTATAATTGTTGGTAATAATACATCATATCTCCTTATTCATTAACATCAAGAGAGGTCACTCGATGTATTACACTTTTTTTTACTTGAGGGTTTCTACACCCTACCACAAGATAAAATTAGAGTAATCAAATGTCCCTGTCTTGCAAAGCCTTCGTGTCACTTGAGGTATTCCAAGACTACAATTTATCACTTTCATTTAACACTTAGCTTATAAAGGGTTCCATAAGATTTGGTTCGTTTATTTGAATTCCAATAAAATTATATCACTCCATTGTTGATTTGAATTATCTTAACACGTACACATTTTATGTTTATATTCTCTAATGGGAAACTATGTTTTCCAAATCAATTTCTCTCACATGGATCCATTCACATCCTCTTTCACATCATAAGAAATATATATCATGTTGCGAGTAATCCCCACGACATTAAAATCTATTAACAAGGGTACTTTCTCAAATAACACCAAGTTGTAAATTTTCCATTACAATTAAAAACTTAATAGTGTATTAATGCATAACCTAACTCTCCTTGGGGACCCAACCATTGTTCAATATATTCCCCTTTTAATGTTGTTTAGTCTCTAAAACTACTAAGAGATTTCAATCTCAACATGTCATCTCGTATGCCACTAAAATGACATTATGCCTCGCACTAAGGCATTCTTACACACTTTCATACCTATATGAATGCTCTCAATTAGGTTTCTAAGGAGGATTACATAAACACATACAATACCTCTAAGTTTGTAAGACTATGAAAGATGTTTGAAGCTAGTCTAACTTGGATCTTACCATATAGAGTCATTTCATTCAACAAAGGTAAATAATTAGAGTTATTTGTTTGTTTTGTCGCTTTCCGCTCAATATGAAAAAAAACACAAATGTACGTTGATATTTTTATTTTAAGATTAAGTGATTTCCTAAATCATTGTAACACTAGAAGATAGGTAAAATCACATCATTTTAAATTACTTGCTAACATTTTATAACACAATCATATAAAAACAATTAGGTACAATAAACATTTTAAATGAAAAGCTTCCAGTTTCATCCTCATATACCTATTTTGACAATAAAATAAGGTTTCTTCGACATCTTTTTCCAAAGTAACATAGTACAATACACTCCATTAACTTAACATAATATACAATTACAACTAAGAGTAACATTCGTTAAATGGGAAAAAGTACACTACATTCGAATTAGTACATTTTCCTAACACACAACACTATCATATACATCATGGGAATAATGAAAATAATACTTTCTATTTATGACAATATAACTGAAATATTACAAATAATTACATTACATTCAAATAACATTCTATTAAAGATACAAGTGTCATTTTTACTACTCCTTTTTGTTCAGGTACCTCTAACCAATGTTGTGTTAGTCCTAGAACTAAGTATGGAAATTCCCTACACTCAACCATAAATCCACACATTCATCACTTTTATCATTTTCAATTAACTGGGAGAGAGAGAGAGAGATATAAGACATAGTTTGTTTCTCATGCATTCATGCTTTCACAATCAGTTGCACTTAATATGTTGGTACTAGAGAGAGAAAGAAAGGATGAGAGAGAAAGTTAAGAGACAATTTATTTTCCATTCACAATGTCATATCCATTTGCACTTCATGTCCATTATCATTTCATTTCAAACCAATTCACATTTCCCAATTCATTTATGTTTTCAAATCAATCAAGTATCATAGTCATTTCTAGAGAGAGAAGAGGGTGGAGAGAGAAAATCATCATACATTTCAAAATGTAGTTATGCAAGGAAAAATATAAAATAAAATTATACATAGCATTGCAATGGTATTACGAGGTCACACGCACAACTAGAAATAAAACGAGACTCAAAAAGGGCATTCTAGCTAAGGTCAAGGGAAATTGACCAAAACATACAAACTAGGTCTTAAAGACACTTGATTTAATTTTGATCAATAAATTTTATGATTCCTACTCACTCTCCCATATATATAGAATTTTTCATGTAAAATGGAAGTTCATTATGACGAGAAGAGCTCAAGTTACAAGGGAGACTCTGGGGCTAGTTATTGTAATTGCATCAACAACTCTTATCACACAACAACCAATGGGCCCCAAAACCCACTTGCAAAAATAGTGTCCAAGGTATTTTCTAAAGAATGAAAGTGGGTTATGATTCTCTTATCAGTATTCTAGAGGTAGGTGGTAGGGGTTTTCAATTTTGCTCAAACTAAGCGGCAACCGTAAGACGAAACCAATTGCATTTTATTAAAATGAACACGTCACACAAGTGACTGTTAAGCTAAGTGGCTTAGAAATTTAACTTGCAAGGACACTAAATAAATTAAAATGACTTGGCTAAGTAACCCCATGGTGTCCCACGTTACTAGGGGTCATGCTAGGAGTTTCGGGTTTGTGGTATACTTGGGTGTGGCGCTCCATGTGCGTGACTTTCAAGATCAGAGTTTTCTTCTTTTTTATTTAATTATTTTTTTGTTGATGTTTTGAGAGTTCACGTCAAGGAAATATTTTTTCATTTGTTGGAATTATTCTCCCTATCATTCAACATTTAATTTTGAACAATCTTGAAATGATGGAGCAAATATTAATAAAAGCAAAAAGTGGAAAACCATACCTTTTCCATGAAACTCGTGATTCCTGCATTCGATGAGACCGCATCGAATTTTGGCATTCTTGTAACATCTTGTGGCTCACTCATGCTTTTCTCCTTTGCATGAACAAAAGGGTTATGACCCAAAAAACACATGACTCAAGGATTTTGTCAAAAAAATCACATGTCATGTGCATGCCTCAATATTTTACAAATCTTCTTTCTTTCTCCATTTTATAATTTTGGTCACCCATATACTATTCATGTTCTACGACTACCAAATGCACAATACACTAGCCTAATTTCATATTTTATGCCAAGGTTTTCAAATATTTACAAATCAGTGAGTACTATAGATACCTCTCAAATTTCTTCTAGTCAATGCAAATGTATATAGTTTTCATTTTGTAAAACTATTCTTAATGACCATCATGAAACCATTCAAGATCTCCCTACCCCATATAGTGGAATAATCGAGTTGGGTATAGCATTGTAGAGTGACCAATAGAACATACTTTCAATATCATTCACCTCAAAGGATGACCCTATATCATCCTAATCTTGTCATCTTCTCCGTTTGGAACAAGATGAGAATGAACATTGAAAAGGATACCAATCTCATGGACATGCTATACATTCCCACAATAAGATTCTAGAATTTGCGTGAAAGGAAGGATGCTAATAACTATTGTGCATCCTATGTATACCTCACATAATAATTTTTGGACTTTTCTTAAGCTATTCTACTCACCCATTTTGGTACAGGAATGGATCAAGAGTTTTACTTTTATTCTCAAGAATGGACAAATAGAGGGTTTCACCTAGAGGAAGAGTGAAGAGACAAATATCTTAGGGAAAAAATGGGGTAGAAGGAAAGGAGATTTTTATTTTGTTGGAGGATGGTGCTTCCAGGTTATACCTCATGTAGCATAGGTTAGCAATAAAACATCAATGAAAATTCAAATCCATACAACAAGACAATATGCCGAATGCAACACCTCATGTTATTCAATATTCTTCTCTATAAAACAAATAAAAAATCAATAGGAAGTATTCCCCTCTCGGTGAAAGTTAATACTACTTCAAACACATACAAATCCATGTGCGGTGATGATCGAACCCATCATGGACAAACTTTAGGTACGTTAAATGAGAGGGCTCAAATTTTTTGGAGAGTCCCACATAATTTTTTTGTTTATTTAACTATGAGAGTGTATATTTATATCTTACTACAACTATCTAATTACTTCTAAATCACCAATGTTAACTTGGGTTCCAAAGTGGTTAGTTTTTCGAATCTTAAAAAAGTGTTGTGTGCTTTTTTATTATACAAGAAGGTGATTGGTCTGAAATGCATTTAGGATGTGTCACTCTCCATATTCTACTGAAAATGTTTCCCCATACCGTGTTAACTTGAAAGATACACTAAGAAATGCGGTTCAAATTCTATAATTGAGGGGTGTACATTACATCTCCCTTAGCTAGAATCCCCATTTTGAGTCTCGTTTGACTTCTAGTGCACGTGTGACCTCGTAGTACCATTACAAGGATATGTATAATCTTATTTTGTCTTTTATCTTGCATAACTAAATTTTGAAATGTGTATGGTCATTTTCTCTCTCCACCTTCTTCTCTCTCTAAAAATGACTATGATACTTGATTGATTTGAAAATGTAAATGAATTGGGAAATATGAAATTGTTTGAAATTAAATGGTAATGGACATGAAGCATAAATGGATATGACATTGTGAATGGAAAATAAATTGTCTTACTTCAACTATCCAATTACTACTAAATCACCAACTTTACCTTAGGTTCCAATGAGGTTAGTGTCTCGAACTCAAAAAAGTTTTGTGTGCTTGTTTTATTATGCAAGGAGGTGAATGGTCTAAAAGTCATTTAGGATGTGTCACTCTTCATCTTCTCCTGAAAAATTTTCCCCATACCCTACTAACTTTGACAGATGCACCGACAAATGTGGCTCCAAGTCCATAACCGAGGGGCATACATTACAAAGAACTAGGTTATACATCAAGCTAACAAACAACTAATCTCTCTCAAATATTTGTGGTAGTTTGAGGCTAACATATGTTTTTTTGGGTTGTGGGATGTATTATACATTCTTCATTATACCAAAATACCATCACTAACATCTAACCTTTTCAAAAATAGTTAAAAATGCCACCCATTAATGTTGATAGACTATAATTTTTTCTAACATCTAATATACATTGTTATAGTCCACAAGAGAAATATAATTAAAAAAATTGTATACAAGGGCACATAGTTTTCATGGTTGTAATAATAATCACAATGAAACTTTTTTGCTTTGAATCAATGATTGGTATGAAATTTAATGTACATATGAATCATAAATTTTCATTTTCAAAATACATGTTTTCCCATTTTATCATATCATTTACTCACAAAAATGAACCCCATTTCTTGGCATCTTTTATAAAAATAATTCACATATTTTGATAAGTTGTTAGCATCATTTTTAAAATACATAGAGTCACATCACTCTCATTTCTAGGTTAGTGAACCATATTTTCAAGAGTTATGTTTCGACATGGAAAAATCATTTTACTTGTATTTACATAACAAGGGCTTAACATTTAGTTAAAATTTGAGATCTGAAGTTTCACCTTATTTTTTAATTACATTTGATAAAAAAATTAGTGGTTGACATCAATTATAGGTTTCGTCTAAAAATGACCTCTTAAGAAGTCTTACACTTATTGTTTTTTCCATTTGAACTCAAGATATCTACACCTACTACTAGGACAACACTAGGGTAATTAAGACATCCTTATCTCACAAAATATTTTCTCAAACTAATGATGTTCCTTTTTACTTGTCAAAGATAACAATCTTAACTATAGGGTTTAATAATATTAATCACATGATTTAATAGATTTGAAGGTATAAGGTATGTTAAATCCAATTACATCATTTAGATTTCACATTAGGATTAACATGGGTGATATTATCGAAATTTAATATGATAAGAACTTGGTTACTGTAAGGGCTCTAAGTATAAGATATGTTGAGGAATCAGATTCCCTACAATGAGTATTGTTTCAATTCATTTTTTTATTCATCGCATATTAACTTAGAGTAGGAGGCATAGTAAAATGCATTTGAGACTTCATATTTATTGTCAAATTTTTAATTTTTAATTTTATCATCAAACAATATGAAATGTTGTAAGGGATTTACAATAATGACCAATGTAACAATTACTTTGATTCATCTAAACCATATAAGTGTTGTAATGCCCACTCCTTTTCAACACTGATTGAACTGTGTTATTGATTTCGAATTGGTTATAATCTTAAACCTGGGTGTCGTATTCTAGTTAGCATACTAGTAAGATGTGTGGGACATCATGATTACTATTTCATTTAGATTATTATTTTGATGGTATGGTTGTATTGTGGACCTTGATGGGAATCTAAGGAGATTATGATGATGATCTAGAACAATTGCCTTGTTACATACTGATTGTGGTATTTTTCATATTTTTATTCTGTTATGTCTTTCCTTAGTTTGTATTTGATCTCTAGACCTTGATATCGTACTAGATATTATATATTGTTAGATGGGAAACTATACACTTGTTTACTTATTTGATAGAAAACAGAAAAGCGTTAGACTTTTGATATGACGTGATTGCTGCAAAGCAATGTTATATGCTTGATTCATATATTAGTATTCGATGTTCTAACTGTTACTACTATAATGACATATTGGAAGTGATTTATGGATATTCTAGATGATTTCTAATGTTATGATCTTAGTACAAATTGATGGTTTGGTAGGATTGAAATGTTAGAAAATTGAACAAATTGGTGAATTACTTGATTTTAACATTGGTTTAATTATGATATTCGATGATGTAAATTTTTATGTATACATGCACGTGTTTTATTATTTCAATGTAATTAATATGGCCATGAGGCCGGAAGGTATTGTTGGATTTTACAGGAAATTATAGCACAAAAAAAGTACTTGGGATAGGAGACCAACAATGAAGGAATGTGGGGTATTGGAAACACATCACCATGGTAACTTGTGTATTCGTATGTTTTGTATTATTGTTTTTTTTTTTCGAGGTCCTCATTTGGGGGTGACCTCAATAGTGACCCCCGGGTAAGTTTGTGATTTTGTCTTGTTGATTTTATTTTCTTTGTGAGTATTGTATTTTTATTAGTATGTGGATTCACTTTATTATTATTGTTTAACACCCCTCTTAGGTTAATTAAAAAAACTTAACTAGTGTTAATTAGGATGTGACAAAGGGGGAAATAAATGTGAGTTGGTAGCTTTATTATGTGTTGGATGAGAATGAATTTAATTTATTTTGGAGTAGTGTGTACTCAATCCCTCAAGTGAAATTAGGATTTTGACCTTCTAGGCCATTTCGGTGACTTGTGGGACAATTTAAGCTTGTCCCACACCTCTTAAAGTGACCCACCCACTAGGCCTATGATGTGAGAGACTTAGTTTAGGTCCTATTTTGTGTTTTAATGAAGGAAAAGAGTAATTAATTGAATTTTTTTTGCTTGGGTATTTAATTTTGTCCTTAAGGGGGTGTGGGTTGGGTTGAGTGTGTAAGAGGGTGGTCATCTCCCCAACCACCAATTTATTATGCTTTGGGGTTTGGGTTTGACCATGGTGAGGTGGGGTGGAGAAGAAATGATTTGGCATCCTACATGGAGCCACATCATCTCCATCTCCATCTTTTCTATTTATATGCTTTTGTGTGAGGATTTAGGGGTTACTTGTTCAATTTTTTTTGGGTGGATGTTTGGGAAATTTGGATAGATTACTTGAGAATGGTGATTGATCTTGGAATGGATGGTGATTACTTAGGATTTTGGAAGGCTTGGAAACTTGTGGTGTTTGATCCTCTTCATTTGTAAGGAAAATCTTCACCCTTGTTTTTTACCTTGCTATTTTGTTGTAATCATATGTGTGGAGGATGGTTGTTGTATTGCTTATGAGTGTGGGAAATAGTTTTTATCATTAGGTTATGGGAGAAATGGAAATGGGGTAAAAATTTTGGGAGGCATAAGAGAAATGTCATTGGGTATTTCAGGAGGGTGTTGGGTTAGGATGTCCACCTTGTTGATAAATATGTTTTGTGTTTATCTTGTTATTATCTTGAGGGAGGCATAAGAGTGGGTTGATTTCTTGAGGGAGGCATAAAAGTGGTGTATCTTCTTGGTGGGAGGCATAACAATTTTGGGTGTATTGTGATGGACATTTATTTTGGATGCTCTTAGGTGGGCACCCAAGCCCTTGGGAGGCATAAGAAGAAACCCCATGTTCCTTTCTCCTCCATGATTTTAGTATGAAGCCTTTGTGTTTTGATATTTTTTGGTGTTTTGTAAAATTGGTATTGTGTTATTTCATTTATTGTCTTGATTGAATGTGTATGTGGAAGCCATTTTTATTTTTCATGGTTGTCTATATAACCCATATTGCTTCTTTGTTAGGGCTCGGGGGCCAATGAGGAAGAAGGCTTCTCTCCCTCATTGGATATTTGGTTGGGTGGAGAGTGTTGCCAACTCCCCCACTTTGTTGTGTGCTTGGCTTGATGAAGATGGTGAGCTCAATGGAGGAAGTGCTCTTGTTGGAGAAAGTTATGTGGAGTTTCATATTTTGCTATTATGATCGTACTACTTGTAAATTGTATCAATAGTTTATTGAATGTAATCTCATTCATTCTTGGAAATGGTTTATTGTGATTTACACTACTTCATAGGAATGTGAACTTTGAAATGATCTTGTAATAGAAATTAAGCTCTCATAAACCAAAAGTTGTGTTTAGGAGTTACATTGAAAATCTATTACTCTTAAAAACTAGAGATATTAGAAGGAAATAAATGTTGATTAGTTGCATTATTGACAATATTTGTTTACTTGAATATTGAAATAAATCTCATTTAAGAGTGGTTTGTTTTACCTTATCCAATTATATGTATAAAAGGATTAGATAAAATTGATTTATTAATATAATTCTTTGTTGTAATAGAAATTTGCACTATGTAAATGAATAAACCAAAATCAATTATACCTTCTTAAATGTTATCTAAATGATTTGGAGTTTTGTAATTTAGTTGGTTTAAAGCATGAGACACCATCTCTTACAACTATAAGCCTTTTCATTTGTACCTATGTACATAGATTTAAACCTATACACACCAATCTATTTGTTTATCGTTAGTGAATCCCCTATTTCTATGGGAACTTATTTTTAAAAATAAACATATATGCTATTAATATATAATAGATTATAATTACTAATATACATTATTATTTTCAAGTTTATAAAATCATTATTTAAATGTCTATGATAAATATTAATATAATGCATATATATATATATATATATATATATATATATATATATATATATATCTTTGTTATTAAAATTAAAATGGAAATCCAAAACAATAGAAAAGAATGTGGTCTAATTGTAAATGGGGTCTAATTGAAAAAGGCACGGAAAAATTAAAAAAACAAACCAATTTGCATGTGTTGAAACAGTGGCTGCGGCCACTCCTTGCGCTATGGTTTGTATTGTAATATGCTTGGGGAAAGGGTGTCGACCCCACCCCAACCCATATAATATTTATATGGGGTGGCGGTGGGGTCGGTGCACCTCCCACTAACAATACAACCCCACCATTAAACCTACCCCTGTCTCTATGGTCTATTGGGCCCATGATAATTTATTGCGACCTGTGTTAGTTTAGTCCCGCACCGGTTTTCGAGGAATATATATATATATATATATATATATATATGCACACAACATATAAACATGCTATTATATGTAAGATAATTGCATAGGGTTTGGGGTTTTTCCCAAATGGGTATATGCATTGTCTATTCTTTTAACCTAATTGAGATAACCATAGAATTTTTTTGACAAAATCTCCTAAAAATGCCCTTTGAAGGAGATTTTTGTGTGTAGGTTTTCGGTTTCCATCACATGGAAACATGTCTTTTACATGCTTCATGTCAATTGTCTTCCGAAACCTGAAACCCGATTACATTCCAATGTATCGGGTTTTCGAAACTCAGGAGCATCGAAACATACCTTTCAAAAAGCATGCTTCATGTTGCTTGTTTCCCAAAACCCGAAACCCAAACCTTTCCTTTGTATCGGGTTTTCAGAACTTGATAACATCCAAACATGTCTTTTGCATGCTTCATGTCGGTTGGTTCCCAAAACCTGATTTGATAAGAAAACCTTTGTATCGGGTTTTCGGACGTGCTAAGCATGATGACATGGCATTAATGTCGAGTTGTTGGTTAGTTGGCACACATGTGTCGGAGGAGGTGTAATAAATGCTAGGGCTTTATAAATAGTCCAATTTTACACGTCATTTTTACCTGGCATATTTTCACTGCGTGGATTTTTTGTACATGCTCCTTCGACCTCCAAACCCAACTGAACCTCTTGATCGATTTTGTGATCCATCTTCACCATTTTTCAAATTTATTGAAGGTATTTTTCTCTTCTTATCATTTTGTGGCCTTTGGGGTTGTTTTTGAAGTATTCATTTGGTGTTTTTCCTCTTTTCTTTTTCTTTCCTCTCGGGTTTAGGGTTTAGGGTTGTTTTCTTCATTTTTTGATGTATTCCCATGAAACCTCTAGTTTAAAATTCATCCTTTGGGTGTTTTCTTATTTTTCCCATGGATATACTCTTTAGATTGTTGAGAAGAATCTAAAAAAAAAACTAACTTACCAAGCTTGGTGGAAATTTTATTTGTTCTACATCCCGAAAACCCGACCTTTGCTTTTTTGTTTCAGTTTTACAGGTGTGTCGACATCCTTTGGTTTCCACAGTGTTCAGGTTTTTCCAAGTGTCAACACCTCCTTTCACTTGTGTCCACTTTCTCAGTTTCTCGACATCCTTCCAACTTTCTTGTGTCAGGGTTTCATAGATTGTCCGACATCCTCTCGAACTTCCTTGTGTCGGGTTTCCAGAGTGTTTCAACACCACCTGATTTCCACCTTTGTGTCGGGTTTCACGAAGTGTCCGACACGACCTAGTTTCCGATATACACTACTAGTGTGTGTCGGGTTTCACGAAGTGCTTGATAGGTCTCAAAGTCTTGGTTAGTGTGGTGGGTCTGTAGGGTTTCTCAGCAAGCTTCCAAGCCCGATTGTTCAACCAGAAGTTATCTAGGCATTCTTTCTTCAGGACTTCTCATGTCGGATCTTGGATCATCTAAGGATAAGTCAGACAGGTTCGGAAAGATGAAGTACAAGTACCGGAAGATGGAGTCCCCTTCCTACATAGATTGCAATTATGACATCCGAGACACGGAGCTTGGTAACATAGACATGGAGGACTTTTGGAACAGAAACCAAGGATTCTTCTCAGAGTCCCTGGATGAAGTCAATAACCAGCAGTGGCCTCCCTCTTGCAGCAGGATTCCCAATGTCTACTCAATGCCCCGAGTTCATTCTGGCCTGTGCTTCCAATTATGACTCAGATTCTCGCTCAGTGAAAAATCAAGCAGGAGAAATCATAGTGAAGTTGGATGGGGGTTACTTTGATGACCTCTTAAGATTTCCCAACTTTGAGGAATATGTTAATGTAGATCTTAAGTCAACACAGAAATCCTGGGACAAAGATCAAGAAGACTACATCAGGCATGTGAATAAATTCTTGATCAAGGCCAAGCCAACCATCTCTAGGTTTCCCAAGTTTGTCCCCAGGAGTGATTTCATCCTTGAAATCAGTGATATTATCACCCTGTTGAGTCGAGTATTTGGACTCCCGAGTCAAGAGACTTCCAAGGGTGGATGTATCAATTCATGGTCATTATAAAGAAGAATGAACAAGGGATCGATTGGAGCAGTCTTATAAGTGATGAGATTGATTCCCAGATGAAGACAATCTTGACTACTGGCAAGTTTTATATGTCATCATATGTCACCTATGCAGCAGCTGGAATGAGAAATTATCTAGGGTTAGATGCAAAGGGAAGTAGGTCAACAAAACACATATATATCGGTATTTCCCTCAACTGACAATGAAGGGGTCCGAGGATCAATTCAGAAGAGTGAATGATGCCTTCTTTTATGAAAACATCTACATGTTGAACCCTGATTTAAGGAAAAGAAGAGTCTCTGATGAGGCATGGGCCAAGTATCGAAATGGGGTTGTATCTTCTTGCAATTCAAGAAGTTCACATACCTTCGGGTGGTCATGTACCCGGTGATCCTTTCCATTTCCCAGGTTCCCAGGTGATAAGCTGATCCTAATGGAGTTGGTTAGACAATTGTTGGATTTTCACAAATTCCAACAGAGTAAGCACAAGGCCACCATCTCCTTCCCTATTTCCATCGGAAGGTACACATGCTCAATAGTGGTTAAAGCCAAGAATGTGGTGCATGAGCTTCAGGACAAGTTGAAAAAGCACATGAAGCACAGAGATGGGTTTGATTTCCGAGGAGTCCTTAAGTCATATGGGACCTTATATCTACATGTGCCCAACATAGAAGACATTTGGGTTGATCTTCGGGATGAAGTTTCCATCCGAAGAAAGGACAATAGTAGGTTAGACACTTGAAGAGATTCAGATGTTAGATCTATCTGACATCCCAGAAGGCACTACATGGACAATGAGAGTGTCCTTGATGCCTCATATGATGGGTTGAATGAAGACCAATATGTATTCCCAGCCATTGATTGGTCCATTGTTGAGAAAGCTTCTATCACAGGAAGAGCTGCTCAAATTCTTTCCCATACTAAGGCGTGGCTCATTTCTTGGGGAATGAGTTATAAAGAAGGGAGTTTTTCAAAGCTAGCTACTTTGGAAGTGGGACCCTCCAAGGGAAAAAAGGAAAAGGATAAGAACCCTTCCAAGAGGCCAATAAAGGTTAAGTTTGTTAGAAAGGGAGAAGAGCAAGGAACACATCAGTGGCCACTCTCCCACAAATGGTTGAGGTTCTTGATTCACCTCCACCACCAAAACTAGGAAATATTCCTTCAGGAGAAGAGGTTGGTCAACCTCTCATTCCCCTTTTGGTTGATAGTTCATCAGAGGTAAGTCTTCCTCTTATCTCTCAAGCTCTAATTTCATAATCATTACCTCCCCCATTCAACCTCCTTTGCTTCAGGTTTCTTCACCAAGTTCCTCAGCCATGGCCAACATCTTCTCTGGCCTCTCACCTCTCCCCACTAGACCCAAGTTAACCATGGATATGCCTCCTCCTTCTGCGCCTTCATTCCCTGAGTCCATTTCCATGGACACTACACTTGCAGTGACCACCACTCCACAAGAAAACCTTCCTCCACCTAAAGATGTGACCGTAACACCTACAATGGGAGAAAATTCTTCCAATATGCCTCAATGGTTAATAGATCAGACCCCAAGGAAGAGGAAGGTGGTAGTTCCCCTACCAGCCTTTGATTTCAGTTCCCTCAAGGTCACTCCTACCAAGTCTACCAAGAAACCCAAAATAGTTTCAAGGATTTCAGTGGATGCCTCAGGGCATAAGTTTGTGGAAATTTCCACTCCCGTGGCTGAAAAAACCAAGGATGATATAATGGTCACCGATTATCAGATCACAAGGGTTGATCTAGGAAAAGTAACAATGGAGGGAGCACAACAAGATGCACAAGATGCCATGAATGTGTTGTGCTAGCAGAAGTTGAAGGAAACAAAGGCAAATAGAGATGAGCTAAAAGAGAAAGTAGAGCAGTTGACAGAAGTACTACTCAAGCTCTCAAAGCCTCTGAGTCAACACCATCATCCTCTACTCCTATCAGGTTCGATTTCTCATCGGTACCCATGATTGAGAAGATTAATGAGAAGGGGAGAATGGTCGATGAATGGATCTAGAGGCTGCTCCTCAAGAAGGAAAGAGGTCATTGATGACACCATGGAAGTCTACAAATCCTTGGAGGATATAAAGAAGGATGGAGAGAAAATGGATGATGAATTTTCAGCAGAAGTTGGGAACCTAGAGTTAACTTTTGAAGCTCTCAATACGCTGAAATAGGTTCCATCCCACATCTTGGTCGAAGAAGGCATCATTCCACATGGGGACAAGCATTTTCAACTGACCAAAGCCATTAGATTCAGAATAAATATTCTCAATGAAGCTTGCAAAAATTGAGGGAATCAAGAGATCAATTGGTTGATGGCACAAATGACATAGAAGAAGAGCTAATCAAGATCTGTACTAAAGTGTTGAATGAAAGCTCGAGTATTCTGCCCATTGATGATCTTTACAAGTAGATCCAAGAATCAATTCAGCATGAACCAACTTATGGCTTTAGCCTAGAAATCATTGATAGGTTCATGAAGATTGAACATTCTTTGGAAACACTGAGGAAACTCAACAAGAGACTGAAGAAACTGGTAATGTGAGCGATACTCAGGAAAACATGTGAAGTCCTAGTGATCATTCCACCACCTGACGATGAAGATGAGATGCAGGGCATAATCCGAAAGTTCCAAGAATTTTGGGACAAGCAGGCTTTGTTGGAGGAAGACAAAGATGATGAAACAAAATAGGCATAATGTTTCATGTCATTTCAATCCTGAAATCGACATGTCTTTTTCATTTTTTTTTCATGTAGGAAGAAAATTTTGACTTGGTCTCCTGCGAGAGTCAAGAAAAATAGGACTCTCATTAAAAGACTATTTTCTAGGATTTATCCTATTTTCTCTCAACTCCTTTTATTATAAATAAGGGATGCTTGTGCATTCCAAAGGGTTGAGATTTTTGGAATATTGAGAACTATTGTGAAGAAGAAAAACTTTGTGTTTTCTTTTAATCATTTGAGGAATAGAAACTGATGCTATTTTTGCAAACTTTGTGTTGTGAGATGTATCTTTCTTAAGATATTGTTCTTATGTTCATAATCTTAAGCTATTCTTTGTTTAGCATCTTGATTGTTCTAATCATTTCAAACATTACATTTGTTATCTAAAACTCGTATGATTATTTCGTGATCTGTGTTTACTCGAAAGAAAATACGTTCCTCTCATTTCCTTTCCATTGTGTTTCTTCCATAATAATAATTTCCTTTCTAATCCTTTCCATTTATAAAAAACAACAATATCTTCACCTAGTGTGGATATGGATTTCGGGATTCTATCCCAACCCCATGGTTAGATTAGTGTGAATATTGTATATATTATTTCTGTTGTGTTTTTAGATTAGTAATAAACAGGCAGCCTCACCTATCTTTGAGGAGGGATTTAATCCCATGTACTATGGTTGAACCTCATATTTTGGCTTGAAAAATATCCAACCAACAGTTTTTTGGTGACTCTCACTGGGGGGAATACGGATTGATAAGACTAAGCTTATCCTATTGGTGTCTGGTGACTCCATTTTCCTTATTTTCAAAAAGATCTATTTTCTAGTTCAAGTTGGCTAGAAAGATCTTCACTCGGTCAAGCCGAGCCAAGGGTGAAACTGATCCATTCTTTGATTTGCTTCAATAGCATAATTTCAGGATTTCACCCAACAATGTTGCATCTAGCCAAGCAAGAAGTTCTTCACCCATCCGAAGAACTCAGATTCCTCAAGAACAAGAAGTTTCTACAACTTGTCATGCATTATTCTTGTCGGATATTCAGATTCTTATACGCACTTCATTTAGAAGAATGGCAACACAACCTGTGCCTTGGGGTGTGGCTATTGGTCCTCTTTCCCTTACTCCACCATTGCATGACCTACCTCATGGATCACGTAAGAATATTCCTAAGTTCAACGGTGATGGAAAAAACACCCTGATGAACACATCACTTCATTCTTTGTCACATGTGGCATTCTTGGAGTTTCTCATGAAGACATCTCTATTTGACTCTTCATTGAGACATTGCATGGTGTAGCAGTAGAATGGTTCTACCATCTTCCAAATGCATGCATTACCAACTAGGACTACCATGTGATCTATATTTAAAGCAAGGTTCAAACCAGCTGAAGACTCTCATGCCTTGTTAGCACAACTTACACACATGAAGAAGGAGTCTTATGAACCCATGCGGGATTTCATAGCTAAATTCAACAAGCTGATTCATAAGATTCCAGAGTTAGCCATTCCCACTCTTGAAAATCAAAAGTGTTTCTTCATCAACACTCAACCCCCTGATGTAAGCTTCTTGTTGAGAAGATCTGTTATCCCCGATTTGGCCACCACTCAAGCTACAACCACTGAAATAGAAGATGATCTTATTCTAGCCGAAAAAAAGATCAAGAAGAGAATCATCTAAGCCTAAAAATCAGAGTTCTTCTCAGAGTACTACTAATCCTATGATTCAGAAGATGGCCAATGACTTGATTGCTTTAAAGAAGAAAATGTCTCAACAAGCAACCAACATTCCTTATCGGGATATTCCTAGATGGAATTTCAACAATGCTAATAGCACTCCCGCAAGAGATAGGAATTGGTTGATTGCTGCTCCCACTAGGCTAGCTATTGAAGCTCCTCCTATCAATGCAGTAGTTGAAGTAGTTGAGGAAGATGAAGAACCAAAAATCAAGATTCCCATGAAGCTTTTGAAGCTTCAGGATATGTTGATGAGTCTTTTGACGATTCAGCTGGTGACTCCAGCATTGGGTATTTGGAGTACGAGGAAGATGAAGATGAGCATGATGGAAAATCATTTGTAGTCTTCACTCATCCCAATCTCGAACCCCAAAAGCTGGGTTGAAAGGCTCTAAGGATAAAAGTAAAAGCTCCCATGTAGTTATGGCTAAAAGAGGATCTCCCATCTCAAACAAACTAAAAAGGAGATAACTAAAAAGGTAACTTCACCTTCCAACTCTCTTTCTCCTACTTTCAAGGCTAGTACCTCGACTCAGACCAATGTAACTAGAACTGAGCCCTCCATCATTCCTTCATATACCACTTTCGACATCATTGATCATGCAAAGAAAACCAAAATCCAAATGTCGGAAGCCGAATACCTTCAGTCCAACCCTGAGCAATTTGAGAAACTTTCCAAATTCATTAGAAGCAAGGTTGTTATTCCTCCATCTTCAAAAGGCATTTTTCCTAGCCCCACTCACCTTTACCTCAGAGTAATATGACCTCTGTTGCTTCTTCTGGGAAAGATTGAACCATTTTATTTGTCTTTACTTATAAATGGTTTTAAACTCAACAATTACATAATTGACTCAGGAGCCTCTGATAACGTAATGCCCACAAAAAAATTAGCTCATGCCCTTGGACTCACACTAACTAAATCTTATGGGTGGTGTTACTCCATGGAAACTAAACAAGTCCCCTTGATTGGCCAAATCAAGGATGCACAGTTTGCATTTGTTGCATTTCCGGAAAAGAGAGTAAAAATGACTATCCTAGTTGTTGATATCCCAGCTACTTATGGGATTCTTTTGGGAAGAGGTTTTTGCAAAGATGTTGGAGGAGAAATCAACATGGATTGGACCAAAGCTAAAATTCTAGTAAATGGAGTTCCTCGTGTCCTTCACCCCGAAGCACAAGCTAAGTACCTGGTTACTAAATCAGATGATCCTAAGGCTCAAATTCTCTTTGAAGATGCAGGCTTGGGTAATTATTTCCTGACATCTGAGGTGCCCTCTATAGAAGTCAAAGAAGAAGATCCTAATGCTATTTGGACCCTTGAGTTTGATGGGAGCTGTTCAACTACTGGTTCAGGTGTTGGCATGGTTCTTATATCTCTAGATTTTGAGATTTCCCTTTGCTTTCAAGTTGCAGTTTGATAATACTAACAACACAGCCAAATATGAAGCTTTGTTATTAGGATTAGAAATGGCAAGACAAAAAGGAATCCAAAATCTCAAAGTATAGGGAGATGCTTGAGTTGATTGTGAATCAAGTAAGGGGGATTTATCAGGTAAAAAATGATCACCTAAGACATTACAAAAACAAGGTTTGGGACAACATAGAATGCTTTGATGCTTTTTCCATTAAGGTAGTCTTAAGAGATTACAATGATAAAGTTGATTCCTTAGTTGTTTCTACATCTCTTCTTCTCCCCACCCATAGTTCAAATAGGACACATATACCATTGAGATTGTGTATCATCCAAGCATTCCAGATAACTCAACACATTGGCAAGTGTTTAATGATGATCAATAGGTATTGTCTTTTCTTGAGAAAGCTGATAATTTTAGTGAGCTTTATTTTGAAGGATCAGAATCAGCTTTTCATGAGTCCATCTCTAATTCATATCAAGAAATTGATGGTGAATTCATCCATCTCAAAGGCAATAAGATTCCAAGGGATTAGTTTCTCTGGAAGGTCTGTTTGACAAGCATGACCATTTCATTCAGGGTAAAAGGCAAGCTGAAGGTGCTTCCTCATCAGAGGTAGATCAAGTTAACTTGGGCTCCACTGATCAACCGTGGATGGTAAACATCGGTAAATGTTGTTCTCTGGAGGAAAAGAAAGATTCTCTTCACTTTTGAAGAGATATATGGACATCCTAGCATGGTCATATGTGATCTAAAGTCTTTCAAGCCCAAGGATGTGCAACATAGCATTCCTTTGAAGCCTGAGGTTAAACCCTACAGGTAGAAGAAGAGGCATTACAACCCAAAGATCTCAGGGACTATTCTTGCAGAAATTTAGAAATGTTAGATGCAAGGATTATCTTTCCAATCCATCATTCCACCTAGGTTGCAAACATTGTCCCTGTCAAAAAGAAGAATGGTGAAATCTGGATTTGTGTTGACTTTCGAACCTCAACCAGTCTTCATTGAAAGACAATTATCCATTTCCCATCATGGACCAGGTATTACAGACTATCACTGGATCAAAAATGTTATCCATGCTTGATGGATTTTTGGGATATAATCAGGTTGAGGTAGCTACTGAAGATCAACATAAAACAACATTCACCACTCCATGGGGAACCTTTTCTTACAGAGAATGCCTTTTGGTTTGATTAACACTGAGCCATGTTTCAAAGGGCTATGGACTTAGCTTTCAGAGATTTAATGGGAAAGGTCATAGTTGTGTATTTGGATGACTTGACGGTCTTCTCTAAAAGTGAAGTGATCATTATGATCACCTGGAGCAGGTACTCTTAAGGTGCAGGCATCATGGGATTTCATTAAATCCTAAAAATTCCATGTTCGGAGTGATAGAAGGAAATTTTTGGGTCATATTGTGACTAAAGAAGGAACCAAGATCGATCCAGAGAGGGTGAAGGCCATCCAAAGCCTTACCCTACCCACAAGAAAAACTTAGGGTGCACTCCTTTTTTGGGAAGGTCAATTTCCTAAGAAGATTTGTACCTGACTTTGCCAATAAAACCAAGGATATCCTTGGGATGATGAAAGGTAAACTCCATTTCAATGGAGCACTAAAGGGAAACTTGCTTTTGAAGAAGTCAAATGGGAAATTTCTCACGCCCCTATTCTAGTATGCCCGGATTTCAAGAAAGATTTCATCATGTACAACTACGCTTCCACACATATAGTATCGACCATCCTGATGTAGGAAAATGAAGAAGGAATTGAAGCTCCCATTGCTTTCATGAGCTTCCCACTAAAGGAACATGAATTGAAGATGTCACAGATTGAAAAGCATGCTTATGCAGTGGTGAGAGTGGTGAAACATTTCAGGTATTATGTCTTGAGTTCCCACACTCTCGTTCTAGTTCCTGATACCACAGTTAAATCCATTCTGACCCAACAAGAGTTGGGTAGTCAATGGGGTAACTGGATAGCCAAAGTCTAGGAGTATGACTTGGACATCAGACCTACCAAGTTGGTGTGAGGAAGAGGCATGTGCCAATTGATCATGAGAAAACAATGTTGAGATAGAATGCGAAGAAACTAAAGGTACTTCTTCAGAATTTCCCAAAGTGCTTTTCATAAGCACGACTGATGAATGGTACATAGATATTGCTTTCTTTTTAACCTATGGTGAGTGTCCCCCACATTTAAGCCAAAAAGAAAAGAGGATAGTTAAACTCAGGTCTACAAGATACATTATGTGGGACAATGGTATATACAAGAAAGGTATCGATGGTGTATTCTTGTGTTGTGTTGATAAGTCTCAGCAGGTAAGGTTGCTAGAGTCCTTCCACAATCTAGCATGTGGAGGAAATTTCTCTTCTTCCATAATGGCTTACAAGATCTTACGGGCTAGGTACTATTGGCCTACTCTCTTTTGAGATTCAGCTGAATGGGTGGCCAAGTGTGAAGCTTGTCAACATTTCGTTGGTCATCCTAAGCTGGCAACTCTTCCCTTGAAGCCTGTGGTGATTGAAGAACCTTTTCACCAATGGGGAATTGATTTCATTGGAGTGTTGAACCCTACCTCTAGTGCTGGTCATAATTATGTGCTCACCACCACAGACTATTTCACCAAGTGGGTGGAAGCTGCTCCAATCAAACAAGCAACCTCCGAAGTTGTGTGTAACTTTCTCAAGGAGAATATAATTGTTAGATTCGGTGTGCCTCACAAGATCATTGCTGACAACACTTCCAATTTCTCATCTCATGAGTTGATAAATTTTTTTATGGCTTTGGGATCACATTGGCTCATTCATCCGATTATTACCCCCAAGGCAATGGTCAGGCTGAATCAAGCAACAAAAACCTAGTGACCATAATCAAAAAATTGGTCGATGAGAATCAGAGGACATGGCACAAAGCATTGTATGATGCATTGTGGGTAGATCAGATTACTCCTAAATGAGCTATTGGAATGTCCCCATTCCAGGTGTTGTATGGAATTGATGTTGAGATACCTATCTCTATAGAATTTCCAGCCTTACGATTGGCTAAAGCAATTGAAGATGAAACCTTTCAAAGTTCTATTGAGAAAAGGATAATGTACCTAGCCAGGTTAGAAGAAGAATGGAGCAAGGTGGTGGATCATATCATGTAGACCATCAGATCAAATTCAAAAGGATATTTGACAAGAAATCAAAGCAACGTGATTTCTAGGTCGGAGATCTAGTACTTCTTTGGGACAAGAGAAGAGAGCAGAAAGGGATGCATGGCAAGTTTGACTCCTTATGGAAAGGTCCTTTCAAAATACATCAATTGAATGGTGAAAATAGCTTTTGTCTATCATATCTTGATGGAGAGTTTCTCCCTCTACCTTTCAATGGCCAACATTTGAAGATGTTCCACCAGTAATGCAAGATGCTCTCTTGCATTGTATCATAATTTATTTTTTTTGTGTGTACTTTTCTTTTTTTCTTTCTTTCTTTTTTTTTCAGTTTTTCTTCTTCAGACTCCATAGCCCAATGGATAAAGCTTTTTGATATATGAGTTCTCTTCCTTTGATGTTTCAAAGAAAGTCCCCAACTGAGCTAGTTGTTATCTCATTTTTAGTGATTTCAGCTAAAATTGAGATAACCATAGAAATTTTTTGACAAAATCTCCTAAAAATGCCCTTTGAAGGAGATTTTTGGGTTTTTTGGGTTTCCATCACATGGAAACATGTCTTTTACATGCTTCATGTCTATTGTCTTCTGAAACCCAAAACCCGATTACATTCCCAGTGTATCGGGTTTTGAACTCAAGAGCATCGAAACATACCTTTCAAAAAGCATGCTTCATGTTGCTTGTTTCCCAAACCCAAAACCCAAACCTTTCCTTTGTATCGGGTTTTGAAACTTGATAACATCCAAACATGTCTTTTGCATGCTTCATGTCAGTTGGTTCCCAAAACCCGATTTGATAAGAAAACCTTTGTATCGGGTTTTCGGACGTGCTAAGCATGATGACATGGCATTAATGTCGAGTTGTCGGTTAGTTGGCACACATGTCGAGGAGGTGTAATAAATGCTAGGGCTTTATAAATAGTCCAATTTTACATGTCATTTTTACCTGACATATTTTTGTTGCGTGGATTTTTCGTACATGCTCCTTCGACCTCCAAACCCGACTGAACCTCTTGATCGATTTCGTGATCCATCTTCGACCATTTTTCAAATTTATTGAAGGTATTTTTCTCTTCTTATCATTTTGTGGCCTTTGGGGTTGTTTTTGAAGTATTCATTTGGCATTTTTTCCTCTTTTCTTTTTCTTCCCTCTAGGTTTAGGGTTTAGGGTTGTTTTCTTCATTTTCTGATGTATTCCCATGAAACCTCTTGTTTAAAATTCATCCTTTGGGTGTTTTCTTATTTTTCCCATGGATATACTCTTTAGATTTTTGAGAAGAATCTAAAAAAAAACCTAACTTACTAACTTGGTGGAAAAATTTATTTGTTCGACATCCCAAAACTCGATGTCTTTGTTTTGGGTTTTACAGGGGTGTTCGACATCCTTTGGTTTCCAGTATCACCATCCTTTCTCCAAGTTTTCTCCAAGTGCTCAGCACCCCCAACTTCCGCTTGTGTCGGGTTTCATAGATTTTCTGACATCCTCCGACTTCCACTTGTGTTGGGTTCCACAGAGTGTTCAACACCACCTGATTTCCACCTTTGTGTCGGGTTTCACGAAGTGTCTGACATGACCTAGTTTCCGATATACACTACAGTGTGTCGGGTTTCACGAAGTGCTTGATAGGTCTCAAAGTCCAGTTAGTGTGGCGGGTCTGTAGGGTTTCTCAACAAGCTTCCAAGCCCGATTGTTCAACCAAAAGTTATCTAGGCATTCTTTCTTCAGGACTTCTCATGTCGGATCCTGGATCATCTAAGGATAAGTCAGACAGGTCAGGAAAGATGAAGTACAAGTACCGAAAGATGGAGTCCCCTTCCTACATAGATTGCAATTATGACATCCGAGACACGGAGCTTGGTAACATAGACATGGAGGACTTTTGGAACAGAACCAAGGATTCTTCTCAGAGTCCCTGGATGAAGTCAATAACCAGCAGTGGCCTCCCTCTTGCAGCAGGATTCCCAATGTCTACTCAATGCCCCGAGTTCATTCTAGCCTATGCTTCCAATTATGACTCAGATTCCCACTCAGTGAAAAATCAAGTAGGAGAAATCATAGTGAAGTTGGATGGGGGTTACTTTGATGACCTCTTAAGATTGCCCAACTTTGAGGAATATGTTAATGTAGATCTTAAGTCAACACAGAAATCTTGGGACAAAGATCAAGAAGACTGCATCAGCATGTGAATAAAAAGTTCTTGATCAAGGCCAAGCCAACCATCTCTAGGTTTCCCAAGTTTGTCCCCAGAGTGATTTCATCCTTGAAATCAGTGATATTATCACCTCTTTGAGTCAAGTATTTGGACTCCCCAGTCAAGAGAGACTTCCAAGGGTGGATGTATCAATTCATGGTCATTATAAAGAAGAATGAACAAGGGATCGATTGGAGCAGTCTTATAAGTGATGAGATTGATTCCTAGATGAAGAAAGTCTTGACTACTGGAAAGTTTTATATGTCATCATACGTTACCTATGTAGTAGCTGGAATGAGAAATTATCTAGGATTAGATGCAAAGGAAAGTAGGTCAACAAAACATATATATCAGTATTTCCCTCAGATGATAATGAAGGGGTCCGAGGATCAATTCAGAAGAGTGAATGATGCCTTCTTTTATGAAAACATCTACATGATGAACCCTGATTTAAGGAAAAGAAGAGTCTCTGATGAGGCATGGGCCAAGTATCAAAATGGGGTTGTATCTTCTTGCAATTCAAGAAGTTCACATACCTTTGGGTGGTCATGTACCCGGTGATCCTTTCCATTTTCCCAGGTTCCCAGGTGATAAGCTGATCCTGATGGAGTTGGTTAGACAATTGTTGGATTTTCACAAATTCCAATAGAGTAAGCACAAGGCCATCCGTCTCCTTCCCTATTTCCATCGGAAGGTACACATGCTCAATAATGGTTAAAGCCAAGAATGTGGTGCATGAGCTTTAGGACAAGTTGAAGAAGCACATGAAGCACAGAGATGGGTTTGATTTCCAAGGAGTCCTTAAGTCATATGGGACCTTATATCTACATGTGCCCAACATAGAAGACATTTGGGTTGATCTTCGGGATGAAGTTTCCATCCGAAGAAAGGACAATAGCAGGTTGACACTTGAAGAGATTCAGATGTTAGATCTATCTGACATCCCAGAAGGCACTATGGATAATGAGAGTGTCCTTGATGCCTCGTATGATGGGTTGAATGAAGACCAATATGTATTCCCAGCCATTGATTGGTCCATTGCTGAGAAAGCTTCTATCACGGGAAGAGCTGCTCAAATTCTTTCCCATACTAAAGGCGTGCTCATTTCTTGGGAATGAGTTATAAAGAAGGGATTTTTCAAAGCTAGCTACTTTGGAAGTGGGACCCTCCAAGGGAAAAAAAGGAAAAGGATAAGAACCCTTCCAAGAGGCCAATAAAGGTTAAGTTTGTTAGAAAGGGAGAAGAGCAAGGGAACACATCAGTGGCCACTCTCCCACAAATGGTTGAGGTTCTTGATTCACCTCCACCACCAAAACTAGGAAATCTTCCTTCAGAGAAGAGGTTGGTCAACCTCCCATTCCCCTTTTGTTGATAGTTCATCAGAGGTAAGTCTTCCTCTTATCTCTCAAGCTCTAATTTCAGAATCATTACCTCCCCCCATTCAACCTCCTTTGCTTCAGATTTCTTCACCAAGTTCCTCAGCCATGGCCAACATCTTCTCTGGCCTCTCACCTCTCCCCACTAGACCCAAGTTAACCATGGATATGCCTCCTCCTTCTTTTATGCCTTCATTCCCTGAGTCCATTTCCATGGACACTACACTTGCAGTGACCACCACTCCACAAGAAAACCTTCCTCCACCTAAATATGTGACCGTAACACCTACAATGGGAGAAACTTCTTCCAATATGCCTCAATGGTTAATAGATCAGACCCCAGGAAGAGGAAGGTGGTAGTTCCCCTACCAAACTTTGATTTTAGTTCCCTCAAGGTCACTCCTACCAAGTCTTCCAAGAAACCCAAAACAGTTTCAAGGATTTCAGTGGATGCCTCAGGGCATAAGTTTGTGGAAATTTCCACTCCCATGGCTGAAAAAAAACCAAGGATGATATAATGGTCACCGATTATCAGATCACAAGGGTTGATCTAGGAAAAGTAACAATGAGGGAGCACAACAAGATGCACAAGATGCCATGAATGTGTTGTGCCAGAAGTTGAAGGAAACAAAGGAAAATAGAGATGAGCTAAAAGAGAAAGTAGAGCAGCTAAAGATGTAAGTACTACTCAAGCTCTCAAAGCCTCCTGAGTCAACACCATCATCCTCTACTCCTATCAGGTTCGATTTCTCATCGGTACCCATGATTGAGAAGATTAATGAGAAGGGGAGAATGGTCGATGAATGGATCCAGAGGCTGCTCTCTAAGGAAAAGAGGTCATTGATGACACCATGGAAGTCTACAAATCCTTGGAGGATATAAAGAAGGATGGAGAGAAAATGGATGATGAATTTTCAGCAAAATTGGGAACCTAGAGTTAACTTTTGAAGCTCTCAATACGCTAAAACAGGTTCCATCCCACATCTTGGTCAAGAAGGCATCATTCCACATGGGGAAAAGCATTTTCAACTGACCAAAGCCATTAGATTCAGAATAAATATTCTCAATGAAGCTTGCAGAAAATTGAGGGAATCAAGAGATCAATTGGTTGATGGCACAAATGACATAGAAGAAGAGCTAATCAAGATCTATGCTAAAGTGTTGAATGAAAGCTCGAGTATTCTTCCCATTGATGATCTTTACAAGTAGATCCAAGAATCAATTCAACATGAACCAACTTATGGCTTTAGCCTGAAATCATTGATAGGTTCGTGAAGATTGAACATTCTTTGGAAACACTAAGGAAACTCAACAAGAGATTGAAGAAACTTCCTGGTAACGTGAGTGATACTCAGGAAACATGTGAAGTCCTGAGTGATCATTCCACCATGCCTGATGAAGATGAGATGCAAGGCATAATCCAAAGTTCCAAGAATTTTGGGACAAGCAGGCTTTGTTGGAGGAAGACAAAGATGATGAAATAGAATAGGCATAATGTTTCATGTCATTTCAATCCTAAAATCGACATGTCTTTTTCATTTTTTTCATCATGTAGGAAGCAAATTTTGACTTGGTCTCCTACGTGAGAGTCAAGCAAAATAGGACTCTCATTAAAAGACTATTTTCTAGGATTTATCCTATTTTCTCTCAACTCCTTTTATTATAAATAAGGGATGCTTATGCATTCCAAAGGGTTGAGATTTTTGGAATATTGAGAACTATTGTGAAGAAGAAAGACTTTGTGTTTTCTTTTAATCATTTGAGGAATAGAAACTGATGCTATTTTTGCAAACTTTGTGTTGTGAGATGTATCTTTCTTAAGATATTTTTCTTATGATCATATCTTAAGCTTTCTTTGTTTAGCATGTTCATAATCTTAAGCTATTATTTCTTTGTTTAGAAAATATGTTCATCTTGATTGTTTATTCTAATCATTTTCAAACATTACATTTTTTGGGATTCTATCCCAACTCTAGATTAGTGAATATTGTATTATTATTTCTGATGTGTTTTAGATTAGTAATAAACAAGCAACCTCACTCGTCTTTGAGGAGGGATTTAATTCCATGTATTTTGGTTGAACATCATTTTTATTTTGATAAAATATCCAACCAATAGTTTTTGGTGACTCCATCCTTTAGAAGAATGGAAGCACAACCTATGCCTTAGGGTGCGGCTATTGGTCCTCTTTCCCTTACTCCACCATTGCATGACCTACCTCATGGATCACTTAAGAATATTCTAAGTTCAACGATGATGGGAAGCAACACCCTAATGAACACATCACTTTATTCTTTATCACATGTGGCATTCTTGGAGTTTCTCATGAAGATGTCTCTTTTCAACTCTTCATTAAGACATTACACGGTGTAGCATCAAAATGGCTTTACCATCTTCCAAATGCATGCATTACCAACTGGACTACCATGTGGTCGGTATTCAAGAAAGGTTCAAACTAGTGAAGACTCACACGCCTTGTTAGCATAACTTACACACATGAACAAGGAGTCTTATGAACCTATGTGGGATTTCATAGCTAAATTCAACCAGCTGATTTGTAAGATTCGAGAGTTAGCCATTCTACTCTTGAAAATCAGAAGTGTTTCTTCATCAATGCTCAACCCCCGATGTAAGCTTCTTCTTGAGAAGATATGTTATCCCGATTTGGCCACCGCTCAAGCTACAACCACTGAGATAGAAGATGATCTTATTCTGGCCGGAAAAATTAGAAGAGAATCATATAAGACTAAAAATTAAAGTTCCTCTCAGTACCACTGATCCTATGATTCAGAAGATGGCCAATGACTTGATTGCTTCAAAGAAGCAAATTTCTCAACAAGCAACCAACATTCCTTATCGGGATATTCCTAGATGGAATTTCAACAATGTTAATAGTGCTCCCACAAGAGATAGGAATCGATTGATTGCTGCTCCCACTAGGCTAGCTATTAAAGCTCCTATTAATGCATGCAGTTGAAGTAGTTAAGGAAGATGAAGAACTAGAAAATCAAGATTCCTACGAAGAGTTTGAAGCTTCAAGATATGGTGATGAGTCTTTTGACAATTTAGCTGGCGACTCCAACATTGGGTACTTGGACTATGAGGAAGAAGAAGATGAGCATGATGGAAAATCATTTGCAGTCTTCACTTGATCCCAATCTCAGAACCTCAGAAATCTGGTTGAAATCTCTAAGGATAAAATTAAGGAAGCTCCCATAGTTATGGTTAAAATAGGATCTCTCATCTTAACACAAACTGAAAAGGAGATAACTAAAAAGGTAACTTCACCTTCCAACTCTTTTCTCCTATTTTCAAGGCCAGTACCTTAGCTTAGACCAATGTAACCAGAACTGAGCCCTCCATCATTCCTTCATATACTACTTTTGACATCATTGATCATGCAAAGAAAACAAAAATCCAAATGTCAGAAGCCGAATACCTTCAGTCCAACCTTGAGCAATTTTAGAAACTTACCAAATTCATTAGAAGCAATGCTGTTATTCCTCCATCTTCAAAAGGCATTTTTCCTAGCCCCACTCAACCTTTACCTTAGAGTAATATGACCTATGCTACTTCTTCGGGAAATATTGAACCATTTTATTTGTCTTTACTTATAAACGGTTTTAAACTCAACAATTACATAATTGACTCTGGAGCCTCTGATAACATGATACCCACAAAATTAGCTCATGCCCTTGGACTCACACTGACTAAATCTTATGGGCAATGTTACTCCATGGAAAATAAACAAGTCCCCTTGATTGGCCAAATCAAGGATGCGCAGTTTGCATTTGTTGCGTTTCCGAAAGACAGTAAATATGACTATCCTTATTGCTGATATCCAGTCACTTATGGGATTCTTTTAGGAAGAGGTTTTTGCAAAGATGTTGGAGGAGAAATCAACATGGATTGGAGCAAAGCTAAAATTCCAGTAAATGGAGTTCCTCATGTCCTTCACCCCAAAGCACAAGCTAAGTACCTAGTTACTAAATCAGATGATCCTAAGGCTTAAATTCTCTTTGAAGATGCAGGCTTGGGTAATTATTTCCTGACATCTGAGGTGCCCTCTATAGAAGTCAAAGAAGAAGATCCTAACACTATTTGGACCTTTGAGTTTGACGAGAGTTGTTCAAATTCTGGTTCAGGTGTTGGCATGGTTCTTATATCTCCACATTTTGAGATATTTACCTTTGCTTTCAAATTACAGTTTGATAATACTAACAACACAGCCAAATATGAAGCTTTTTTATTAGGATTAGAAATGGCAAGACAAAAAGGAATTCGAAATCTCAAAGTACAGGGAGATGCTTTGAGTTGGTTATGAATCAAGCAAGGGGGATTTATTAGGAAAAAAATGATCACCTAAGACATTACAAAAACAAGGTTTGGGTAAGCATAGAATGCTTTGATTCTTTTTCCATTAAGGAAGTCTTAAGAGATTACAATGATAAAGTTGATTCCTTAGCTATTTCTGCATCTCTTCTTCTTCCCCCACCCATAGTTCAAATATGATACGTATACCATTGAGATTGTGTATCATCCGAGCATTCCAAATAATTCAACACATTGGTAAGTGTTTAATGACGATCAATAGGTATTGTCTTTTCTTGAGAAAGATGACAAATTTAGTGAACTTTATTTGAAGGATCGAAGCAGCTTTTCGTTAGTCCGTCTCTAATTCATATCAACAAATTGACGGTGAATTCATCTAGCTCAAAGGAAATAAGATTCTGAAGGGATTAGTTTCTCTGGAAGGTCTGTTTAACAAGCATGACTGTTTCATTCAGGGTAAAAGGCAATATGAAGGTAATTCCTCATCAGAGGTAGATCAAGTTAACTTTGAGGCTCTGTGATCAACTGTGGATGGTAAACATCGGTAAATGTTGTTCTTGGGAGGAAAAAGAAAGATTCTCTTCACTTTTGAAGAGATATATGGACGTCCTAGCATGGTCATATGCGGATCTAAAGTCTTTCAAGCCCAAGGATGTGCAACATAGCATTCTTTTGAAACTTGAGGTTAAACCCTATGTGTGAGACGAAGCGAGAGGCATTACAACCAAAAGACCTCGGGGACTATTCTTGCAAAAACTTAGAAAATGTTATCTATGCAAGGATTATCTTTCCAATCCATCATTCCACCTAGGTTGTGAACATTGTCCCTATCGAGAAAGAAGAATGGTGAAATCTAGATTTTTATTGACTTCTGAAATCTCAACCAGTCTTCATTGAAATATAATTATCCATTGCCCATCATGGACTAGGTATTACAAACTGTCACCATTGGAATGAAATGTTATCCATTCTTGATGGATTTTCGGATATAATCAAAGTTGAGGTAGCTCTCAAGATCAACATAAAACAACATTCACCACTCCATGGGGAACCTTTGCTTACAGGAGAATTCCTTTTGGTTTGATTAACATCGGAGCCATGTTTCAAAGGGATATGGACTTAGCTTTCAAATATTTAATGGGAAAGGTCATATTTGTGTATTTGGATGACTTGACGGTCTTCTCTAAAAAGTGAAGTGATCATTATGATCACCAGGAGCGAGTACTCTTAATGTGCGGGCGCCTTGGGATTTCATTAAATCCTAAAACGTCTATGTTTGGAGTGACAAAGGAAAGTTACTAGGTCATATTGTGACTAAATAAGGAACCAAGATTAATCCAAAGAGGGTGAAGGCCATCCAAAGTCTTACCCTACCCACAAGAAAAACTGGGTGCACTCCTTTTTGGGAAGGTTAATTTCTTAAGAATATTTGTACCTAAATTTGCTGATAAAACTAAGGATATCCTTGGGATGATGAAAGGTAAGACTCCATTTCGATGGAGCACTGAAGGGAAACTTGCTTTTGAAGAAGTCAAATTGGAAATTAAAAACAAGAAACTTGCTATGTCCCCTTTTGGACCTTGGACATGTGGAGGCCTTGTGCTAATTTGAAAACCCGCTCCAAATTTTACCTTTGAAGTTGCGCAGTTGAGATACGTGGAGGCCACCGTAGGATTTTGGAATTTTCAACAGTCGCCATCACCTTTTTTGGATCTAACCACATGGCGAGCCTATGCTTGTTTAGGGAACCACCTTTGGAGTTGATATTTGAGGTTGCTTCGAGTTGAACGTGGCAATTTCCATTGGCTCTACCCCATTTTGACTTTTCAATTATCGACTTTGTCCCTTTTCGGACCTGGGACACGTGGAAGCTTGGTACTTGTTTGGGTTCTCCATTTTGGATCTTGTCTGTGGACTTGCGCCGATGAGGCACGTGGCACCCTCCATGGGTCTATAACTTTTCAATGGCTAATGAGAACCCAGTGGGTTCGCAGGCCCGCTCTTGAAAATTGGGCCATTTTGTAAAAAGTGAATAAAGTATCAAAGTCCCCTCAGACCTGATGGCCCACATTCATACTTAGGAAAGATTTCCTCTATGGATCTCTGCAGACTAGATTTTGGCAAAAGTTCATCCTCGTGCCCGCTTCCCCATTTTCCACTTTTGGGCAAGAAAGACATCTCTGGGCCCACTAGCCCACTTTTTCCTCTTTTCATAAGAAATCCTTCTTGGGCCCGTGGGCCCATAATTATACTTATACCTTTTTACGAAAAGTGCAAAAATGTCAAAATGTCTCTCGGCTCATCGGTCCGTAATTTTCCATGGCAAAAATTTTTCCTGCGCCTACTTTCCCGCTTTTGGCAAAAAATCCTTCCTTGGCCCGTCGGCCCGCAACTTAAAAATACAAAGAGTTAGAAGGACTTCTTTATATCTTTGGAAAGTGGCAGAAATTTCCTATCTGATGGAAATGATTTCAGGGGGCCTTAACTCCTTAAAATATGTATAGATTTAGATTGTGGCATAAAAATGGAATAATGATGTCAGTTGACCCAAAATAAGTGTGAGCTTATTTTGGTCAACAATTTGGCGACTCATGGGGATCACCTTCCTGCTAGGTGAAATGATCAGTTTCCTTGAAGCATCCATTTGGCATGGAGTCAAGAATGATAGTCTAATAAACACGAGTTTGATCATAAGTTTGACAATTTGATCCTCGAGCCACTTGAAACTGCTAGAAGCGGAGTAGACGTCCAAAAATGCTACTTCCAATGTCTTATGTATGACCAACAAGACACCACGACACTATATACAAAAATGGAAATCATACATGCTCCAAGTGGAACATACAGAGTGTGCACAAGCCCTTATTCTACTGAAAATAAACCTTCTCCTCTATGCTAACCAGGGAGAAAAGGGACTCAGACAAATTCAGCAACTGGTAGGGATAAGTAGTTTCCCTTCCTCAAGAGGCACAACCATGCACATGATTTGACACTAAATATGGCTGCTTGCATGAGTGAAAAACTTACTAAAAACTAGTCCTCCACCCAAATCATCAAGGTGTCAACTAGAAAAAAGACCATTTCCTCTTTTAGTTTCTCTTCATTTGGATTGAAGAGGAATTGCAGCTGATCTTTGGTACTTTAGAGATCATCCTCATTCCTTGAAGTGGGCATGACTAGTTTTGGCTTCTCCCTTGGCTCTAATGAACCCAAGTACCTAATTGGGCATGATATGATCCTTTGGATGTGACCACTACTCGAATTTAAACTCCAAGAAAGGATTCTTCTTTTTGATCTTCCTAGGATGGATGGTGTGAGAGAGATGGGGTTCTTGTGCTCTTTTCATTCCTTCTCCTAGAATAACATGGAAGATTCATATCTTCCAACCTTGTTCCAGAGGACTTTCATGAACTCCGGAAATTTCCCTTGAATGCTCTTCTTCATGGCAACGAGCTCATGTGCTTGGAAGGTGGATGATGGAGGGTCAAATGATGTTATCTCCTTAGGCTCCTCTCTATCAAAGCATTCCTCCAAGTCTGATAGATAATTTACCTCCTTGTTGTTTTGTTGTATGTGTTTGACCTCCTCCATGGTGTCCTCCAGATCAGTAATTTACTTACCATGGTTCCCCTCATCTTCAAACATGAATTTGAAATCTCAAACTCTTCTTCGACATTAGAGATTGAAGGGGGTGAAGGTGGAGGAAGAACTTGTTCGTGCTCAAATTAGTTTCACCCCATTTTCCATTAAAAATCCTTCAATTTGTGGCCTCTGTCACATTTTCATCTCCCCGTGTTGGTGTTTCAAAGCCTCTTTGCCCCATTTAATTGCCATGGTCAGTTCCTTCCTTGGCCAAGGATCTCTTAAACGCCCCCAAAAAAAAAAAATTGTTCCTCTGACCATATGAAAAAGTCTGTAAATTGGGTATAAAACTCGGGTTGTCCCATTCTTTCCATTTTCCATAGTAGGCAATTGTTCTCCCTGTCATTTTTGTCCCAAATAACTGAAGAAAAATTAATTCATGTAACTTTGAGGAGTGTTTTTGAGCCTTGTAACATTTCCAAATTATTTTTCCTCGAAGAAAATTTCATCTCCGGGCTCAAACAGTTGACTTCCCGCATTTTACGGTTTGACAGGTGAGTTTTCCCCGTCAAATTTTCATCTCTGCATTAGTGGAAACGTGGCCCTTTTTGGTTTGATGTAGCTCATTGGGGCACTCTAAAAATTATTTGGATCACCTTGACCCAAAATTGGTCCACGTGGAGGAACAACGTTCATTTGAAAGTTCACTTTTGGGTTTGTCCTTAGAGTTGCTCTGTGAGGACACGTGGAGGCTTCTGCTACTTTTTCCGGACATAGACAAATTTTAATGTAGCTAATACAGTTTGGTGGGATAGGGACAGGTGGTGAGCACGCACTCATTTTGAATCTTCGCTCTTAGGGACTATCTTGAAATTGCGCTATAAAGACACGTGGAGGCTTCCGTCGGGTCTTCCCATACTTAAATTTTTTTTTAAAAATTGAGAGGCCTAGGACATGTGGAACACGCATGATTGGCCTTTGAGTTTTATTTTAAAGAAGCACCAAAAAGACAGTTGGAAGCTTCCACTTACTCTATCTTTTGCGAGGAATTTTTAATGGCCAAAGGAGACCGCCGCATACCCTAGGCACATGGCGTCTTCCTCTCGAGCTTTCAACTTTCAACAATTTATGCCTGTTAGGACGCGTGGTGAGCCCATGCTCATTCAAAGTCTCTTATTTTGGGAACCATCTCAAGGTGTGCCATTGAGACATGTGGCGCTTTGAAAATTTAAAATGATGGGGAAGCGAGTCATCGGGGCAACTTGGATGTTTTGCCTTTTATCATCAAAAGGGTTAAAATCATCAAAATGGCCCACAAGCCCTAGAGTATAAGTCAAAATTTTATGTAAAGGTCAACGGAGGAGATGCACGGACATCCGAGAGGAAACTTGGAAAATTTTCCTTTTGTGGAAAAAGATGTTAAAGTGTAGAAAGGAAGCACGTTTCCATTGGGACCCACATTGGGACATGTGTCAAGCCCATTTTTCAAACGTGGAGGGGTGGAAAATTGAGAAATTTTTCATTTTTCCTAAAAGGTGTAAAAAGTAAAAATGAAACCCCAAGCTGTCTTGACTCAGATCTCCCACATGAACGGTCCAAATTTAAAAGAGAAATCGACAAAAACAGCTTCATCTCAGATCCGATTTTCCACCAATTTTTCTCCAAAGCTCCTGGGGATGTAAATTTTTGTGATTTTTATCATTTCTTGGAGTCTCCTATATGCCAAATGAAGAGGAACATTAATTTCATATCATGGTTTGGTGGGGAAGGTCTAAAAATATCTTTCACCATTAAAGATGTAATCTGATTGTCAAATTCGACCTGATCTTTCTTTCCTTGGCACGCAAGAGACCTGTTGATATCTTGGTTTGGTGGGAAAAATCTAAAAACATCTTTTACCATTAAGATGTGATCTGACTATTGGCCTCAATATGATTTTCTAGTTTTTCCTTCCTTGGCATGCAAAGAACCAGATTTGACAGATTGGAGGAGGAAGTAGTTGGCGTGCAAGATGAAGAATGACTTACTAGGTGAAGAATTGAATGCTGGAAATATTTGGAGAGATTTTCCCTCTGCACACCTGAATTTTTTTGGAAAATCCAATTCTAGGAGTCACAATCAAGATCGTAACACGCAATGGTGCTTTGAATGTTTCTTATTTTGGGGGGAAAAATGTGTTGTAAATGAAATTTTATAAATTGCATGACTTTTTCGTGCAAATGGTTAGAGTGTTAGAGGTCAGGAGCTAATTCCTAAGAGAAAAAGTTTGACAGAGCCCATCTTTTCTAAGAGACTACATGAGGAACTTGTTTATTTCT
Organism: Taxus wallichiana var. yunnanensis; assembly: GCA_018340775.1. Classification (NCBI taxonomy): domain Eukaryota; kingdom Viridiplantae; phylum Streptophyta; class Pinopsida; order Cupressales; family Taxaceae; genus Taxus; species Taxus wallichiana. Next base: position 895,118,225 of record CM031242.1, read on the forward strand.
TTTGTGTTAAATTTGATCATGTCAAGGTGGTTGCAAGTGTATAGCCATTGACAAGCTCTGAGATTGTTCTAGAAAGTTTCCCCTACTAGAAAAATTTAATAAAATTTGAGTAAATTTGTGTCAATTTTGAGCAAAGTTGTGTTTGCTTCATTTCTGAATGCTTACAAATAGTTTTTCTTGTTCCCATTACAATCTTACATTGAAATCTCTATGAATCACATAATATCTTAGCTTTTTGATAGTCTGGTGGAACTTGCAATTTCATTTATCATAAGATATTTCATTTGATAGTGAAATATACAAGTTTAAAATCATTTTACTCCTAGCATGATGATTGATATTGTTTATTAGCCTTTGAGTTTATCTTAGGCATGATAAAATAGAGGTTGATAATGTTTAATTAAGTTTTTCAATTTGAGCGTTCATTCTGGATCCTTAAAGTTTGTATGAAAACATGTTGATCTGGGCCCCCACTAAAAGCACATCATTCTGGTTAAAGGGACATTTTAGCCTTTTTGAAGCATTTTGTTAATCAAGCCTTCCATTTTTGTAAAATTTCTCAAAGATCTGCGAATCAAAGTCCACTCTACCTCAGCTCCCACCAAAATTCTTTTAAAAACAACCAATCATACCCATACTACCCCTGTTTTTCCTCTGTGTGTAGAAATGCATAATTTATGTTACCAAAACATGTAGAAGTAATCAGATTTTCGTTGTCTTTAGTAGCCTGAACCTTTCTTAGAAAATATCTCCATTATCTAGGGTGACAATTCATGAGAGTTATATTTTGTTCTATTGATCATGTTTTCTTCAAGGTCTTCTTAATAACTTTACAAAGTAGGATATCTCCATCTCCTTCACAAACAACATGCTACAAAAGGGTCCTCTCACCTTAGTTGAATGGCACAACCATAAAGTAGTGAGGATAGATCAAATGCTCTTAAGGGTGCTACCCATTTCTCCACATCTGAGTGACAAAAAACAAGCCACATTTTTCCCCAGCTACAAAATGACACATAGCGTGCTCTATTTGCCTCTAAGCTTCTTGTCAAAACTATTATGCTGCTCAGCTTCTAAGGGATAATCAATTTGGGTACCAACACTATTATGTCACCTTTTTGGGGACATTTTGATTGCAATTCATACTCAGGCCTTGGTAAACATTTCTTATATTCTCTAAGTGCTAGTACATTGTTTCAACATCATCTTGTGTTCGGGCCTGTAAGAAGTGTTCAAAGTTACATGTGTTGTGTGAAATATTTCCAATTTCTGCAGTTATTGCACTAAGTTTCATTGATAAATCTAGGTAAAGGAATTTCAAATGTCCCATTTCTAATTTCTAGTGTTGAAAAATATTTGATAGATCATATTTTTAGTCCATGTTCAAAAATAAGGTGGAAATCCTTAGTGGCGACTCCATGTTGATCTGATTTTTTATAAGTACCAGTGTCCTAACCTCTGTCAAGTGAGATTTGTTACTAATATTTGTAAAGATGGAAGAAGGAAGCTCTATCTTCGCTAGGGATCCTTCTAGGAAATTATTTCTAGAGCTAGGAAAAAAAGTTAGAAGGAAGTAGAGCCTGGATATTTGTTGGAGATCAGCAGTTAAGAAAAGAGATATCTGTTGATGAAGGTGATCAGCCTATCATTGGGGATTTCCATTCAAGTGATTCTGAATTAGGTAGTCTTTTTTTGGAATTAAATTCTCCATCTGGAAAGGGGCATTCATTTATTTTTAAAAGTTTTCTTCTCATTCTACTCCTGTGTTTTATGAAGTTGATAGGGTTTTCCAAGAGATAAAGCCTTTAGGGGATGTCCATTTTTGAAGTTACACTCCTATGTGTTTCAAAGACCCTGTGTCCCTAATCAATTTGATTCTTCTCCAAGTTCACCTCCTCAAAACAACATGGCCCATCCCCCACCAAAACCTCCATTTGTTGTAAATACTTTTGGTCCTACAAATTTTAGAGGGATGGTCAGTTATCCAAATGTAGTTCCCTAAGATGTAAGAAATAGACTACCAAAGTTCTATGAAAATAATGCTATAACTGGTGATCAGCATCTAAAGCTCTTTATCAACATGATGGAATACTTTGAGATTGAATTTGAAGAATTATATATAAATTTTTTTATCCATACTTTGGAGGAAGATGGAAGTGGCTGGTATAAATATTTTCCAGATAATTTCATTGATTCTTGGACCAAGATGAATAATGAATTTAGATTACAAAGATGGTGATAGAATGGATCCTAGGTTTCTTCCGTCATCGAATTTGAGAATATTTAAAATAATCCTAATGAGTTGGCGTATGAATTTAACACTATATTTACTAAGACATTGAGGATATTTCCTGTTAACTTGAGGCTATGAGATGAATCATGTTTGATCAAATATTCAGATGCATTTGATAAAAAGGTTTCTTACTACTTAAGGGACAAAAACCCTACCAATCAGAGGCAGGCCTTCACCATGGCTCTTCAGATTGAGAACAACATCAAGGAAATTGGAAAACATCCTAATAGGGAGGATGTGAAGATAGTTAACCTGGAAAATCATCAAACAAGTAAGGCTGCTCATTTAGAGGAAATTGTGAAAACTTTGGTGGGGGTTGTCAAAGAAATCTCATACAAATTAGCCCGGGGCTGAAAACGGAATTGGGCGAGTTCACAAGGTCAACACAAGGAAAAAGGCCAAGATAGGTTTACATATGATCGAGAGATCTGATGACAGAGGCAATGGACCTATTGGATTTGGAAATAAACAATCCCAAGCCAGGGAAAATAGAATGGTGCCTAATCCTTTGGTTGTCAGAGTTGTGTTTGTTGAGGAAACAAATGTCATTAACTGGCGTGACAAATGTTTCATGCCCCATGCTCCATGTGAAGTAGATCAGAAAATAGAAGAGGAAGTTGATGATGAAAATGATGATGATGTTTGCATGATGGGTTGCTCCATGAGCTCACAACAAGGAGCAACTTCAACTAAAGTGATAAGTGCTCAAACTACTCAGTAAGTTTTGGGATTACATCCACCGGGTACCATTTCTTCCTCCCTCTCATACTTTAGAAATAGATATTATACAAGCTTTTGAAATACCTAATAATGACTTTGAATACTTAAGAGCTTTAATGATAAAGAAGTATGATGGAGGAATCCCATCTGAGGAGGACAGAAGTTGTTGATGAACATTGTTGTTGCCCAAGAGAAGGAGTATAACACAAGAAGTAAGGTTGTCAAAGGGGTGGGGCCTCAGGCCAAGCCAAAAACTCCTTTACTTTCAAATATTCCTATAGAGGATCCTAATAAAGATGCATCTATGAAAGGCCTTGTTGTCTAAAAAAATTATATTCCTCCTTATGCCCAAGCTTTCAAAAATCTTGTGCCATCTGATGAGTGTGTCAATCTCCCTTCCAATGTTTCCTTGCCAAAGTATGTCCCTTTTGATTTTTCCCAAGTCTTGAGTTAGATCAGGATTTCAATTCCAATTGTTGAGTTGGTTAGAATTCCTGAGCACAAGAAAAGGGCCTTTGAGTATTTGGAACTAAAAGAGGAAACGGCTGCCCTAGGCAGAAATGCAAACATTGTGGAGACTCCTCCAATCATTAAAGAGTTAGAAACACCACCCTTGGTTGAGTCTCAGCTAAATGTAGACCCATTCTTCACTACTTTGATCATTAAGGATAGATTTATGCACAACTATATGTTTGATTCGGGGGCATCATGAAATGTTATGCCTCTGGAAGTCATGAATGAGTTGGATATCAAAGTAACAATAACATATGGGAAGTGCACTACAATGGACTCCAGAGAAGTGATAGTGGTAGGATGTGTGAAAGGTTTGGTGGTGCAACTTGTAGCTTACCTAGGTAAGAACCTGAAACTCGATGTTGTTATTGTTTATTTCCTAGCCAAGTGGGGTATGTTTTTTTCTAGAAAATAGGTTACAAGTGTTGGTGGGAGTCATTAAATGGATATGTCCTATGCCACCATCCCAATTGAGGGTAGCCTTGTCAGGTTGTATGGAGAAAAGAAGATGTTGCACCTCATTGAAGATCCCAACAATGCATCTTATGAAGTGTTGTACACAAGTGTTGATGCTAATAACTTTGTAGGATTTGTTGATGGGAAAGAGCACAAAATTGAAGAGTGCAAGTGTCTTGAGTAGGAAGGCTCTCCTTGGACTTTATTTTTTGATGGAGCTTGCTCCAGGTTTGGAAATGGTGCTGGTGTTGTTCTAATTTCTCCATGCCAGGAAGAGTTTGTTTTTTCCTTCAAACTTAACTTTGAGTGCACTAAAAACATTTCTGAATATGAAGCACTATTGTTAGGTTTGAGAATTGCTTGGAAATATGGTGTTAAGGACATTAGTGTCAAAGGAGATTCAGAACTAATTTTCAAGCAAGTCAGAAAGCTCTATGCTACTAAGAATCAATGAATGAAACAATACAAGCATGCAGTTTGGGATCTCATTGAGATGTTTGATTCATTCAATATTGTGCATCATGATAGGAAGTTTAATGATTTGGCAGAAAAACTTGTAGTATTAGGATCTTAGTTTGATAATTGTGCAATGTCCCCATATTGTGAATATGATGTTGAAGTGTTAATAAGGCCATCTGTCCCTGACAACATTAAGCATTGGAAATTTTTTGATGATGATGCTCAGGTCATAAGGTTTCTGTAGAAAAAAGTGGATTTTTCTGATCAATGTATTGATTGGGGGCCAATGGTGTGTGTATCAGAGGGGAAAGGTACTTTGTTTGGCAATGATATCATCCAATTGAAAACTAATACCATCCCTAGAGGATTGGTTACGCTTGAATCAAACTTTGATATTGGTGATTGCATTATTAACAGGCATATAGCATCCTTAAGGGATTTTGAAGAGCATGACCTGGGTATAGAGGAGAAACCAAGGAAGATCTGGTTGGGAAGCAATCTCAGCAAGGAGGAAAAACAGTCCTATATTCAATTGTTGAAGAAGTGTAAGGATTGTATGGCTTGGACTTATTTTTAACTAAAGACATATAGAGAGTATTTGTTTCAACATAATATTCCCTTGGAATATAATGTAAAACAATTCAGGAAAAAACTAAGGCCAATCAATCCAGTCATATGTCTTAAAATACAAGAACTAAAGAAACTAAGGGATGGAGGGATTATTCAGCCCACAAGGTATTCTTCTTGGGTTGTAAACCTAGTACCAGTTAGAAAGAAGAATGGTGATATCAGGTTTTGTGTGGATTTCAAAAATCTGAAAAGAGCATCAATGAAGGATAATTATCCTTTACCGAACATGGAAAACATGCTACAACTAGTGACTGGTGATGAGCTGCTTTCTACCTTGTATGGCTTCTCTAGTTATAACCAAGTTGTTGTAAGGGAATCAGAAAGAATTAAGACAACCTTTACTACTCCTTGGGGAACTTATGTTTATGTTAGAATGCCCTTTGGTTTGATGAATGCTGGAGCAACCTTTCAAAGAGCAATGGATGTTGCTTTTGTTGGTTACATTAATAATTTTATTGCTATTTACACGGATGATATAACTGTGTTTTCCAGAAATAGAGGTGATCACTTGCAGAACTTGGAAAAAATGTTGATAAGATGTAGAGAATATGGTATTTCACTAAATCCAAAGAAGTGCCATTTCGGAGTGTAGAAGGCAAAGTTTCTTGGTCACATTGTGTCACAAGAGGGGGTAATGATAGATCCAAAAGGGTAGAGGCCATCAGCAAGGTCCTAATTCCAAGAACCAAGAAAGGAATTCAGTCCTTCTTTGGGAAAATAAACTTTATCAGAATATTCATATCAAACTTTGTTGAGTTGACCATTCCAATTACTTGCATGCTAAAGAAGGACCAGGTCATCAAATGGGAGGAGGATGCCATTCAAGCTTTCAATGGGATCAAAGAGGCATTAAAACATGCCCCTGTTTTAGCAACTCTAGATTATAAGAATCCTTTTCAAATGTTTTCTTTTGCTTCAGAGAACACTCTTGCATCTGTCCTGCTTTGTAGAAGGATGATGAAGGGGATGAGAGGCCAATTGCCTTTTTCAATAAAGCATTGTATGGGGCTGAGCTGAAATACACTATTATAGAGAAACATGTATTTACCTCGGTAAAAACAACAAAGGTTTTTAGGCCTTACATTTTGAGCTCTAAAATTTTTCTTATGTTCCCCATACTGTGGGGAAAGACATCTTATGAGAGATGGAAGTCTCAAGAAAAAGATGTAGATGGGTGAAAAAGTTGCAAGAATATGACATGGATATCCAAACCACGAAGTTGGTGAGAGGTTTGGGCTTGGCTAAGCTTATGGCTGAGAGAAACTTGTAAACTATTGAGGTGAATGAGGTAGAAGAAGGAAGGCTAGATGTCCTTGAAATGTTGATAAATTTTGAGTGGTAGAAAGATGTACTTTTTTATCTCGGATATCTATACTTCCCTGAGTATCTGAGTAAGAACTAGAAAAGATATCTTAAGTTGGCTTCCAAGAAATATGTCATTACTGACTATGGGTTATCTTAGAATAACCCTGAGGGAGTTCTCTTAAGATGCATCACTGAAGATGAAGCCCCTAAGATAATTGCTTATCTCCATGGAGAATTTTGTTGGGGGTATTTTGTTGGAAGAGTCACAACACATAAGATCTTGAAGGCTGGTTATTAGTGCCCAACTCTCTTCAAGGATACAACTCTTTTGGTTATAAGATGTGAGAGTTGCCAGCATTTTTCTGAAAGACCGAAAGCTTCTGTGCTCCTACCTTTGCATCCTCAGTATCAATTGAAGCCCCATTTAAGAAATGGGGAATAGATTTCATTGGTGAGATTTCAGACCCTTCAAGTCTTTGGACATAAGTGGATTCTTGTAGCCACTGATTACTTCACTAAGTGGGTGGAGGAAATCACCACCAAAAGAGCGACACACCAAATTGTCATGGAATTCATGTTGAATCATATCATCTGCAGGTTTGGAGTGCCAATTAAAATTGTTGCTGACAATGCCATGAGCTTCAGAGCTAAACCTTTGGTGGAAATGTGTAAAGATTATGGGATCAATTTGACATATGCTTCTAACTAAAATCCCCAAGGAAATGAACAAACTGAGTCCACTAATAAATTCTTGCTTTGAAGATTATCAGAAGGACCTTGGAGAGTGACAAGAGAAAATGGGGTGAGCGGTTGAAGTATTTTGTTTGTGCTGATCAAATTAGTGTCAAAAGAGCCACTGGAAAGACTCCATTTGAGTTGGTGTATGGGACTCAGGCTTTGATGCCCCTATATATGCAATTATCCTCATATCGGTTCCTTCAAGAACTGAAAGATCAAGAAGTTAGTCCATATGATGCTCGCATTAACTAGATTGTTGAACTTGATGAAGAAAGAAGGGCATCTCACCAAAGGCATGTAAATTTTAGAGAAAAATTGAAGAGGTTATTTGACAAGAAGGTCACTTTAAGAGCTTTCAGTGTTGGAGATATTGTGCTATTATGGGATAACAAGCATGAAGATAAGGGCAAGCATGGTAAATTTGATGCATTATGGATGTTCCCTTACTCCATTGACATTCGAATTTGTGAACATACCTTCTTCTTCAAATAATTAGATGGGGAATTACTCAAATTTCTTGTTAATGACAGGCATTTTAAGCATTTTCTTTATTGATTCCCCATAATCAAGGTGAACATCATCTGTAAAGTGTATAGTTTGTTGGTTTTTCTTTCGGTATTTTTCTTTTTGCTCTTTCGGTCCTTGGTGACCTGGTTTTGCTAGTTTCTCGGTTCTTTTTAGCATATGGTTCTGATTTTCTACTCTGCAAGTGACTCCTTTTCCCAATGGATATTTTTGGCACTTGGTATGTTATTTGGTTCTTGTGGTTAAAACTAGTTTTGCCCCATTTGCCATTAAAAATCTCCAATTTATTGCCTCTGTCACATTTTCATCTCCTGTGTTGGTGCTTGAAAGCCTCTAGTCCCCATTCAGTTTCCATGGTCAGTTCCTTCCTTGGCCAAGGATCTCTTAAACACCTAAAATTTGTTCTTTGTTCCTCTGACCATATGAAAAAGTCTGTAAATTGGGTATAAAACTCGGGCTGTCCCGTTCTTTCTATTTTCCATAGTCGGAATTGTTGTCCCTATCATTTTTGTCCCAAATACCTGAAGAAAAATGAATGGATGTAGCTCAAAGGAGTGTGTTTGAGCCTTGTAACATTTCCAAATTCTCTGTCCTCGAAGAAAATTTCATCTCCGGCTCAAACAATTGTCTTCCTGCATTTTACGGTTTGACGGGTGAGTTTTCCCCATCAAATTTTCATCTCTGCATCAGTGGAAATGTGGCCCCTTTTGGTTAGATGTGGCTTAGCGGGGCACTCTAAAAATTCTATGGATCACCTCGACCCAAAATTGGTCCACATGGAGGAACGACACTCATTTGAAAGTTCGCTTTTGGGTTTGGCCTTGGAGTTGTGGGGAGGACACGTGGAGGCTTCCACTACTTTTCCCAGACTTAGAAATTTTTTTATGCAGCTAATATAGTTTGGCAGGACAAGGACAGGTGGTGAGCACGCGCTCATTCAGAGTCTTCACTCTTGGGGACCATCTTGAAATTGCACCATAAAGACACGTGGAGGCTTCCACCGGTCTTCCCATACTTAAACTTTTAAAAACAATTTCAAGAGGCTTGGGACACGTGGACGAACCACACATGATTGGGTACTGGCCTTTGAGTTTTAGTTTAAAGAAGCACTAGGAAGAAACTCAAAATCTTCCACTTACTTTGTCTTTTGCTTGGACATTTTAACGGCCAAAGGAGATCGCCACGGACCCTAGACACATGGTGCCTTCCGCTAAGCTTTCAACTTTCAAAAAACATTGTTAGGCTAGGACACGTTGAGAGCCCATGCTCATTCGGGATCTTTGCTTATGGGACCATCTCAAGATGCGCCATTAAGACACGTGGCGCTTTGAAAAGTCAAAAGGTCAGGGAAGCAGGCCATCGAGGGAAACTTAGATTTTTTACCTCTTGTCATCAAAAGGGTTAAAATCATCAAAATTACTCATCGCAAGCTTTGATAAAGGATTGTTGGTGTGAGTTATCCTATGTGTCCTCCTCACATATTGGAGGGTCATCTCACATGGGTTAGGTTTAGGGTTTGCTATTGAGTCATGCACTAGGGTTACTCAGCACCCTATATGTACCTTTTCACTATTCATTTATGAGCATGCCAAGACACTCCACTATCTTTCCTCTATGTGCAAGCTTTGTTTCATTGAGCAAGTTCTTCCATTATTGATCGATTCTTCCTTGCGATTACACTAGAGCTATCATGATTTTGTTGGAGTGCAACTACTTCATGGTGCATCGTTTCCGATTCGATTCTCACAAACTCTTTCATGGTATTAGAGCTACACGACTTACCATCACACCAAAAGCTCAAACTTATGGTGGAGAGGGATCTCATCATTTTAATCGATTCTTACACTTTACCCTCCCGCATGATGGAGCCGGTATACACCCAATCAGGCCCAACAACATTAGAGGAAGTGACACAGGGAATTTCCTGGGAGGTCACCCATCCCAGAACTACTCTAGGGGCGGCACGCTTAACTGCCTGGTATCAGAGCTACATGAATTTTCGTCACACCAAAAGCTCGAACTGATGGTGGAGAGGGATCTCATCATGTTAATCAATTGCTACACCAATACCCTCTGCATGATGGAGTTGGGTAAACACCTAATCGTGGCCCTATAGCTTTAGGAGGAAGTGACACTGGAATTTCTCAGGAGGTCACCCATCCCATAACTACTCTGGGGCTGGCGCTCTTAACTACCTGGTATCAGAGATACACGACTTGCCATCACACCAAAATCTATGGTGCATCGTTTGATTCAATTCTCGCAAAATATTTCAAGGATAAGTAAAAATTTGATGTTAAGGTCAACAACGGATGTACGGATGTCCTGGGAAATTTGGAAAATTTTCCTTTTGTGAAAAAAGGGGTTAAAGTATAGAAAGGAAGTGCATTTCTGCTTGGGACCCACATTGGAACACGTGTCAAGCCCATTTTTCAAAGGTGGAGGGTAGAGAAAATTGAGAAATTTTGCATTTTTTCCAAATGGTGTAACAAGTAAAAATGAAACCCCCAGTGCCCGTCCAAATTCAAAAGGGAAATCAACGGAAACTATGCATATGTATTTGATTTTCCACCATTTCTACTCCAAAGCATCTAGGGATGTAAATTTTTCTATTTTTAATCATTTCTTGGAGTATCCTACATACCAAATGACGAGGAACATTAATTTGATATCTTGGTTCGATGGGAAGGTCTAAAAACATCTTTCACCATTAAATATGTAATCTGATTGTCAGATTCGACTTAATCTTTCTTTCCTTGGAACGCAAGAGACCTGTAGATATCTTGGTTTGGTGGGAAAAATATGAAAACATGTTTTACCATTAAGATGTGATCTGACTATTGGCCTCGATCTGATTCTCTGATTTTTCCTTCCTTGGCACACAAAGAATCAAATTTGACAGATTAGAGGAGGAAGTACTTAGCGCGCGAGATGAAGAACGACTTACCAAGTGAAGAATTAAATGTTGGAAATATTTGGAGAGATTTGACCTCTACACAACTGACAACCTTTTTGCAAACCTGATTCTGGGAGTCACGATCAAGGTCGTAACACGCAATGGTGCTTTGGATGTTTCTAGTTTTGGGGGGGGAAACTCTGTTGTAAATAAAATGTTAAAATTGCATTACTTTGTCATGTAAATGGTCTGAGTGTTAGAGGTCGGGAGCTAATTCTTGAGAGAAAAAGTTTGACAGAGCCCATCTTTTCTAAGAGGCTACCTGAGGAACCTGTTTATTTATTTTGTGCTAAATTTGATCATGTCAAGGTGGTTGCGAGTGTACAGACATTGAAAAGCTCTAAGATTGTTCTAGAAACTTTCCCATGCTGACAAATTTTATAAAATTTGAGTAAATCTATTTCAATTTTGAGAAAAGTTGTGTCTGCTTCATTTCTGAATGCCTCTGCAAACGTTTTTTCTTGTTCCCATTGCAATCTTACATTGAAATATCTATGAATCACACAAGATCTTAGCTTTGTGATAGTCTGGTGGCACTTGAAATTTCATTTATCAGAAGATCTTTCATTTGATAGTGAAATAAACAAGTTTAAAATTAGTTTACTCCTAGAATGATGATTTAGATTGTTTGTTAGCCTTTGAGGGTATCTTAGGCATGATAAAATAGAGGTTAATAGTGTTTAATTAATTTTTTCAATTTGAGCGTTCATTTTGGATCCTTAAAGTTTGTGTAAAAATGTTCTGATCTGGTCATCCACTGAAAGCACATCATTCTAGTTAAAGGGACATTTTAGCCATTTTAAAGCATTTTGTTAATCAAGCCTTCCATTTTTGTAAAATTTTGAAAAGATTTGGTGAGTCAAAGTCCACTCTACCTCACTTCCCACCAAAATTCATTTAAAAACAACCAATCATACCCATAGTACCCCCATTTGTCCAATGTGTGCAAAAATGCATAATTTATGTTACCAAAACATGTAGAAGCAATCAGGTTGTCATTGTCTTTAGTAGCTTGAACCTTGCTTAGAAAATATCTCCATTATCTAGGGTGACAACTCGTGAGAGTTAGATTTTGTTGTATTGATCATTTTTTCTTCAAGGTCTTCTTCATAACTTTGCAAAGTAGGATATCTCCATCTCCTCCACAAACAACAAGCTACAAAAGGGTCCTCTCACCCTGGTTAAAAGGCGCAACCATAAAGTAGTAAGGATAGATCAAATCCTCTTAAGGGTGCCACCCATTTCTCCACATCTGAGTGACAAAGAGCAAGCTATATTTTTCCCTAGCTACAAATCGACATAGAACATGCTCTTCTTGCCTCTAAGCTTCCTATCAAAACTGTGATGTTTCTCAGCTTTTGAGGGAGAATTAATTTGGGTGCCAATAGAAATGAAGATTTTTTTATTGCTTTCTCCACACTTGGAGCCTCTGAAACTGTATGGTCTTCCTCCACAACCGGAATGCACTCCTTTTCTTTTGGATTTAGAGTAGTTTCTTCTTCCCACACTTATGTTGTAGTTGAAGCTTCAACCACTTGTGGCTTGACCTCATCCTCCTCCAAAGTTTTAACCAATAAGGGAATCTTTGTAAACTCAAATTTAGTAACCCAACTCTTCATATTTTCTATCATTTCTTCTCTGTTGGGTTCCTCTGCTTGTTGTTCTCCTTGACTAGTTTTTGGAGTATCTCCCGACATGGACTTGGGGAGTAGGAAGAGTAGTGGATGGGATCTCCGAGTAGTTGTTTCCTTTTTGTGGCATAGGGGAAGGCAATTATTTTGACTCATGTGGTGGGGACTTAGATTTGGAAGGGAAAAGGGGAGAGGAAAAAAGATGAGATGGAAGACTAGAATATGGGGAAGGGAAATCAACACTTGGGGCAACAAGTGAGGGGATTGACTCTTAACACTGCTGAAATGATAAAGCTTGAGAAAAAAATGAAGGACAAGGAGCTAGTGAATGACTTACCCATTGACATGGTTGTGTCGCACTTTTCTCGTATGCCTCAATATCCTTAATCCACTGTGTAAGTTGAGGTAGCATTTCAGTCATGAAGTCAACCTTCTCATGTGGGCTATAATGTCTTGGCATAGGGCCAACCCATGGACAAGGTGCCCTATAGCCAATTATGAACACTTTTATTTGAGTTGTGGCCCTTGATTATACCATGCGTGCCTCCATCCCTTGAATCTTCTCCAGCAAATCAACATTTTCCATGTCGTTGTTACCATTATATGCATACCCTTATTCTTGATAAGCTCCATAGCCAAACTAGCTCTGACACTACTCATATGGGTAAGCATAATGGTTCTGGATCTGATCATAATGTTTATCTGGAGGGGTCGTGAAATACATTGGAGGTGGAATGCATTACTGCAAGTGTGAATTCTAAGATGGAAATGAAGTCATGATTACACAAATTCATGGAATGGAAGCAAATGAAAGATGTGGAAATAAGAATGGGTGGAAATGGATGGAAGCAAAGTCTGCAACTCAGAGAATGGGTTGTTGAATAGATGGAGTCACCAGATGTGCTTTTCATGTGCCTCAAAAGGCTGAATCCTAACAAGAACACACTATCCTGCTAAGATGAAGTGGTAAGGTGTTTCAAACATGTGTCCCACCGGCATGCCAAAAATATTATTGTGGTCGCACGATGGCTTAAGATTTGCTACTAATAATGAGATACCTCGGAAAGATGAGAAAATCTAACCTCAGTGTCCCACCGAGCATGCCAAAACTATTATTGAAAAATCACAGCACCCCCAAATGGCCTTGGATCTGAGTGGGGCATTCGGTGTGATTGCACAAAATTGGACCATCTCTCAAGTTGTGGGACTTACGAACTTGGGATAGACCTCTAGAGAAGGCTAGTTCCTTCTTCCTAATCTACTTGCCACAAACTACTCCAGTGTAGGCAGAACTTGTCTAATCCTAATCTAACATTTCCAAGGAGACAGGGTGAGAGAGAAAGAGTGAAAGAGAGCCTACACTAAGTAGTGATACACCAAAAAAGGAAGTGTTTGATCATGGATCCGATTGGCTAAAGTGGAGAGAGGTGAGTAGAGGAGTGGGTGGACAAGATGCACCACAGACTAGAGATGAAGTCACATGGAACACCACTTTAAAACCCTTAAACAAAGCTCCTAGAACCTTCAATAAGCATCAAAGTATGCACGGTATACCCTGTAATGATGAGAGGCAAGAAGAGACAATAAAATAAGCAAAGGATGGATAAGATGCATCACAAAACAAATTTTATTGCTCCATAAGTCACATAGTACATCATCAGTGGGAAAGAGGAAAGAAAATGCCATTATAGAGCCATGAGAAGAGGCTTAGACTCCACATTCTACCCTAAGGAAGAAAGAGAGAGGGGGGCAGGAGAGAAACAATGACCAACAACCATTTGAATATGCCCCTCCTTTACAATATATAGAAAGAATAAGAGAGAAAGGAGGGAAGAATTCAAACTCTACTCTAACCACCCCTGGAAGCGCATTGAATCAACCTACCATAATGAAGAGTCTCATTGCAACACCCATGCCCCCATCATTTTCCCTTACTAGGCAAGAAAGAGGCCCATTCTTCATCATGGCGGAAGGTGAGAAACTTGACACCCACAGGATTAGTGGGCGAAACATTAATAAAGGTAAGAAGTTGGCACCGAGATCTTTTTATTAAACGTGGCAGCCTCACACATCTTGAATATTCGGCTCCTTCCTTTCACTCTTGAAATCACACTGGATTGACACATGTTGGCTTCCGCAAGCTACTTTGTGTTTTTCTTGAGTCCCTCCTATTGGCAGAGACAATGTTCCTGACCCGAGACACGTGGAGGCCACTGCAGGCTTTTGGAATTTTCAGCGGCTGCCCTCACCTTTTCATTCTCTGACCATGCAACAGGATGGCGCTCGTTTGGGAACTACGTTTTGGGCCACGCCTTTGAAATTACATCGATGAAATAGGTGGCTCCATCTGCTGGCTCTCTTTACTTACCCGGTCTAGGCCTCAATCCATTTGACTTCTATTGGAACCAAGACACGTGGAGATTCTGCGCACAATTGGAAACCCGCTCTCTAGACCCTGCCTTGGTGTTGCACCGATGAGACATGTGGAGGCTTCCACCGATACCCTTATACTTAGTCTTTTCAAATAGCTAGCTATGTCCCCTTTTGGACCTAGGAAACTTGGAGGACTCGCACTCATTTGGAAACTTGCTCCATATTTTACATTTGAAGTTGTGCGGTCGAGACACATGGAGGCCACCGCAGGATTTCAGACTTTTTAATGGCCACCCTCACCTTTTCGGGCTCTTACCACGTGGTGAGCATGCACTTGTTTGGGAGCCACCTTCGGAGTTGATCTTTGAGGTTGCTCTGATTCGACACGTGGCACTTTCTGCTGGCTTGCCTCATTTTGACTTTTCGACTATCGACTTTGTCCCTTTTCGGACACAGGACATGTGGAAGCTTGCACTTGCTTGGTCTTCATTTTGGATCATATCTTTGGAGTTGTGCTAATGAGACATGTGGCACCCTCTACAAGTCTATAACTTTTCAACAATCGATGAAACCTCTGCGAGCTCGCAGCCCACTCTTGAAAATTGTGCCACTTTGCAAAAGTGAAAAAAGTTTCAAATTCCCCACAGACCCGTTGGCCCGCATTCACACTTGCAAAAAAATTCCTGCGCATCCCCACAGACCTGCTTTTATCAAAAAGTCATCCTCGGCCCACCGCCCTGCATTTTCCACATTTGGGCAAAAAAGACATCTCCGGGGACGCTGGCCCGCTTTTTCCACTTTTCATAAGAAATCCTTATCGGGCCCGCAGGCCCGCAATTATAATTGTGCCTTTTTCAAAAAAGTGTAAAAAATGTCAAAATGTCTCGTACCGCCTTGCGCCGGTCCACAATTTTCCATGGAAAAAAATCTTTCCTAGGCCTGTCACCCCGCTTTAGGTAAAAAATCCTTCCTAGGCCCACCGGCCCGTAACTTAAAAAATACGAAGAGTTAGAACGACTTCTTTATATCGCTAGAAAGTGGAAGAAATTTCCTATCTGATGGAAATTCTTTCGGGGGTGTTAAGTGCTTAAAATATGTAAAGATTCATATTGAAGCACAAAATGGGAAAATGATGTTAGTTGACCCAAAATAAGTGTGAGCTTATTTTTGTCGACAATACCCTTGACACTTTGGGTATTAAACCATGTTAATATGATTTATTTTAAAGTAGGAGATTAATAATCTTACCTAATAAATTTTTGAATTTAAATTGGGGCCATCCAATAAATAGATTTAATAAGACCTTAGGGGATAAATAACAAAGAGTAAAATGGATTAATATTTGATTTAAGCAGTGGAACTTAACAACGGAAATTAAACAAAAATATTTTAATTAAGGTTGGGTCAATAGTAATTAACTATTATTTTAGTCCCGACTTCCTTATATTTTTTAAAATTTTATAACCGAGAATCAATTAAAATCCTAGCTAAGGCCTTGTAACCTTTCAAATAAAATAAAATTATTCCATAATTTTCCCTATTTGCTATCGGGTTTTCTTGTGGATTTATGTGGGATTGTTGTGGGTGTTACACTTGGTATCAAGCCGCGGGTTCAACACTAAGACCACAGGCCTACATTATAAACCCAAAAATCAGTTAGCAAAATTTGAACCTCCATAATTAAGACAATAATAAAAGAATAAAGTTGTTTGAATTGTTGAACTCGCCTTGTGGCGTTTTGTCGAACCTAGTTAACCAAAAACATTTAATTGGATTGATATTTTTGTGAACTTCTGTGCATTAGGAACTTGATTCCCCTTTTGTGAAAATATTGTTTGATGAGTCCTAAATCTTACTTTAGTCGCATGATGCAATAAATCCACTAAGATTGTTCCTTGTTACAATCTTCCTTGTTAGAATGCTAAATGGTATGGTGTGATTCTTGTGGATTAAAAGTAGTGGTTGTGTTCGGGGGTTAGGAAGAGTAAATTAGAATTTTTAGTCATCTAAGGTCCCCTTTTCCTCTTGTGGTTAGACGAGTTGATTTTTGTTGTCACTTTTTGACCTAACTCCCACCGGGAGAGTAGATGATAGGACATCTTTGTCACTTTTTTTTTTCCCAATTTTGCATAGGTATTCTTAAACTGAGCTCAAGGTATAGTAACCCTATTCTTATCCACGAAAGGTGAGAGAAGTGAATGTGATGTTGTCTTTCTGTATTTTACATTCGTAAACTTATGTTATTTTATCAAGGACCAACATCTTATTTTATGATTTGATTGAGAAACTCTAAGGCTCGTTTAGTTATTTAAATTTACGAGATTTTCGTGGATTGCAATACAATGACTACTTATCCATTTCCCTTGATTGCCGATATTTCTTAGATTTTATTTTGATTGGTGACTTAGATCTCATTTAGATAAACGTTATGTGAATCCTTCTTTCTTGATGATGAACTAGTCCTACCTTGTTTTTATTATGATATGTCATCGTATGGGGTACACCTAGGGTCCTTGAATGCCTTCTTAGGTGTTTTAAGTTATATATTGGATTTAGAAGGATGGAACCTTGACTTTGTCTTGGATCTTATAGAGACTCTTTTGTTACTTAGCCTTTCTAGAGAGAGAGAGATATTTCATTGTGTAGTGCAGTCTAGTTGGCAATTTGATAGCGGTGGTGGTGATTCTCTTACAATCTGGTTAGAGCTTTTATCATCGTCGAGTAGATGTGATTGATTATGGGCTTATGGATTTTGTTCGAATCAGATTAACTTTTATATGAATTGAGGTTTTAGAGGATAAGTATTTTGTTTGGATATGACATTGCATCAATGGCATGCTAAGTTTTATCATGGTTTTGGGGCCATCTAATAAATAGATTTAATAAGACCTTAGGGGCTAAATAACAAAGAGTAAAATGGATTAATATTTGATTTAAGTAGCAGAACTTAACAAGGGAAATTAAACAAAAATATTTTAATTAAGGTTGGGTCAATAGTAATTAACTATTATTTTGGTATGAACTTCCTTATTTTTTAAAAAAATTATGACTGAGAATCAATTAAAATCCTAGCTAAGGCCTTGTAACCTTTCAAAAAAAAATTATTCCATAATTTTCCTTGTTATATCGATTTTTCTTGTGGATTTATGTGGGATTGTTGTGGGTGTTACACTTGGTATCGAGCCACAGATTCAACACTTGGACCACAGGCCTACATTATAAACCCGAAAATTAGTTAGCAAAATTTGAACCTCCATAATTAAGACAATAATAAAAGAATAAAGTTGTTTGAATTGTTGAACTCACCTTGTGGCGTTTTTCGATCCCGGTTAACCAAAAACGTTTACTTGGATTGAGATTTTTGTGAACTTTTGGTGCATTAGGAACTTGATTCCCCTTTTTCCAAAAATGTTGTTTGATGAGTCCTAAATCTTGATTTAGTCATAAGATTCATAAATCCACTGAGACTCTTCCTTGTTAGAATGCTAAATGGTATGGTGTGATTCTTGTGGATTAACATTAGTGGTTGTGTTCATGGTTTAGAAAGAGTAAATTAGAATTTTTAGTCATCTCGAGCTACCCTTTTCCTCATGTGGTTAGACGAGTTGATTTTGGTTATCACTTTGTCGACCTAACTCCCATATGGCGAGTAGATGACAGGACATGGTGTCACTTTTTTTCCAATTTTGCATAGGCGTTCTTAAAAGCTGAACTCAAGGTATAGTAACCCTATTCGCAGCCACGAAAGGTTGCAAAGTGAATGTGATGTTATCTTTCTGTATTTTACATTCGTAAACTTATGTTATTTTATCAAGGACCAACATCTTATTTTATGATTTGATTGAGAAACTCTAAGGCTCATTTAGTTATTTAAATTTACGAGATTTTCGGGGATTGCAATGTGGCTACTTAGCCATTTCCCTTGATTGCCAAAATTTCTTGGATTTTATTTTAATTGATGACTTGGAGCTCATTTGTCTTGTTGGCTATTTAGATAAATGTTATGTGACTCCTTATTTCTTGATGATGACCTGGTCCTATGGTGTTACGATTATGATATGTCATCATATAGGGGTACACCCTAGGGTCCTTGAATGCCTTCTTAGGTGTTTTAAGTTATGTCTTGGATTTAGAAGGATGGAACCTTGACTTTGTCTTGGATCTTAGAGAGAATCTTTTGTTACTCAACCTTTATAGAGAGAGATATTTCATTGTGTAGTGCGGTCTAGTTGGCAGTTTGATAGCGGTGATGGTGATTCTCTTACAATCTGGTCAGAGCTTTTATCCTTGTTAGAGTAGATGTGTTAGATTATGGGCTTATGGATTGTGTTTGAATCAAATTAACTCTTATATGAATGTAGGTTTTAGTGGATAAGTATTTTGTTTGGATATGACATTCCATCGATGGCATGCTAAGTTTTATCATGGTTTCCTTGTTTCATTATAGAAAGTATTTACTGGTGAATTGTATGTATCTTGGTAATTATGATTAGACTCAAGCCCATTCGGGCAATGTGTTTAATTAAGTGTACTTGGTTTCTCTCGTTGACCCATAAATAAGTCTACCCTTACCTTAAATATTTCTCAGTTGTTATGATTACCATTGTATAACCTATTAATAATTGGGTTACATGGAGACTCATATGGATGTATATGGGTCTTCTGGACCCTACTTTAGATATTTTAGTTTTATTAGATCTCAATATTTTAATTGCAGTTGTGCTTATGTTGTGCCTCTTCTTTTAAAACTACAACTCTTGGTCATTGAGGCCATGTTGAGGAGATCACCGATTGTCCTCTTTGAATTGATTCCTTCTAATGGGAAATGTGGTTTCCTTGGAGAAAATTTTCCTTGTCACCTTTTTGCTTGGTTGGTGGTATCTTGTGGAAGTATGAATGTTGTTTGTAAACTCTCCTTGTGTTATTACGTGAACAAAATTTTGAGACTAAACAACAAACTTTGTTAAACCTCTTAATTTCATAAAATTAAATATGCCCCTTTAATGGGTCTTTCCTTTTCTTCGTAAATTCTTTTGAGACTTATAAGGACCGGCTTGGGGTGTTTAGTGATGCTTGAAATTATTTGGTAAACCATTGAAATCTTTGTGTAACTCATGTTGGTGGATTGATTCCTAGTTCTTACAAATTTAATGATGTGTTTGTTATGTTAAATGTGTCTTGTTCCTTTAGAATTAAAACTTCTATATGTTGATTTATCTCTCATTCCCATATAAGTCATAATGTGATATGTTTGACTCTTCCTTCTCATTAAAATTTAATTGATGAGATGACTCACCTGAACACCATAAAACTTGAATTGAGAGGATTAGACTTTGAAACTTAACAAATAAACTAGAACATAGAAAAAGGTTAATGATCTCGTGCTATGACTTTGGTAGGTTAATAGAAGAAATAAAACTATAACACCCCCTCGAAGGTTTAACTGTGGGGAAAACCATGGTTAAGATTGATTTGATTGAGGGATTGTTTTGTTGTTGGCGCCAAGGATTTGAAAGGGACTACTAGATTTAAAGATGACTTTAATGCTCCAACAGAACTTCTTTTTCCCCCTTGTTAGTGAATGAGTCACCACACAAGGCCCTTATTAATAAATTGTGCTTGGCATGGGGATTATTGGCTACCTTTTTTATTGTTTGGCGAATGGGGTGTTTGAATTCTTTCAACCACCGAATCTACCTCAGCTTTGATGCCATTTATAAAATTAATTCCTTCCATGCACTTTGTGGACCTAGGTAGGGGGTGAAGACATCTTTTATTCTAGCTATAGGTTTTTGTACTAGTTGGTTCATTATTTCATAACCTTGACACCTAGTTTTTGACCTACTCACACAAGGATATTGGCTGGTTGTGTGAGTTACTTTGGTGGAGGATTGCATTTGGGAGTCATTGAAAAGACTTTGAAACTTTTAGGTAAAAGCCATTATAGAGTAAACATGTTTTTCCCTTTTGTTTGCCACATGTTATTTCCTTAGTTTTGTGGAGTGGTGGGGTAGATTTTTTTAGCCGAGTTCATGTTGGTGATGGGAGATGAGAAGATTTGACACTGTTGCTTGTCTTCTTTTGTGTCTTCCTGGTGTTGGTGGTGGTTTGTTGCACCCAAATTTGGACTAGCTATTGGTTGCTTTGGAAAGGGTGAGTTGGGAAAAAACCACGTTGAAATTTCCCTTTGTAGCTCTCTTGAAATTGTGGCTATGTTCCCTTAAGACCCCATTTCCCTGATGCATTTTGGAAACTATTTTTCACTCCTCGTGGATGCTTCCACACCTTACATACGTGGCCTTGAGGCATAAGTTTCTACATCTGGAAAAAGTAGATTTCCCTTGTGTTGTGATGAATGTCTTGGTATTGTTCCTTATCACCCCTTTTGACGCAGTCGGAGGATGGTTGCAAGGTTGTGGGGTCTGGTTTTTCCTCTGCCTCTCATGTTTTCTTTTTTTTTACTTTCCTTGGCCTCTTCTTTTAACCCATTTGGTGTATACCCTACTGTCATGATAGTCTTTGAGACCCCATTCCTCCAGACAGAGGTCACTTATGGAATGGAGCTCCCTGCTGTGCCCAACATGGATGTGTATGAGGTTTGGACACCCGACTAGCGGATTTTTGAGGGATGTGTGATTGTTGTTGCATGCACTTGGTGGACATTGTTTGCAAATGTTGAAGCTCATCACAGGCATGAATATTTCTACCCATCTGACTATTATGCTTTGACTTTAACCATAGAATGAAAGAAATTTCCTTTAAATTACTGAAGTGGCTATTGGTTGGGGTTATATGGTGGTTTTCGCAATTGATTCTCATCCTCCGAGCTGTGTTAGTTTACTTCCGGTGTTATCTACTTATTAGGATGATTTCTTTCTAGTTTTGGTTCTATAAATGGTCTTGGTACTTGATTTTTCACTATTCTTGTTGTTGCCTTTATGCCAACGGTTACATGGAATTAAATCTCTCCCTGTCTTCTCTTTTCATTGTGAAATGATAGGATAAAATATGTACTATTGATGGTCATGTTGTGGTTTTAATACTGACATTCACCAATTTGTGAACCTGGTTTTGAATCGTGTTGGGTTCAGTTGAAACAATTATGAAATGGGTGGTTATGGATGCTTATTGTATATTTCACTATCTATTTCTTTTCTATCCGTATCTAAACTCATATGGGTATTATTCGACCTAGGATGTTGTGGAGTTAGTAACCTACTAAATTTTTGCTGATATCTTTAAACTCAGCCAACATATGCACTATGTGAGGTTATGTTTTTTTGTTTATACATGGGTTAGTTCAATCTTTAAATCTTGGTCATTCCTTGTTTACCTTGGTCCGTAGAATAGGGGATATATTTATTAGTTATATTCATTAAAGGCTTGTTATCAGTTTGGGTTTTGTGGATGCATACTATTAAGATCCATCGTCATTATGAAATGGGTATAAAATATATTTACAGAATTCTGTTATGATAGAAGTCAGTGAGTATTTTACCCAAACTGTACTCTAGTGTTTTTATTCGAAACCTATGGTTTAATAGAAAACCACACCTTGGAGGTTTGGTGTTTTGGTTTGAGTTTTGGCCACAATTTGAATTTCATATGCTTATTATATTTTCGAAAATGTTCACAGTGTGGAAGGGAATAATTTTTTTATTGTCGTTATATGTATGACAAGTCTTGTATCTCTCCCCGTGGTTTAAAAAAACCATTAGCAATTCCACACCTCTAGTAAGAACAAGGGTATACCTATGATGTAGAGTATTAAAGTTACCCGTATATCTATAAATGGGTAGGATAAGATATCATTGAGGAGAATGTAAGAATTAATGATCAACATCATTTTATACCGGCATCTAATTGGTATTAGTGCTACCAGTATTGAGTTTGGCAGGACCAATTATCATCGGTGTTGGCTTATGAATTAAGGATTAATATTGTTCAACACTTGTTTTACTTGAGTGAAGTTAAAGTGATCGACCCCTATATGACTCTGGTCCCATTGGGATGGTTTACTTAAATTCTATTGATATAGTTTTAGGGGTAATTAAATTGATCGAAGTTAATTTAAATCCTTGTAAGGCGGTGGCATTAGACTATTTTAATTGTTTGATTTCCTAAATATGGATTATTTCCTTTATCGTACTTTTTGACTATTTTTCATAGCATGGCAAGATGATCAGATGTTGAACTTTCCTTTTGAACTTACTTTGTGTGTCCTTGGCAAGCAATTAGGGGTAGGATTGTTGTGGGGTAGATTTTTCTTTTAGAAGGGGTAAATAGTGGTTAACACATGATGTTGTTTTTCGAACCTTTAATCTTTTGGATCCTGGGATATTGTTGGGAAAATGTTGATAATGTTGGAGTATTGGATTTCAATCATATAATCTATGTGATTATATGATTGAAATCCCAATACACTCGACACTTTGTTTCGGACTTATCGGTCTTTGACCCCTACTTGTTATATGTTGATTTAGCATTTGTCGTCCTTAAAAAATGTTCATATCAGATTTTTATGGCTCCCTTCTTAATTTTGACATGGTATATTCCTAGCATGTGTAATGGTGTTGTTAGTTTTTTAGAACTTGACACCCCTTCATTAAATAAAAGGTTCTTTTAATGATATTATTAATGGTAGCATTCTATTCCTATGTGTAGTCTTTATCATGCTCATTTCTCACGAACTGACTCAAGTTAATACTTGTGCAGATGGCTTTTGCGGGTAGAAAAAAAGAGAGAGAAAGGATTACTAGAAGTTGCTTAGGTTTTTTTCCTGTAAAGTGCTATTGTATGAATGCTTAATGTGTAGTAGGACTTTGGAATGGTAATTGTGGAGAAAATTTTAGAAGGAAAATGCCTTAGTATTTTTGTAATTGTGGAGTAGGTTTTCCATTATGGACTGAAGCTAAAACTTATGAAACATTTTGTGAATGAAATAAAATGATCACTGATTTTTACAAGCATCTTATTGTATGACTACAATGTTGAAAGATAGTTTATCCTCGATATGACCAACATTGTTTTACCTATTTAATCCCGAGTCAAACTACAATATACTTTTTAGCCATCTTTGGATTGTGTGTCATCTTTGATAGGAAATTATGTTTCTATGTCTAGTTATCAAAAGGATAATGGTAAGCAAACTGAGTTATAACCTTGAGTTAGCAAACCCTTTTGATTGTGGAAATAACGTAATACTAGGTATCACCGAGTGGTTTTATAATCCATACAAAGGTTATACTGAAGAGAAAATATTATGATGTTGTTAACTTATAGACGAAGCAAAGAGTCTTAAAATGGAATAAAAGGAAACTATCTTCTTGTGTTAAAAAAGGATGTACCTTATTTTCTCTTAATCTATACTAATAAATTAATCTTAGTGTCGATGGGATGTAAAATGATATTAGAATGTAAACCAATGTTTAGTAATTTATGAGAGTACAAGGTTTTGTTAAATGGGGATAAATGATCAAGGAACCAATAAATCCAACTTATCTATTATAAAACCTAATTTGTAACTTTTTATGAATCTAATCAAGAGATGACTAGTTGATGCACCTACTTAATCCTTATTGTTTTATAAGTCGCAACAAACTTATGGTTAATGTCTTGTGAGATCATGAAGATGAATGCATATTGACCTTCATACCCCTAACCCTTGTGAAGGTGCATTGCAACCCTTTCTTGAGTTACTTAACCGTTATGATCCCTGCCCAAAGGAATTTCGTTTATTCCGAACCTAAATGGCATTTCTCCTTAGTTGATCTTACACTCGCCTCCTCGTGCAACGTAGGTATGAGATAAGATATTGTAGTTTGTGTGTGGGTAAATGGCCTTGTGTGTAATATTTTTCCTCTTAATAAATGAACAAATCAAACAAGTAAATATTGTAACTTCAATGAATCTTTTAAATGGGACTTACCGTAAGAATACTTTAACTAGATTTGAGGAATCCTAGCAAGAGGAAATAGGATTGCTTGATACGTATAACATGAATCTTCTAGTACGTAAGTTAAGAATTAAAAGACATTTTAGTAAATAAGAAACCTTAAAAATACTTTCACCATGGGGTGCCCTAACCATAAGTTTTCTCTGTGGTTGGACTAGTATGTGATGCCGTGTCGAAAAGAGAAAATTGATTTGTTCATGTTGGGTGTATATGTTTCCTTGTTGCCTATGTGATCAACGTTGTGTCAAGCTCATTGAGAGTTGGTCGTAGCCCCTTATGGTTCCCTGTGTTGTCGTGTAAACTCTACGAAATTAAAAAAAAGTTATCCGAGTCTTTTTAGTGTTGTTTTTGTGTGTGTGTTAAAAAAACTTTGTGGAAGAATAAAAAGGAAACCTTGTCCATCTACCTTCTGTAGAAGTAAAATAAATAATGTTTTTTCGCTTATACGAATGGCGAGATATCGTGCCAACATTAGTGGTGCTCCTTTTAATGCAAATATGTGATGTCATAATAGAAGGAAAATTTTAATTAAGAAAACTTGTAAGAAGAGTGCTTAGCAAGTGAAACTATAACTTTTGGCTTAATAGTGGGTTTGTAAAATGAGTAAAATGAATGTGTTTTGAGTGTGATGTATAATTGAACCGTTAGTTCTTTCCCTGCCCGGATTTGTGAAACACATTGTTCATTATTGATGTGTTCTAGTTGCATAGTACTCCCTTGTTCTTATACGTATGTGCTTTTCCAGACGTAGGAGTTTGGGTCATCGTATCCTTGTTGCCTCATAGCTCTACGAGTGTGAATTGTGGCCTTTTGGAGCGGTCTTACCTCTTGTTTTTAAGAAAAGTAGCCTCCTTGTGTGCTGATTTAGTCCTTGGTGACCTAGTCAGCACGAGAAAAGCCTTAACTTGCCGGTGTGTTCCACTTTTTGTGGACAACAATTGGTGGGCCCACAATCGATGACTTAGCACCAACTCAGGGGTTATTTAAGCTCTTGTTAAAAAGAATTTATTTATATTTATATCCAAGGACAACAATTTAGGCGGTAACAAACGTACTCTCTATTATTAGTGGGATTAATTCCATTTTGGAGTTTACAATAAAATATATAAGGTACACATAGAGATAAGTGATTATATTGAAATGGAAAGTGTATGGCCAATACCCTAGATTGCTGAGATTAAGGTATTATTAGCCTGTAATCATATCACTCGGTTGTTGACAAGCCTCCCTTGTTGTAAGATTGGATGCAGTCATCAAATATTTGTTCAATCGCATATTCAAAATTGAATCCCAAGTCTATAAGCTTTCCAGACTTGAACGGTGTATTTGGAGGAACAGCTGAATCCACAACATCCTGCAACCTGAATTCAACCCATGACAAATGCAATATACTCATTTCTATGTACATTCTTTGCATGTAACATTAGCAATAAGGAACATGAGCTATGTTTGTGTAAAAGTACGATGCATTGGGGTTAGATTCGTACTTTTCTGTAATCTTGTAGTGCGAATAACGGGTTGTCAAAAATAGTTCTAGCTCCTTAACTGAGAGTGCATGAGCAGAGCACAGATATCTCCCTTGAGCGGTTGGCTGCTCCATCAGAAATATGTGTGCATTGTCTCTTATATGGACTACTGGAAATGTTCCAAACGCGGACATGATAGATCTGCCAACGCTCATTAGAAGTTCCTCGTTTCCTGTAAATTATGAAGACGGTATACACTTATGTTAGAGAAGAGATTGTGTATGAATAGAATAGAATGGCAAGGGTGAGAAAGAAAGACCTGGTCGAAATGATAAGACTATTGCCTGGACACTGCCTGGGATGTAGGGGAAAAAGGTCCTCCCACAACTGATGGACCGATTGTTACAATATTTAGATTGTTTTCCGCAGCAAAGTTCAGAGCTGTTTGCTCCGCCAATGTTTTGGACACAAAGTAGGGCTGTCATGCAAAATAGATGTGATATTAGAAAACAAAACCCTGGTGAATATTGATTTCCTGTTTTAAGTCAGTAAAATTTAGCAATTGCTGCTTTACCCAAATAGGAAATTTCTCTTTGTTGGTGCGAAAGTAATGCACAGGGCTCCAACAAGACTCCACTGAGTAGGGTTTGTTGTTAAACTCGCCCTGCTCGTTCAGTGGTGACATTGTACACGAAGACGACGTTAAAACCACTCGCTTCACACTCTTTGCTTTCACACACGATTTTAGCACATTCAGGGTGCCCTTAATTGCAACGTCCACAACGTCATTCTGCTCGGGAAATATGTCAATGATTTTTAGTTTTATCATTGATTAAGAAGTGATACTTTAGTGCGAGTAAATGTTTACCTCGGGATCTTTGTATACAATATCCATAGGAGATGCGACAAGAAACACTCCTTGGCAGCCCTCAATTGGTGAATCGAAACAGCCCTCCATCCTCAGATCTGCATTGAAAAGCTTAAACCTTTCATGGGCTCCAGGTAGCAGTTGCAGATACTGGAAGTCCTCCTTCCCTGTAATACAATTTCAATTCGATCTTAACAAAAATGTCAAATTCACGATTAAGATTTAGAAATTCAAACGAGTAGTAATTCCATGGGTGCACCAGGTGTAGGAAAAATTGTCGCATTGACGGAAAAGCCTTTGTCGAGAAGGGACTTAACGAGCGAAGAACCGATGAAGCCGTCTCCACCCACTACGCAAAACGTTCCTGCCATTCCCTTACCTCCACTGATTTCCAATGTCTTCTTTTCTTGGATTTAAGTAAATATAGAGTAACCGACGAGAGCCTGATATGGCAGAAATCGGAATAATCAGGAACAAGTGCTTTTAATACACAGTTACGGCTTACCTATCCCACTCACATCTCATAATCGGCTGGTCCATTACCAGTAGAGAGTCAGAGACTGTTCCTTTTGCACAGGAACAGTTCTGTACTCTGAGAAGATAGTAATGTCCTGTACAGAGATATTAAAACAAGATATACTTATCATTACTACACAATAATGAAAAAAGGTACTTTAATAGTTCATGTTGTTCCATTCCTGTCCGCCTCGAGATTATAAATGTGATCCAATAATGAACCTGATTATTGTAAATAGTTGATTATGTGTGTACATAAACCCATCAATACACTCGTGAAAAAGCAGTTGGATTTTAGTGACAAGGAGTATTCCATACAGAGATGTATGCATATATATAAATAATGAGAATCATAGTGGTGTTGACATGTTTTAAAACATGGGACACTACAACAAACAAGTAATTTTACTATAATTATTCCACAAATTTTCCACAATTTAGTATAATTGTAGAATATTTGTGGCATCTCTATGATAATTTAGTTATTGATTTTTATTATTGTAGATTTTCTATAGTAAATTTTTATTGTTAATAATTTGTAGAAAACCCACATCTCCAAACCTTCATTATAGAAATTCCACATTTTTTAGAAAATAATATTATAATTTATTATAAATATTAACCACCACACTTACACTTGTGACATATTTTATGAAGATTGATATAAAATTATAATATTGTGGAAATGCCACATTAAATAATTTAGATTTTTTGTATATTTAAGAAGACTAATATGTATTGTGTAAATGCCATATTACGCCAAATATGTGTATTATAATGTACTTTAAGAAGATTAATATAAAATTATAATAATATAAATAAGCCACATTAAATATTGTGGAAATTATGCATTACACAATTTTTGAATAAATTAAAATTGACTATAAATATTACCCTACATACATGAATAAATACTATATATTTCAAGAAGATTAATATTAAACCCTTTAATGTGAAAAGTTATTATTACCTTGAAATTTTAAATTTTTTTTGGCATATTTAAAGAAAACTAATATAAAATTAAGATAGTGTGGAAATGCGACATTATGTAAATGATATAATTATTATAGTATATTTTTAAAATACTAATAAAAAATGTAATGGCGTGGAAATACCGATATATAGTGAAAAAATCACACATCATCAAAAACATAGATAACAAGGGATGTAGATATTTTCAAAAATAGTATCTATTATATTTACGTTTATAATATAATACTAAATTGAATTACAAAGACCATACCATTCTTGTTTCCTCACAAAATAAAATGTGGTTCTCACTTGAAATAATACAACAATGATATTTCCATTAATCATTACCTATATAAGGCCCCAATTTCAATAACAACTACATACATTTCAATATAAACATGCGACTACAAAAAAAAACATAATATTGCGATTTGGGTCTTCTTATTCGATGTGCAGCAAGACAAAACAATGGTCAACCATATGAGCTACTGATGAAAAACTCCATCTATCTAACACATTCTACATATGCACATTTTCCATCCAAAATGACATCGGACTCCTTACATATAGTTAGAGAGGGTAAGTAATACATTTCAAATTTAATTTTGTTTACAATCTAGAGATGTAGAGAGATGAGAGAGGAAAAGCCAACATTTACCAAAAGTAAAATTCTAAATTCCAAAGTGACAAAAAGGTTTGATACAATCACATGAAAGCGTTCCTAAGCTATCTCAACTTTTATTAATGTCTAAGGGGTTCCACGGTAGTTTTCCAGTTATTTTTATGAATTTACAAAAGTGATTAATTTACACAAATTGGCATGATAATTAGTTTCTAAAAAAGTCCAAAATTTGTACTCACACTTTATTAGTTTCCATCAACTATCCTATATAAAAGAATCCCTAGATTCATGGAGCTCATTTCGACAAGACGTTAAATCTATGCCTAATTTTCCAAAGGTCATTATCATAAATGCACTAGTTTTTTCTCATTGAATAACAACAAGTGGCCTATGAGACCCACTTGTAAAACTAGTTCCTAAAGTAATTTTTTCAAAACTAGAAGTTGATTAAGATTATATTGGTCACACTCTATGGTTATATGGTGGTATAAATACGTTTCCCAACATGGATCCCTAAATCCCAAGCCAAAACCATATTTTTAACTTTTGGGAACTATCCCAAGCTATGAAACATCCAAATAGGCATAGGATCTTATGTCATTTAATGAGAAAATGTTCATCTAAATTGGTTAGTGTTTTTATGTGACAATGTTGATGGCGAATCACATCACCCCTGAATGTCTGCAACTCGATGGGTTGAGACTCTCAATGTGATTGCATAACATGGAGCTTTTCCCAAGTGTGGGACCTTGTGAATCAGGAAATCTCTCCGGATGAAGGCCGGTTCCTATTCCTTTGTTCAGATGCACATGTAAAAAATGCAGAGGGTTTAGTCAAAAACCTAAACTAACTTTCTAAGGAGACAGGGTAAGAAGATGCATAAAATAAAATATAAACTAACAAAGGTGATGCACTGAGGAATGAAGAACACCTGTCTTGCCAATAAACACAAACCATTAAAATGCAATGCAAGATCATGCACAGATAACCAAATTTGTAGTGAAAGATCAGGAGGATGCAAATGAATACAGAGAGGGTTGAGAATCATCCACAGGCATGCATTATTTTCTCCAAAGATTGATACAATACACTACAAAATGCCAAGAGGCAAAGTTGCATTACAGTTTTAGATGGGAGGTTTGAACTCCACAAATTCACTTGCCAAAGAGAAGAAGGGAGGGGCAAAACAAGAATGTCCAACCTTTAGAAAGAAGCCCCTCCTTACAATTTATAGGAAGAATGAGAGAGGGAAGAGAGAGGAAATCAAAATCTACCCCAACCACCTCCAGGTTGCATTTAATTCATCTCATTATGGTGGTAGGTAAGAACCCTAGCAAACCCAAAAAATGGCGAACTGTATTTTGAATTTTTAAGAATTTGTTCTCACCCAATTAAAGATATCCAGTTGTAGTTGGATAGAGGACTTCGTAAGCTTTCTGAAAAGTCCAACCTTACGTGAATCTGAGCTCCCTGTGAAAATTTATGGCCATCTAAATATCTGGGTCAGGGTCTGCTTCCTGTCAACGCTCAAAATGTTGCGCATCCTAAAGGTGCGCCTTGGCACATCCATCCTTATGTTGACATACCCTTACGTGCGCAAGGCACAAATTTTACCATGTCGAAACTCTATGTCATGTGCCCTTTACGTGCGCCAAGGCACAACTTTGGCCATGTCAACACTCTGTGTGATGCGCCCTTTACGTGCGCCAAGGCGCGACTTTTGTCATGTCGACACTCTGTGTCATGCGCCCTTTACGTGTGCTAAGGCATGACTTTTTCCATGTCGACACTCTGTGTCATGCGCCTTTTATGTGCGCTAAGGCGTGACTTTTGCCATGTCGACACTCTGTGTCATGCGACCTTTACGTGTGCCAAGGCGTGACTTTTGCCATGTCGACACTCTTTTTCCTGCACCTTGGCACATTAAACATCGGGATTTGAGTTTCTTTGATTTCCATATTCTTCTGCTTGTCTATATCTACTGGGGGAGATATTTACAACAATTTGGCGACTCAATGGGATCACCTGCCTGCTAGGTAGAAGATCAGTGGCCTTTTAGCAATCCATTGGGCATGGATTCATAAGCAATAACCTGAAACCAACCTGATATCTGATCCCGAGCCTAATACCGCAACTTCTTCTCCGAAAGCACTCTGAATTGTAGAAAATCAACCTGAGAGCAACAAAACCTGTGTTAAAGCACTTAGGGAAATTGAAACCTAACTACAACAAGACAATGTGCATCCGCACTTAGAGGAATTGAAATCTAGGCTAATATTTACAAGGGCAACCTTTTCCTTTTAGTAGTAATGTTTAAGATAGATTCCGTTAACCGGAATTGGAAGTTCTTCTCCATCCAATGTAGAAAATTGGAAGGCATTACTACTTTTACATCCCGTGACCACATAGGGGCCACTCCAAATGACATCTAACTTGGAATGCCTTCCTGGTTTTCTCGATCTGCATCCCATTTCAGAACTAGGTCCCCTTCCTGGAAGGTCTTTGCTCTTGCCTTATTATCAAACCATCTTTTTACTAAGGCCTAATCTTTCTCAATCGTCTGAACTGCATGTTCTCTGATTTCTTCCAATTCCATCAACTCCGCATACCTAGCTTCCATTGGTTCGAACTCAAACAACTCCAACTGCTTCATGAGCTCCAATGTAGGCAATTCTAATGATATAGGCAATACTGCCTCTTTTCCATAGACCAACTTGTAGGGAGAATTACCTGTAGATCTCTTTGGCATTATCCTGTCAGCCCATAATGCTGATTTTAGCTTGGTATGCCATTTCCTTTGGTTTTCATCCAGAGTCCTTCTGATGATTCTTAGCAAATTCTTGTTCGTGGACTCTTCCTGTCCATTACCCTACGGGTAATAATTTGAAGAGGTGCTCAAATAGATTCCATTCTTGATAGCCCATTCTATAATCTTGGAACCTATGAATGCCAATGCATTGTTTGATATGATAGTGGCCGGCACACCGAACCTAGTCACTATTCCTTCATAAAAGTCTAGTATGTTAGACTCATTTACTTCTTTGAGCGCTACTGCTTCGGTCCACTTGGTGAAATAATCCGTTGCCATGAGAATCCACTTGTGTCCTTGCCTTGAGTTTGGATTTATGAACCCAACGAAGTCCAATCCCCATTGCATAAATGGTTGGTCAACCAAAATTGGGTGCAATGGAAGCACTACTAGTCTTTCTTTCCCGTGAAGAGCACACACTTCTTGCACTTTCTTATCCATGTATAACAATCCTTTGAACACATCACCCAATAATACCTGCTTTATTCTCTTGAGAGTTGTTACTCATGGGGTGAAATGTCCTCCAGAATCTCCATCGTGAAAATCTTGTAACACTCTCTCAATTTGACTTGTCCCAATGCACCTCAGTAGAACTCCATTGATGTCTTTCTTGAACAAAACACCATCAATGAGCACATATGGGATGACTTGTAATCTAAAGTATCTCCTCTTTTCTTTTCTCATTTCTGGAGGGCATAGGCCTTCCTGTAGGAAGTGTATCATATTCTGAGTCCAACAAGGAGTGGCCACATCATCATATTCTGAGTCCAAGTCAGTCTCTTTTTCATCACCTACTTTAACTTGCCGACTCAAAGCTAGCTATTCACATAGTCCTTTTCCACGTACTAGTTTTGTGACCTTGATCTCGATGTCATATTCCATGACACAGGTTATCCATCCTACATGTTTCTCATTCAAATCCTTGTTTAGAAGGAAGTCCTTGACTCCATGCATGAGACCAACAATTGGATCTTGTTGTTTGAGACTAGGTGCTTGAATTTCTTTAAGCTCTTGATCACTACAAGGACATGCTTTTCAATGAAAGAGTACCTTGTTTCGTATTCCTCTAGGCCTTGACTGAAGAAAGCAAATGGTTGTTCTAATCCTTCCTTGTTTTGCTGTACCAAGATTGTAGAAATTGTGTCTCCAAAGACCGAAGGCATATAGCACGAAGTCCTTGGAGAAGTTTGGATTGACGAGAGTCGGAGCTTGAGATATAGCCTCTTTTATTACCTCAAAACTTGCCTTGCCTTCAGATGTCCACTTAAATGTCATCCTCTTTTTCAACATCAGCGTTATTGGCTTTACGAGAGCTGCAAAGTTTGGAACAAACCTGCAGACAAAATTGATCCTTCCCAAAAAGCTTTGAAGAGCCTTCTTGTGACTTGGCAATGGCAACACTTGAATTTCTTCAACTCGTTCTGGGTCAATCGTCAACCCCTCCTTTAAAACAATATGGCCTAGAAGTTTTCCCTCGTGAGCCAAGAATATGCATTTTTTGGGATTTAATGATACCCCAAATCTTCTACACCTATGAAACACCTACCTGAAATGAAAGAGGTGATCCGCTACATTTTTTGAGAATACAATGATGTCGTCAAGATATATCATAACTATTTTATTGATCAATCCATTGAATGCCATATCCATTGCCCTTTGGAAAGTGGCTCCAGCATTTGATAGTCCAAATGGCATCTTCTTGTAGGCATAGGTGCCCCATTTGGTGGTGAAAGTTGTCTTGAACTAGTCATCTTCTTTCACCATTACCTGATTATACCCTGAGTAGCCATCTAGGAGAGAGAATCTCTCCGAACCAGATACTACTTGCAATATTTGTTCCATTGAAGGAAGTGGGTAATGGTCTTTGAGAGATGCCTTGTTTAGGTCTTGGAAGTCCACACACAACCTGATTTCTCCACTCTTCTTTCTGACCGGAACCAAGTTTGCAACCCAGCTTGAGTGCTTGATCGGAAATATAATGCTTGCCTCTATTAGCTTGCTTAACTCTTTCTTCATTAGAGGCTCGATGTGAGGGTTGACTGGTCTCTGCTTTTACCTGATGGGCTTAGCATCTGGATCCAATTCTATGGTATGTTGTGCCAACTTTGGATTGAATCCTCTCAAGTCTTCATAGCTCCAAGCGAAGACATCTAGAAATTCTTGGCAAAGCTGTATGAAATCTGATTTCTCCTACTCAGTGGCCACTTTACCAATTTGAAGTGTTTTGCCTTCCCCAACTAGAATTGGCTTTGAATCTTCTCTCTTGACTTGTATGTTATCCTTTTCCTTACGGAACTGGTCGTTAGGGTGTAAGATAGACTCCAACGTTACTAAACCCCTAGGAAGCTTGTTTGTACGCAGCTACACTACTTGATCCCTGTACTACTGCTCTAGTCTGTCCTGATTCCTAGCTGATAATTCAGCCTCTTCTTGTAAAAAATTGATGATCTGTTGATTGTTCTCAAACACCTGCTAGCTTGTGTTATTATCTGGAATTGTTGGCCTCATAAGCACATGGATATGTGGTTGTTTTTTTCCCTTCGATGTTGTCAACCAGATTAAATGTTGCTCCAACTACTGCAAGCCTATCTACAGCTTCATTCTTCTTCCTGGGTATCAACACAATGTTGAAAGCTTCAAATTCTCAACGAGGTCCCATACCCTATTCTTGTAGTTCTTCAGTAGGTCATTCTTTGTAGCATGTTTTGTCCCTAACTTGGTTGACAATTAGCTCGCTATCCCCGAACACCTGCAAGTTCTTTATGCCCTTTTTCCTGGCCCAATGAAGTCCATGAATCAAGGCCTCATATTCAGCTGTGTTGTTTGAACAGGAAAATTGGAACCGGAAAGATGAATAATATTTGATGCCTTGAGGTGAAATAAGCATAACTCCTCCTCCTGCACCCTACCTACTCCTTGATCCATCGAAAAATAACTGCCATACCTCATTTTCATCCTTATGGTCTGGTTTGGTGATGCTAGGAATAGACTGGTTTTCTTCATGTATGCAATAGACTCCTAGCTCAGATTCTTCTACTTCTTTGTAGGGATCAAAATCATGTACCTTGCTTGCCCATTCATCAAGAGTCAAATCTGGGATGCTTCCAACTTTGGTGTCAGCTTCATCTGTGCTTGGATAATCTTCTTGATCAAATGTTGAATAGTTGGCATTGATTTGGCTTGGAGTATGAGGCTCAATATGAAAGTTTGCAATTGGTTTAGATCTGATTGTGACCTTAGTACCATATCTTGTTCTAAACAACATGTGTGACCAGTCAGTAGATAAGTAGCCTCCAATTTGGCTATGAAATCCCTTGATAAGCATAGGGCAAAGAGTGGTGGCAAATCTATCACTGACACATCTTGCAAAACGGTAACGTTGGGGCATGTATGCAAGGTAAGATTCAAACCTTTAATCACTCCCACCATTGCTACTGCTGTCCCATCCAATTGCACTACCCCCTTTGATATGACTTCATATTGGAGACCCAACTGATCAGCTATTTGCTTGGGCATGACAGAACTACTTGCCCCAAAATCAATCATGCAATTGTGTACTAGTTTATCCCCAATGATTAATGAAACATAGAATGGAGGGGGTTTCAAAACTTTACCTTGTTGTCCTCCATGATTCCCTTCAGGCTGAGCAGCATTTGTGAGGACATTCTCTTGCATATGGACCTGCTGGTTTGAAGTTGACCAATTCTTCATGGTAGCTTGTAGAAGATCTCTTTGGCCTAGGATGGATAAAGATTCCCACATTGATATATTCACATTTGTCTTCTTCATTTGATCAATGATGTTGAATGGGGATGAAAGATCTCTTTGCTGTCCTTTAGGCTGCATATTCCTTTCTTGTGCATGGGAAGAAACAATTGGCATTTGAGTTGGTTTAGAAGGTGGTTGGGGCTGTCCTTGCGTGTTTGGAACGTATTTTGGTTACCACACCTTGTGGAGTGATGGAAGGTTTTTATCACTTGGAGCCAATGACTGCCCTTCACCAATATTCCTCTTCTTTGATCTTGTGTTAGCTGCTACATTATGAGAAATTGTTTGATTCATGCCACAAAAATCCTCAGCTTGCCAATTCGCAAGTGCGGTATCATTTGGAGCTGTGTTTTGCTAAGATGTCCCTTGTTGCTGATTTTTTTCTTGACTCACTTCACCCTCAATGCCAGTAGTTGTCACCATCAAGGCTTGGTTCAAAGCACCATTGAAGCACATAGATTGGTTGTGAGGTTCATTGCATGGGAAACACCAATCATACTCTTGAGCTATGTTGTTTTGCACTGGCACTAAGGCTTTGGAAGTAGATGCAACATTGGGGTTATAGGGCTGAAATGGTCTATTAGCGGGAGGCCTTACTTGGCTTTGATTTGCAGTGGATTGGGTGGCCTATTGGGTGGCTAACTAGCCTGCACCGCACTTGAGGCTGATATAGTCTAGCACTTTGAGCTTGTCTTTTGATAGTCACCAGCTCATTTCCAAGCTTCTGTAATTGTTTCATAACCTCTTGGAGTTCATTTGAAGCACTAGAGGATGAAGTAGAAGTTTCATTTGAACTTTGATTTCTAGGAGTGGGAAAAGGAGCCAAAGTGGGTGCTTGCGACTAGTGCTTAGATTTTCTAAGTTTGGATATAAGGGCATGGGAGGCCTAGGAGCCACTTACCACTTGAATAAGATAGTTTTCATTCCTAATGGCGATCTTATAAGTAGCGAGGTAAGGTTGTGCCTCCCATAGATTGAATTAACATAGAAATATCATAATTCAAAGCCTTAAGATAATATAGAAAAGCACCTTCAACTGTTGGCCTAACGGCCACTGAATCCTATCCCAAGACCTTTGAAATATGAAGTTGAAGTCAGTCAGCTGCTCGTTGGGAGCTCTCTTGATAGTCGTCAATTGTTCTAGTAGAGACAAATTGTCTCCCTTTTCTCCAAACTGCTCATGGAGAACTATGCATAACTGATTCCAATTTTGGATAGAACTAGCTCCAAGGCTCCTAAACCACTGCAAAGCCTTCCCTTTGAACAAAGATGCCAGCAATTTGACAGCAACATCCATTTCATTTATCTCATGGATTGCACAAATGTTAGCAATGTCTTTGACATGATCACCAGGAGTGGTATGATTTTCTCCAGTGAAAAATGGAATGTTCTTCAATGCTGCAATTGGAACTGGATTCTATGCATTGAGGGCAAGTGGGTTGCTGCCAGTGAAATTGACAAAGGGATTCGGTGGTAGATGTGCCATTATGATTGGCCTAAGAACTCTAGTTGATGTGAGAAAAGGTCTACCAGGTGGAGGTGTAGACAAAGTCCGGTTAGGTGGAGATGGTGACCTTTGTGGTCTTCTTCCTCTCCTTCCTCTACCTGGTGATAGCTGCAAGTGAACAAATAGCCCCTCTTCTTGAGTATCAGACCTGGTTCGAATTCTTCTCATGTACCTGGGCAACTTGTGCTACTATACCATTGAATTCTATCCCTTCAGAGTCACCAGATGTGTTAGAAAGTGAGCCTCAAAAGGCTAGATTTTGCCAAGTTACACACCAAACCTGACAATATTAAAAATAGAATTTAAAAGCTTGAAGGACCTAGAAGATATAGTTCTTCATTCAGGTTATCTGGTCTTGTTGTGCAACTACTAATCTATGAAAGGTATAGGTGATACTTAGGTCATGTAAGGCAACTTACAAAACCTGAAATGCACTGTGTTGGAACTTGGGACATGCTCAATACCTGGGAAAACCTGAAATACTAAAAACCATGAAATTTTGAAAGTCAAAATATCAAAAATCTCAGAATACCCTTTTGAATATTATCCCTCGATCTATCAACTGGTGAAATTTTGACTTGTTTTGAGCAAGTTAAGCCCTTGAAAATCAATTTCAAAGTTCATCCTGGAAGGTGAAAAATCTAAAATTGTAAAACCTGCAATTTTTAAATCCAAATTTCTTGAAAATTCCTTCAAATCTTGTGAAATGACCTCTTGGCCCCACCGGCATGCCAAAACTGTTGATGGTGAATCACAAGCACCCCTGAATGTCTGCAACTCAATGGGTTGAGACTCTCAGTGTGATTACATAACATGGAGCTTTTCCCAAGTGTGGGACCTTGTGAATCGGGAAAGCTCTTCAGGATGAAGGCCGGTTCCTATTCCTCTGTTCAGATGCACATGTAAAAATGCAGAGGGTTTACTCAAAAACCTAAACTAACTTTCCAAGGAGACAGGGTAAGAAGATGCATAAAATAAAACCTAAACTAACAAAGGTGATGCACCGAGGAATGAAGAACACCTGTCTTGCCAATAAACACAAACCATTAAAATGCAATGCAAGATCATGCACAAATAACAAAATTTGTAGTGAAAGATCAAGAGGATGAAAATGAACACAGAGAGGGTTGAGAATCATCCACAGGCATGCATTATTTGCTCCAAAGATTGATACAATACACTACAAAATGCCAAGAGGAAAAGTTACATTACAGTTTTAAATGGGAGGTTTGAACTCCACAAATTCCCTTACCAAATAGAAGAAGGGAGGGGCAAAACAAGAATGTCCAACCTTTAGAAAGAAGCCCCTCCTTACAATTTATAGGAAGAATGAGAGAGGGAAGAGATAGGAAATCCAAATCTACCCCAACCACCTCCAGGTTGCATTTGATTCATCTCATTATGGTGGTAGGTGAGAACCCTAGCAAACCCAAAAAGTGGCGAACTAGATAGAGGACTTCATAAGATTCTTGAAAAGTCCAACCTTGCGTGAATCCGAGCTCCCTTTGAAAATTTATGGCCATCTGAATATCTGGGTCAGGGTCTGCTTCCTGTTAGTGCTCAAAATGTTACGCCTCTTGAAGGTGCACCTTGGCGGATCCATCCTTATGTCAACATACCCTTACGTGCGCCAAGGCGTGAATTTTTCCATGTCGAAACTCTGTGTCATGCGCCCTTTACGTGCGCCAAGGCACGACTTTTGCCATGTTGACACTCTGTGTCATGCCACCTTTATGTGCGCCAAGGCATGAATTTTTCCATGCCGACACTCTGTGTCATGCACTCTTTTTATGCGCCAATGCGTGACTTTTTCCATGTTGACACTCTGTGTCATGCGCCCTTTACGTGCGCCAAGGCGCGACTTTTTCCATGTCGACACTTTGTGTCATGCGCCCTTTACGTGCGCCAAGGCGTGAATTTTGCCATGTCGACACTCTGTGTCATGCGCCCTTTACGTGTGCCAAGGTGTGACTTTTGCCATGTCGACACTCTTTTTCCTGCGCCTTGGTGCATCCTTTTTCGTGTCGACATCCTTTCCTATGCACCCGTAACCTGCACCTTGGCACATTAGACATCGGGCTTTGAGTTTCTTTGATTTCCATATTCTTCTGCTTGTCTATATCTACCCGGGGGGAAGATATTTACAACGAACACTTCATGTCACATGGGACATAATCAAATGTTGGCATCTCCTATATGAGAATTAGGAAGGTGTTTACCATGTTGTTTTAATCATGTGTCCTTCATTAAATTTTTAAAGGGCGTGCAATCGCATTGTTTGTAAAAAACACACATACAAATGTAACTAGTAGATATGTTTTTTGAAATTTTCTTGTTTAAGTTTGCAATTAATTAGTCTCAACACATTTTAGGAGAAAGGTAAGTGTTCCTAAATGGTAATTATGGTTGTGCAAAAAGACATAACTTTTATGTTTTGAGAAACAAATATCATTTTATCATAGTCAACATGTGATTTTAATTTTTCATTAAAATTAATGATGGAAAACTTATCAATACGAAAGTGTGTGCTAGATGAGAGAGAAACCATTCCTAAAGCAAATTGTCGAGGTGCGAGAATCGATATGAGACTCGGTTCGTGGTCATGTTCACAACTAAAAGCATTTCATCAATTAGTTCACATACATTATGTGTGTTTTTTTTTCATTTTGATAAATATACAATTATAAAAAAAATGAAAGCCCATAACCTACTCTAAGGCTTTAAGTTTGCCCCAAAGATAGGAGGATGCTAGAGAATATTGTCGAGTTTGGATTTACACCCTCCAATTATATTTTCTAATAAGATCCAAATCCTTTTCAAAAAACCCATTGTGTGCATATCCATGAACTATGGTATTCCAAGAGACGCATCCTCCATGATCCATCTTGCTAAAAACATCCATTCATTCTATATGCCTCCACATTTTCTATCAATGTCTAACAATACACTTACAACTACAACATATGGAAAAATTCCCATCCCCTATCTCTTATACTTTTTGTGTATGTCCATTCCCTATTTCAAATATGATATTTTAACACAAAATGAGAATGCTAATAAAGGTGAATCGATTACATGAAGACAATTATTTGGTGAAATAACAAAATATTAATTCTCTATGCTGGAAATGTTTGATAATTCTTTGTGAGTCAGGCAATACACATTGATGGTTTCATTAGTAAACATACCTCCTTGAAACTCAAAAATCAATTTTCTCTTAGAAAAGTAAAAATCACATGTAGTCTCATTCTAACAATTTCAATCCATAATATAAAATCTATGTATCACTCACATGAACCACAAAAAGAGAGTTTAATCTCCCATTTTGGCATAAGATGGTATTAAATGATCATATTGGACACTTATAAGTTTGATTTTCTTGAAATTATGTAAGACCTTTTCAACAAACCCATTTTGTGAATATCCCGCAATCAAAGTTATATTCCATGCGAACACATTTTTTATTTTTTATTTTAGGGAGGCATTTTGTCAAATGATTAACGTTCCTTCTCTATACACCCACATTTTGTAGACATGTAAACTAGGGAGGCAGTAGCTATGTCTTAATTGTGCATACATATCTACTAAGGCCCTTGAAACAACATAATATAGTAAAAATTTATTTCTTTATTCTTTAATGAATGTCCATACCCTTTTTCAAAGCCCCCATTTTGAACAAGACACGGAGAATTTGGAAAAGTTTGTGGACTTTGGATTTACAATTTCCAATCATGTTTTATTGAAAGGTTCCAATATCTTTCAAAAAACCCATTTCGAGCATATCATGCAATCACTTTCGACTTTGAGGAGGAAATTCTTTAGACACTTTATTAGAACAATTTGCAAACCCGGAGCATGTGTCCACATTTTATATAGTTGTCTACAATATTACTTTCATCTAAAACATAAAAAAAAATCAACTTTCCAAAATGCTTTGATAGGTTCATATTCCCTGCACATCCCGTGACACATTGCACCACCCTTCCTACCTACCATGAATACATTCCACCAACCTCCATTAAATATACTCCCATTACCACTTTATCTCTTCTTTTATCATTTCATTTACCTTTTTATTTAATTAAATTAATTTATCATTTCATTATTACTGTTATATTTATTTTCTCTAATATTTCATTATTTTATTTTATTTAAACCTCCCTTTTAAGGGACCTTATTTCCCTGAATCGATTGGTACAAGACTTTCCTTCTAAAAAAATGTAGATATAAGGCCACAAATTTTTCAAACAACACAACATTAATATTTCAATCATCATGAGGACACCAAGAAGGCTTAAATGGAATGAGATATTACGAATTAGGAGGGGAATTACAATTTTTTTGATTTGATGTCCATTTCAATGTCATTTAGAAGTTTTCCTTTGATG
Organism: Taxus wallichiana var. yunnanensis; assembly: GCA_018340775.1. Classification (NCBI taxonomy): domain Eukaryota; kingdom Viridiplantae; phylum Streptophyta; class Pinopsida; order Cupressales; family Taxaceae; genus Taxus; species Taxus wallichiana. The sequence continues at coordinate 895,159,695 of CM031242.1, forward strand.
CTTTAAAGACCCAATTATAAAAAAATCCTTATATCTTGGCCATACGACAAGCGTAGAGAATTGTTTTTCTAATATACGAAAGCACCTCTTTTAAACATCAAGTTAATCGTTGAACAAGACCGAATATTTTTCAATTTTTTGCGAATAGCAAAATAATACATTTTACAAAAACCCACATAATAACATAAAGTATAGTCCATCTACATAAATATTATGAATTAATATTAAAAAAAAGTCAATTTATATTCGTTTCAAAGTTTTTGTTTCCAATTTTAGGCTCTTTATTCATTGGGATCCAAAGGATATCAATAATATCCTTCTCTTATTGTAGAAATACCATATGTTAGATATTTCAAGGTAAATGATTTGTATTTTTGTAGGCACACTCACACTTTATTTTAAAGTATTATTTCAACACTTTATTCGACTTCTCTATATTTTGTTCATGTTTGTATAACATTGTGTAGGGTAATTACTAGTTGTATATAGTTCCACATTGTTTTACAATGCAATAAATCAAAGGCACCTCTCTATGAGACAATATCCTTGTAAAAATATTTATAGATATTCTTTAAAAGTTAACTCGACATTTAGGACATGATAAGTTTGAATCACTATCCACATTAGCCCATGGTTCCAAATAGGGTTCTACATGAATAAAATGTTTCCAAAAGTTTTTGCGTGAATGCTTACGGGTCATAATTTAAATTTAATGACCTATAAATACATGAGTGTATTTAAGTTGCAATTAGGAAATGAATGAATCATTTATTTGGGTGACAATGTAGCATTCTTCCGATCAAATTATCTACAAGAATTAAAAAAATATATAGAATCTACTTTTTAGGTTGATTAGAGAAATGAAATTAGTAATGGTTATGCACTTGCATTACATTGGCCTAAGAACTACATTATTTCTTATTTGTATTCCTCGGGCAACATGTGTAGTGCACAATACTTTGAATAAGATAAATTTCAATTTAACCAACACAATGAAGGCTTGGCACTATTAAATTAAAGTACCCATTAAAGTAGAAAATATAGAATTAAAAGCGGATCATGAAATATGTTTATAAGGTGTTTTAAATATTCTCAAAATACATTCTAGAATGGTTGATTATAAGAACGTTTCTTAGGGAAGGTGATAGGACTCAAAAATTCTATCAATAATATTTTGTAAAAAAAAAAACATAAACCTACTAATTTTTTCAAATTAAAAACAATTTAAAATATCCACAAATATATTAGTAATTGAAATAAAATGCATTAGTATTAATTATAAATTTGTATAAATACTGAACCATTAGATAATAATTACTAAATACTCTAGTAATTTTAAATAGACATGCTTTGAATTTAAAAATAACTTATGTTTAATTATTTTTTATAATACACCTTCGTCATCAAATGCAATCTTTAAAGAATTTTTTTTTCCATAGTTATTTTTCCCAATATGTCATTGTACTAAACCAAGTGGGATGTAAGCGATGGCCATGTTGAATATAGACTTTATCCGGAGAAAGACATGGGATATTTGCGAACATGTATCCGTAGCTCACAGATCAAAGTGAAATAAATATTCAACCGACTATTAAAACTCAATCCAACGGTGAGCAATTAAAGACGCTGAAACCATTAACGAAATTCCCACCGCACCTTGATATAGGCAATCTCAAAATCTTATCAAGACATGCAATTTTTATTTTCTAAACTTGCAACAGTAGCTCTCTCTCACATTCACCCTGCATTTCTAGATCGTCAGCCACACGTATCTTTTTCTTGTTGTGAATTATTTGGCCTGGGCTTTGCTGTTGAGGGACTACAACATATATCCTACGGTACAATGTTTTTCAATTGGGTGAGGTAAACACAGTTTAATTTAATTGAGTTGATGTTAATGGCGATGCAGGATATTTTTAGGACTAATGGATGCCCCACCCAGTTCCCCTAATTGGTCAAACTCTGGCGCATTCAGGGACGACACATCATTCAGACTATGCAGAAAAACATTGTAAAATGTTTAAAGGAACTTTTTAAATTGTATTACCACCTGGAAGGTCGTGATATAAATGGATAAATCGATCTAGATCCAATTTTACTTTTATTCTCTATTATTTCACTATCTATTAACAGCATAGGGATCTAGTACTAGTCTGATCAGAGCTTCTTTTTAACCAGTCATTCTTTGAATTGTTGAATGATTCTAATCGACTGAAAGTCTAGAAATTATTGTGAAAAATAAGGCTCAAAAATTTATATTAACTTCCATTCCTCTTTCTTATAAAAATATATTTGAAATTATGCAGTAAGGAAACTAAACAAGTATATTTCATTTTCTTGATAAACGAACATAGGAATTGAATTTAAAGAATACAAAATCAATTAATCATACAGATTAAGAAACCTAAATTTAGGAACTGAAATAAAAGTTCTTACCAAATCATAATTTAGCAAAATGCATAAAAATCCTCTCCCACAAATCCAAATTTGTATTGGAAATTAGTATTTATAATTAATGTGAAATTGCTTTCCTATACATTTATGGATTTAACGATGGTTTTATAATATGCATGCAAGCTTTAATATTTTTATTTATAAATTATTTATATGTTATTTTATATTTATGTCAAATATATTTTTAAAATGTTTTTTATTTATAATCATTTTTTCTTGTAAAATGTAAGTTCTAGAAAAAATAATTAATTTATATTTGTATTTTTGAATCTTGGCATAAAACTTTTTATAATGATATTTTTAAATTTTCATTTGAAGTAAAAATATTTTTATTTGAATTTTAATAATATGTATGAAAATAAAATGTAATTTCTTTCAATGGTCAATATTTAAAATGTTACTTCAATTTTTTAATAATTTAGGAATTTAAAATTAGATTAAAATATTATCATATAATGTTAATCAATATAAATATAATCAAATCTATTAAAGTATTTAAATTGATTTTGTAAAATATAAACAATGTTCATATAATATTAATTAAAAGAATGTGAAATTGAAAAATTATAAAATGTAAATTTTCTATATTTTTTTATAGATATTTTACAAAATCATTATTGTGGTAATTGAATTGTAGTTTCACCTACAAGTTTTATGTGGTAACACAAATTGTGTAATGCCCCGTTCGGCATCTACCCTAGTTCTTGTCGCAATGACCCTCTTGTGGAGTATCGAACGGCTGGGTGTAATTATGATGTCTTGGCCCCATGGTCGGTCTTTGTTTCGTGTTCGCCTTCGAACGTTAACATCTAGTTTATCCCCTTGGTTGCTTAGGCCTGTTCACATGTTGTTTTAATCATTGTGAGTAATATTATTGCTAACTACATCCAGTGTAGATATTTGCGTAACTACAAAGAATTTTTTATGTGTTCTTTCCTTATTTTTATCACTCTCAAGCAGACACATTTCAGAAAAAAAAAAACTCATTGGCTTACTTCGGATACAATAACATTATTCTCATACCTGTTTCAGTTATATCATATACATGTGCATATAACACTTAGTATGGAACACACAAAACACACCATTTTCCTATTAATCAGATAGTGGAATGTACAGAACATTCCCAATCTGGGCATTAAACTTGCCAGTTGTCTGCACTCTTGTCAGAACCAGACTTGAAGTGCATTGTGCCGATATTGGCAACATAAGTTAAAATCTTGTGCATAATTAACCCCAATTGTTTTCCTTCTTATCAGCCCTTATATCTTGCAAGGATGCATATTTGATCCCGTTTATTTTTGTGAATTCACAAAAAGTATTAGTTGCTTCAAGTTGCAACAAGTAAATCACTTTGTAGCTATCTTCCTAAAAGACAAGATATACTTGAATTGTCAAAGTAGGACCATTTTCCTAATTGACCGCAAGGGTGATTGGCCTTAATTAGATAATACAATCTTTCTCTCAATGAAAACATAAGCATTGTGTGGCATATCAGGATGGAAATTGAAGTAAGAATGCAGTCAACTAGGTTGTAGCTGGCAGTTGGGTGGTAATTTATGTTTTCTGTCCTTGCGTGAGGGAGATGGGAGTCGGTGGAGTCCCGTTTTTCTTCACCTGGATCTCATTTGGATTTGTTATTCAATGCGTATGGTTGGGAGGCGCTTGGCTTGTTCTTGGGGTTTGTGCGGCTGGGAAAAGTGGACCACGTGTTTTTTTTTTGGCCGCTTCCTTGTTCTGCTCTTGCAGTCCTTTTTTGTGGCCGCTCACCTGGTAAAAATCCTCTCAGCAGATGAACCTACTCCTGTACTACTCTTACTTTGCCTACTCTCTCTCTCAAACATTGCAGGCCGATTGGAGTTGGAGGAAGAGTGTGTGGGTTGTGGGTCTCAATTCTTTGACTTCCAGCAAATGCCATTCGTGGGTTTGATTCCCCTTCCTTGCTTTGCTCCTTCCCTGTTCCAAACGTGTCCTTGGGTGCTGCGAGGTGTGTTCTTGTTCGGGAATCCACAGCAACAACCTGCAACAGTGATTAGCCAGGCAGCAGGCATGTTGCAGTATAGTAGAAGCCTTTTTGAGCGCTTCCAGCAAGCAGGTTGTCCAACTCTGTTGTTGTCTGTTCAGTATTGAATGCATCCTCAAATTCGGGATTCTCCTTCAAGGTATTTTTTTATCAAAATCGACTATGTGACAGTGAGAGTATTACCAGGAGACCTGATGAAATTTATTGCTAAGATTCTCTATTGATTTCTTACTTGTTTTACGATGTAACTCATGGAAGAGTATCTCATAGAGGCGGATCTGTTTTATATCAGAATATTCATGAAGCACAAATTGCCTTCTGTTTCATTTCTTCCACTCTGCCCCGTAGATGAGTGTCTGTCTCCATCGTGTGTTCGATTCCGGTGGCTTCGGTCACACTTTGGCTCAGTCTTGTTGGCTTGTCAAACTTAGCGGTATCAAGACTACTGTGTTGTGAATGGGTCATTCGGTTTGCATGGGGAATTAAGTTTGGGTGATCCTGGTTGGCTCGGCCATAGCCCACAGAGTTGGTATGTGGTGAGTTAATGTATAAGTGATTTGGCTGTAAAATTAACATGAGACTTTCCTAGCGTGGGACCTAGCTTGGCCCGTAGCACGTGCTCAACTCGGCGAAGCCAATAAAATGGTGCATGCTTTTTGTGTAGGTGACAGATCACACCCACAGGCACAAGAGATCTATGCAATGTTGGAGAAAATGTCTTGGGAGATGAAGGTAGCAGGATATTTGTCAGATTCAGAACATGTGCTGAGTGAACGGGAAAGTAAAAGTATTCCTCTGCCACACTGCACCAGGTTTGTGCAAGATTGTTGCAATGTAAATTGTTGTGAGAGAGGCAAAGAATTTCCATCACTTTAAAAAAAAGGGAAATGTTCTTGTAGATATTATTGGTAATGCCTGTTGAAGCAATCTGCAGACATAGTTTGGCACTATAACAAGGTGCACTGTGCCAGGTCTGCAGTGATAAATAAGAGACCAGATTTTATTTCCAGCTTCTTAAATGGGCTCCAAAAGTGGATTTTCCATTGTGCTGGATGGATGTCCATGTTCACTGTAACTTTCCCTTTTGACACGCATTGGGAGGATGTTGGCAAGTATTTTAGACCACCCACCCTGGCCGTGAACTCCTACCTGTGCCAACGTGAAGATGGTCGATGTTTGGGTGCCCAACGAGCTTGAAGAAAATGGAATTAGGCTTGGATTGTTGTTGCTGGTCCGGGCGGTGTCCATGAAACCTATTGAATCTGGAGAAAAAGGCAAGATATTTCTACACTTTTCTACTGTTATTTTATTTAAAATTATTGTGAAATCGAACTACTCTTTCCTTGCATTGATTTGTTAGTTGGATGTCGTGATGGGAGATTTCCCCTTTCTGCTTGTTTCTTCTTGTTTTAGCTTTTATCGTTATCAATATGTTGGTCGAAAGGATGCGTGTGCCCTCTCCTCTGGGTGTTATGTTTCTCTTGCTCGAGTGATAGACTTTCACCACTGTTTGCTTATGTATTTATTCTTCTCTATGCGATTGAGTTGCAAGTTACTATGTTGATCAGACTAGTATTTTTGATATCATGGAAGTAAGTTTACGATGACGATGAAGCTCCTCCCTAGCACACAAGTTTGTCTTTGACGTTTTTTGTTAGCTCCTTCGCAAGTCCCTTTGATAACCTTTTGGCATCGAGAAAGAAAGGTTGTAGGATTAGTGTGAGCAATGCGTGGGCTAGCCAACTTAGAGTTTCGGTATTAAAACTTGTAAAATGAAAAGGGTTGTGTGCAATGTATTTTCCGTCTCACGTGTTTAGACTCTTATACTATCTTTCATCTTGTTTCTAGGCTTTTAAGGCCATCCTCAAGAAGTACCTTGACCATCCCTATCAACTTGAACCATAACTAGCCTTTCGGATCAACTAAGCTCGAGGTTTCTTTGTGCGAATCCAGTACCTCGTTGACACTAGATTAGTTTCGGTCTAATCCCCCTCTCAGAATTGTTGTTGATGGCGCTCTTCTATTTTTCCTAACTTGCTTTATTTCTCCTTTGTAGTGTTAATGCTATTAATTAATATTGGTCGGTTTTATGCACATAATTACCTTAATATTTTGTGATGGAAATTTCCTTAAATGTGATTAATCTTCGGAAAAAACTCATCTTTCATTTGATAGTCTTATGGATTCATAGCGAAAGGTTTTGTTTTGATAATGTCACTTAGAAATTATGTTTGTATCTATGTGTGACGGTTGACTGTGTTACCAAGGTTTGCCTTAAAATATTGTTGTTTTGGGAAATAGGTAATTTAGTTTAAATTAACCAAACATTAGAATTGTTGTAGAGGTTTGCAAATCTTTAGTATTATAAATTTTTTGATGATATTATTGTATACTCTTGTTTGACAGGAACTCTCTTCTTCTCTCGCGTGTTTGCTACTAGCCTATAAGACATTGGCCCTTCATGAATGATTGGAAAATCTTTGTAGCCAATGGTCAAAACTAGTAAATTTTGCCTTCGCTTTGAAACTTATGTTGTGTGTATACTCTAATTGTTTTCCGGTTTGAAACTCAATTATACATGACTTTTGTGTTAATTTTTGAAACCCGTGGTTCCCCTTTCTTGGGCCGATCAACTCTTGTTCTTTTAGAAATAAATTATTTTAGCCTATGCGTTTGGTACCTTGATAAATTTCTAGATGGTTGGTCTGTTTATATCAAATCTCAATCTTGTAATTATTGTTTAATTACTTACTTGATGGGAATTCTATTTTTACTAGATTGTTTATTTCTCCTTATAGGGCCAAGGGCCATTCTCATACAATTGCTATACTTTCGTTGCTTTTACTCCTAGCTGAAGTACAAGGTCTTCTCCTTCTTTGATTGGCATGATAGAGACTTTATTATAACTTGATGTGTTGATAGTGTTTAGAGGTTTGACCCAATTCTTGTAATAAAGTGCTTCCTTTTTGTGGTATTGTTAGATAATAGTTATGGTGGTTTTGTGTAGCCTTATCTTGCTCAGTTCTCGCGAACTGACTCTTGTGGAAAAATTTGTTGCAGATGGATTTTGCGAGTAGATGAGGGATAAACTTGTAGATTTTTACATCAACCTCAGTGAGAAGTTCTTTTGTATGAATCCTTTTTATATTGTTCAACTATTGATAACATCTAGTGGAAAATTTAGAAGAGGATCAATGTCTTAGTTTATTGTATCGTGGATTATGTCGTCTTAACTCTGGAACCTTGAATTGTTTGACTATCTTTGAAATTATAAGAAAATTTGTTTACCGCTTGTTGAGTAACCTTATTTCGTTTTCGTAAATGAATAATGCTAAACTTTATCCCTACGATTAAATGTTGAGTTAAATCTTTCTAAGACTTAGTAATAGTGTGTTATAAGTAAAATAAAATGGTTTGTTCAATACTTATAGAAGTTAAACTAAAAGTTATATTGCAAATAAATTGGTGTAGAGGTGACCAACTTGAGAGCATGTAATTCCATAAGTGATCAAAGATGAAACTATCCCTTGTTAAGTAACAGTATATAACTTGATATCCCTAGCTACACTAATGAACACTATCCCTTTCATGGTGAAATTCTTAAACGAACGTAAGGGAGATCTATGGTTAGATCTGGAAGATAATAAGATTTAATAAACAGGAGAAAACAATTTTGAAACCACGCAATCTATCTCTCAGCCATTGGAAGGTAAATTGTTTTATTTTTATAAAACTCATGTAGTAAAGCCCAAGTAAAATCTTTAATAATTCTGGTTAAGTTTTCAAGTTTCAATTATATCTTGGTAATAGAAAATGAGGTCTTGAAGATGATTTCAACTCAACTTTCTCCCTCTAACCTTTTTCCAAGGTGCTTTGTGTTTCTTCTCTTAAGTGTGTTGAACGCAAACCCAGGTTGTCATATGGGCATGAGCAAGTTCTAGTAGCGTAAGTGTAAATAGATGGCCTTGTGGAATTAAATTACCCCTTCCTCTAAATAAACGAATTAAGCAAATAAATGTCATAATAGAGAAGATTTAAAGATAATTACTCAGTGTCAAAAGAATAAACTTAGCTTGGTAAGATGAATTGTATGAATCATATCTTGAGCCTCCTAAAACGTAAGCTAAGAATTGCAAGATGTATTTTAAAATAAATAACCCTCAAGAATATCTCATTGTGGATGGCCCTAACTGTAAGTGTGTTATGTGGTTGGACTTCTATGTTGTCTTGTCAAAAAAGAAAAAAAAGTGTATTATCCTTTTGGGTGTGAACGTTTCCGTGCTGACCCTATGGTCATCCCCATAACAAGTGGTTCCTAGAGTTGGTTGTAACTTTGTGACGACATGTTGTGTCGTGTTATGTGTCGAAACAAGTCAAAAAAATTATCTGTGTTGTTGTTCGTGTGTGAATTAATGGGTCGTTACAAATTGTAAAAAATGTTGTTGAAGAGATTGTAGAAAATTGACAAAAATAAAAATTGTGGGAATATTACAAATTTTAAAAATTGTTGACAATATACAATAATAAAAACAGTTAGGTAAGTTACAAATTTAGTAAATTGTAGACTAACAACAATCTAATAAATTGTTGATGAAATACAAAAACATGTCAAAATGTGGGTGAGACACAATTTCAATTCCACAATTTAAAAATTTGAAATTACTTATAACCACATAAATATTGTAGAAAAATTGTGGCAAAAAGATTATTTTGTTGTAGTGGGAGGATATATATGTTGTAATAAGAGAGATATTGGAAGTGTGAGGATTGCAAATTTGATGAATATATTGTTCTTATTATTGTTTGGGAGTAATTTCCCAATGTATTCTGAACATTGCATTATCAAGGCATTCTATTATTGGGAGCCCTAATCATTCTTGCATCGATCTGACACCTCACAAGCTTATGGAAGATGAAGATATTAAACTAACATTAGTTGAGTTAGAACATGCAAACATATAATTTGTTTTCGATGAAGTTAGTATTGACCATAAAGAGCATTGAAAAAAAGTGACTCCAAAGAACAAGAAAAAATACTAAAGAATGTAACGCCCACACTTTTGACACACAAATACAACAGTAAAAATACCAGAATAATTTAATTTTATTTACTTTAAATGCTCACTACACAACACCACATGGGATCCAATATATATACTTAACATCACATCACACACTGATGTAAACATGAACCCACTCATAAGATAGGTAACATAGGGTGCACATCAATGCCTTACTTAATGACATTGTAACACCCACATTTTCCTACATAAATCCGAGAAAAATCATGTTAAAACCCGATAGAAAAGATGTAAAATTATAGAATAATTTTTTTGAAAGGTTACAAGGCATTACCCAAGGTTTAAATAAAACTGGATTATAAAATATTAAACAATTACATGGCAGTCATAAATAAAATAACGACTAATAATTTTGTCTCGATTTTCTAAGTGATATTATGATTTAATTCTTTCTCTTATTTAGCCTCCAATATTTTATTTAAATAATCTTCATTAACTTTTCATTACTTGGCCCCATTAATCCCCTTTAAAATTAATTAATTAAGAAACACTAAACATCCCATAGTTTTAAGTCATGCACAATAATATTTATATTATCACTCAAAAGACAAGGGGTGCACAACTTGGGCCAACCCCTTAGGACCCTTTAAACATCACACGAACCTTTAAATATTTCATTCCCACCAAAATTACCTTTCACATAAAGGATGGAGGGCTCATCCTACACCATTAGATCAAAACTATCTAAGCCATTAGATCTAGGTTATCTAAAATAACCCTAGAAATCCTTATGAGATCTTATATATTCATTTCTTAAACCTATTCTCTCATTTTATTTGTTTCACTTGCAGGTTAAGGAAGAAGGCAAGAAGAAGATGAAGCCATGGAATAATGCCCAAGATCAAGAATGGATACACACAGGATAAAGATTTGTGTGTATCCCTCTCCTAGGGTTTTATAAAAAAGCTGTTTATCTTTGAATTTTTTCATTTCTTATTTTTGTTTTCTACCCTATTTGTAACACCCGCTAAAATGACCACTCAAGACCCAAGAACAACCTAGGTTTAGCTAGAAAAATTATGGAATTTTTTTTTGAAAAGTGTGTCTACTACGAGGCTTCAAGCAATAGTTGTCACAACAAGGATTCAAGGTCAATTATAATTTAGTAAATAATTTTTTTCCATTATAACAAATATTAGATCCACATTACAAAATTAATAAGTATAATTAATCCAATTATAGTTAAATTTCTCTTAGGAGTTAATAAGTAATTAAATTAACATTATAGTTTAATATTCCCTAATCAATTTTAGAGGGTCAAAGGGCCAAAGGAATTAAATACCTTGGGTATTTAATTCCACCAGGTCTAAACAATAAACAAGGTTCCTATTTACATGGGATAGGAGAACATTCCCTTATCCCCTAACATGACCCTTAAAAAGGTCAACCCATGCTTTAGAAATAAACATTTAATTTAAAAAGGGTAATATCCCACTTACCCACTCTCAGACTCATCTTGGCACTTCAACATGATATTTCACATAATTAGTGAACTTAAAAATTTCTAAAAACATTTCCATTAGATAGGAAATTTCTTCCCCTTTCCAATGATATAAATAAGTCTTCCTAACTCCTCATATTTCTTAAGTTATAGGCTGGTGGGCCTGTGGAAGAAAATTTTCCCAAAAGCGGGCCGGCGGACCTGGGGAAAAACATTTCCCTAATAGTGGGCCAGCGGGCTAGGGGATGAAAATTTTCCCAAAGACAGGCCAGTGGGCCATGGGAAGAAAATTTTCCCTAAAGCGCAAGGGACACGTGGCACATTGATAAGCCCACGTGGGAAGGCGATCGTCGGACGTAAATTGGATTTTAACTCCTTTTGTTAGAAAGGGAAAAAAGGTTAAAAACCCCTGCACCTCCATCGACGCCCAGCGATGCCATGTGTCCTACCCAAAATCTCAAGTGGGGAAGCATACCGTCAGGGAAAACTTAGAAATATTGGATTTTGTGTTAAAAAAGTGAAGGCTGGAAACAACCCGCGCTTCCGGCTGACTCGAGGAAGCCACGTCTCGATCAAAAGTGGCTGCAAGAAGTTGGGCCAGCGGGAAACATATGAATTTTTGCCAATATTTTTCCAAAGGTGATAAGGTCTAAAACCATGCGCGCATCCACCAATGCCTAAATATACCACGTGTTAAACCCATAGTGATAAAGGGAAGCAGATGGCGCAGAGACTTAGGATTTTCGCCCTTTTTCAAAAAGGAAAAGTTTGAAGGTGTGGGCCCATGAAGGAATTTTTCCAAAAGTGAATTGGCAAGGTTGTGGAGGAATTTGTGACTTTTTTATTTTTTTGCAAAAAAATGCCTAAGTAATTTTCAAGCCCACGGGTCTGAATTACAAAAATTTCCCTTTTTTAAAAAAAATAACTAAGCAAAGTAAAAACTTCAGAAGACCATAACTTTCGACTGGAAGCTCAGATTTGGGAAAATGAGGAATTTTTGAAAGGGCTCAAACTCGTCTTAGCATAGGAACCAACAAAATTCATTTTTGACAAACTTAAGTGGGTGAATTTGAAAACATTTCCTTGCTTCCATTAAAACATGAATTGAACTTTTTAACTTAATAGAATTAATTCAATCCACCATTCTTTCTTCCTTAACATGCCAAACCAACATGGAGGGTTTCTCTTGGAAATATTTGGGTTGATTTTATAGGGTTTAATTGTTAAATTTTGAGTTTTCAATACTGAATTTCTTTTCTCCTTTTTCTGTAACTACATTATTTTGTCCCTTGCCCGATTAATAATGTTCTACATAAATTTCTTAAACAATACAAACTATTTTAAGATTTTTTTTATTCCTCCTTAACTTGTTTTAATGTTTTATCTTGTCTTTCATCAATACAGATTGTTCTGTATATTTTTCTGATATTCATTTTATAGGTTTATAGTGAATCAAAAATAGAAATCATACTTAAACTCAAATGGATCAACTTTTCGTTATCATCCTCTAAATATTTAAATTCATTCAAATCTGATTTACAAAATTTAACTTTACTTCAATCAATACGTGAAGACCCAAAATGTAGTTCTACTTTCAAATCATGCATTTTGAATGAAACAGAGAAATGTCATATTTCTTCATACGTATTTCTTTTTTCAATTTTCAAGCAGAGATTTCACAATATATTTCAAACACATATTTCAAATGAAAACCATGCCATTTGTGGTAATTAAAACAACTTCTATTGAACTCCAATAATTATTTTACAACTTCCTTTTAATTCATCAAATACAACCTACAAAATATACATCTTTCACATTCGAATGTAGATTCCATTTGCAAAATAGAGAAACTTTTCACCACAAATAATATTACAATGCCATCCACTTGAAGTGGGAAATATTTTTACAATAAGGAAACCCTAAGGGGACTGCAAAATTTTTCTTCATCCTCAGCTCCAAAACAACAACAAGAAGATCCACCATATATCTTTTGGCTCACAACAAAAAAAGGAGGAGAGGTAACACTCTCCACCCATCCAAGAGTTCAAATGAAGAGGAGAATCCGTCCTCCTCATAGGCCCCCGAGCCCCAACCACAAAAAAATAAGAAATGTATTTCAACTCATGGCAACAAATAGACTTCCACAACACAAAAACAATTTTCACATATAAAACATAGTCCAATACATACTCCAATTTGCAACCACAAGAAGGACAACAAAGAGTACTCGGGCTTCATCATGTACAAGCCAAAAGAGCAAGACCTATGGGGGAAGCTACTTATACCTTCTATAGTGCCCACTTCCCTTTGACACCCTTTGATACTGATCATGACACTATTGATTATATTATTGACATTGTTATAGTTTGATTTATTATGATGTTAGATGTTAGATCATGGTTTATTGTGGACTTTGATTCATATATGGTGCATGATGATTATTGGAAACTTTTTATATATTAAGGTTGATATCTTGTTTGACATGGTTATATTATAGATGTTGTTCAGACATGTGATAATTGGATATTTTGAGTAGACCTAGGAAGTGGGATTAATTTGATGATCACATAGTTGATAAAAAACTGCAAATGATATTTTTGTTTTCCTTGATGATGTTGTGATTCATATGTGTATATGGTTTTAGAATTATATTTATATTCATTTTTGATGTTTTGATGCACGGCCATGAGGCCGAAGGAGGTATTTGTATTTCACAGGTTAAAATATCATAACAAACATTGGGGGATTGAAGACAGACCACATTAGAATTCTAGATGAATTCAACAAGGTCACCATGAAAACTTGTATTTGTTTGTGTGTGTTGGATTTTTTTAGGGATTCCCATGGGGGGAATCACCTTCGAATGTGACCAAGGGACTTTATGTTTTTCTTTTATTTGGTCTTTTGTTAATGTTGTATGTGTTTTATAAGTGATGTGTTTTCCCTTTTCATTATTTAATTAAATTGTGATTTATAATGTGAGTAATCATGTTGTTAAGTTATTTAATTAAATTATGTCATGAGAATGTAATTAATAGAGTTGTTGGTCTTGGTTTAAGTGTTGTAAGAGATGTGTAAGTTGATTTTAGAGTATGAAACACTCCACCTTCTTGGAAATTAAAATTTGTCCTTGGAGGCTAATTTTGAAGGCTAGTGAGACAAGTTACACTTGTCCCATACCTCTTAAATTTATTTACCAACCACACATGTTGATGGAAAATCACAACACCCCGAATGTTTGCAACTCGGTGGTTTGTGACTCTCAGTACGATTGCATAACATGGAGCTTTTCCCAAGTGTGGGACCTTGGGAATCGAGAAAGCTCTCTAGATGAAGGCCAGTTCCTATTCCTCTATTTAGATGCACACATAAAAATGCAGAGGGTTCACTCAAAAACCTAATCTAACTTGCCAAGGATGCATGGTTGAGAAGATGCAAGAAAATAAACCTAATCTAGCTAAGGTGATGCACCAAAGGAATGATGAACAACTATTTTGCCAATAAACACAAACCATAAAAATACAATGCAATAAACATGCACAGGTAACCAAGGCTGTAATAAGAGATCATTTGAATGCAATGAATACAAGAGAGGGTTGAAATCATCCACAGACTTAGTTTTTATTGCTCCAAATATTGATATAGTCCATTATAATGGCCAAAAGGCACAAACATGTATTACAATTTGAATGGAAGGTATGAAACTCCACAAATTTTCCTTCCAAAGAGAAGAAGAGAGGGGCAAAATAAGAATGTTCAACCTTTAAAAAGAGGCCCCTCCTTACAATTTGTAGGAAGAAAAGAGAGGGAGAAGAGAGGAATTCAAAATCTACCCCAACCACCTCCAGATTACATTTAATTCATCTCATTATGGCGGTAGGTGAGAACCCTAGCAAACCCAAAATGTGGTGAACTTTATTTTAAATTTTTGAAGAACTCATTCTCATCCAAATAAAGATATTCAATTGTAGTTGGATAGAGGACCCTGTAATCTTCCCAAAAATCAAACCTTACGTGAATCTGAGCTATCTATGAAAAGTTATGGCCATTTGAATATTTCGTGAGTCAGGGTCTACTTCCTGTCGGGTTTGGGGTTCTCCTTTGCATTTGCATTGGGTTTGGAGGGTGCCTCGACATGTGTTTGATGCTTATGTTTTCTCAAAACCCGCTTCGCTAGTGTTGCCAAGATTTCCTTTGTTTCGGGTTCGGAAGTTGGACTTGCATATGCATTGGGTTTTGAAGGTGGCTCGACATGTTTTTGCCCCATGTTTTCCCGACTTGTTTCCCGACTTCAAAACCCGATTTTCCTAGGTAGTGTTTCAGGTTTTCGAACTCCCAAGCATTGGGACATGTCTTGCAATTTTCATGCTTCATGTCTCATGTTTCCCAAAACCCGAAACCCGAAATTCTTTGTGTCGGGTTTTCGACCATGCAATGCATATTTTCTTTGTGTCGGGTTTTTGACCATGCAATGCATCCCCAAAACCCAAAATGAAGGATTTTGGGACTGGGGACCTGTTTGGAAACCTCCAAAACCTGAAATGAAGGATTCGAATTCTAGACTTGTTTTACATGCATGAAAACCCAAAATGACCTTGGTGGGAGTAGAGGCATGCAATGCACCCTCGAAACCCGAAATGAAGGATTTTCATTTTCCTTGATTTCCATATTCTGCATTTGTCTATATTTACTTCGGGGGTAGATATATATAACAATTTGGTGACTCAACAGGATCACTTGCATGCTAGGTAGAAGATCAGTGGCCTTTTAGCAATCCATTGGGCATTGAGTCATAAGCAATAACCTAAAACCAACTTGATATCCGATCCGAGCCCGATACCACAAATCCTTCTACGAGAGCATGCTTGAACTGTAAAAATTCAACATGGGAGCAACAAAACCTGTGCCGAAGCACATAGGGAAACTGAAACCTAACTATAACAAGACAATTTACATCCACACTTAGAGGAATTAAAATCCTAGGCTACTATTTACAAGGGTGAAGATTATATTTAGTAATAATGTTTAAGATAGATTTTGTTAACTAGAATCGGAAGCTCTTCTTTGTCTAATGTAGACAATTGAAGGCATTACTACTTTTACATCCTACAACCATGTAGGGGCCACTCCAAATGGCATTAAACTTGGAATGCCTTCTTGGTTTTTCCGATCTGCATCCATTTTTAGAACTAGGTCCCCTTCCTGGAAGGTCCTTGCTCTTGCTTTCTTATTAAACCATTTTTTTACTAAGGATCGATCTTTCTCAATCATTTAAACTACATGTTCTCTGATTTCTTCCAATTACATCAACTTTGCATACCTGCTTCCATTGGTTCAAACTCAGACAACTCCAACTACTTCATAAGCTCCAATGCAGTGGGCGGTTCTAATGATATAGGAATACCGCCTCTTTCCCATAGACCAACTTGAAGGAGAATTCCATGTAGACCTATTTGGCATTATCCTATTAGCCCATAACACTAATTTTAACTTGGTATGCCATGTTCTTTGATTTTCATCCAAAGTCCTTCTGATGATTCTTAGCAAATTCTTGTTCGTGGACTCTGCCTATCCATTACCTTGTGGGTAATAGTTGGAAGAGGTGCTCAAGCACATTCCATTCTTGATAGACCATTATGTAATCTTGGAACCTATGAATGCCAATGCATTGTCTGATATGATAGTGGCCGGCACACCAAACCTAGTCACTATTCCTTCATAAAAGTCTATTATATTAGACTTGTTTGCTTCTTTGAGCGCTACTGCTTTGGTCCACTTGGTGAAATAATCCGTTGCCATGAGAATCCACTTATGGCCTTGGCTTGAGTTTGGATTGATGACCCCAATGAAGTCCAATTCCCATTGCATAAATGGTTGGTTAACCAAAATTGGGTCTAACGGAAGTGCTACTAGTATTTCTTTTCCTGTGAAGAGTGCACATTTTTTACACTTTTTAATCCATGTATAGCAGTCATTGAACACTGTGGGCCAATAATACCTTGCCTTCATTATCTTGAGTCTTGTTACCCGTGGGGTGAAATGTCCTCCAGAATCTCCATTGTGAAAATCTCGTAACACCCTCTCAATTTGACCTATCCCAATGCACCTCAATAGAAATCCATTGATGTCTTTCTTGAACAAAACACCATCAACAAGCACATATGGAATGGCTTGTAATCTAAAGTATCTCCTCTTTGCTTTGCTCATTTCTAGAGGGCATAGGCCTATCCGGTAGGAAGTGTATCATATTTTGAGTCCAAAAGGAGCAGGCACATCATCATTTTCTTGTTCTTGACCATCATGTAGTACCAAGATAGTCTCATTTTCATCACTGCTTTCATCTTGTTGACTCGAGGCCTATTGTTCAAATAATCCCTTTCTATAGACCATTTTAGTGACCTAAATTTTGATGTCATATTCCATGACACGAGTGATCCATCTTGCACATTTCTCATTCAAATCCTTGTTTACAAGAAGTCCTTGACTGTTGTATGAGAGACCAAAAATTGAACTTGTTGTTTGAGACTAGGTGCTTGAATTTCTTTAAGCTCCTAATCACTGCAATGACATGTTTCTCAATGAAAGAGTACCTAGTTTCATATTCCTCCAAGCCTTGACTAAAGAAAGTAACTGGTTATTCTGACCCCTCTTTATTTTGTTGTACCAGGATTGTAGAAATTGTGTCCCCACCACCAAAGGCATATAACATGAAATCCTTGGAGAAAACTGGATTGACGAGAGTTGGAGCTTGAGATATAGCATCTTTTATTGCCTCAAAACTTGCCTTGCCTTTAGCTATCCACTTAAATGTCATTGTCTTCTTTAAGATCAACGTTATTGGCTTTATGAGAGCTGCAAAGTTTGGAACAAACCTGCGGACAAAATTGATCCTTCCTAAGAAGATTTAAAGAGCCTTCTTGTGACTTAGCAATGACAATGCTCTAATTGCCTCAACTCTTTCTCGGGTCAATCATTAATCCCTCATTTAAAACAATATGGCCTAGAAGTTTTCCTTCGTGAGACAAGAATATGCATTTTTGGGATTCAATGATACCCCAAATCTTCTACACCTCTCGAAATACTTGTCTCAGATGAAAGAGGTGATGCATTGCATTTTTGGAGAATAAAGTGATGTCATCAAGATATATCGAACTATTTCATTGATCAACTCCTTGAATGCCATATCCATTTCCCTTTGGAAATTGGCTCCAACATTTGATAACCCAAATGACATCTTCCTGTAAGCATAGGTGCCCCATTTGGTGGTGAAAGCCATCTTGAACTGGTCATCTTCTTTCACCATTATCTAGTTATAACCTGAGTAGCCATCTAGGAGAGAGAATATCTCTAAACTGGATACCACTTGCAGGATTTGTTCCATTGAAGGAAGTGGGTAATGGTATTTGAGAGATGCGCTATTGAGGTCTCGAAGTCACACACAACCTAATTTCTCCATTCTTCTTCCTGGACGGTACCAAGTTTGCAACCTAGCTTGAGTGTTTGATCAGGAATATAATGCTTGCCTCTATTAGCTTGTTTAGCTCTTTCTTCATTAGAGGTTCAATGTGAGGGTTGACAGGTCTTTGCTTCTACTTGATGGGCTTAGCATCTGGATCCAGTTATATGGTATGTTGTGCTAACTTAGGGTTGAATCTTCGCAGTCCTCATAGCTCCAAGTGAAGACATCTGGAAATTCTTCGCAAAGCTGTATGAAATCTAATATTTCTGTTTAGTGGCCGCTTTATGAATTTGAAGTGTTTTGCCTTCCCCAACCGGAATTGGCTTTGAATCTTCTCTCTTGACTTGTATGTTGGCTTTCTCCTTAGGGAACTGGTCATTAGGATTGAATATGGATTCCAACGTAACCAATTATTTCAGAAGCTTGTTTGTCTCCTAACTCGCACTACTTGGTCCCCATATTGCTGCTCTAGTCTCTCCTTATTCCTAGCCAAGAGTTTATCCTCTTCTTACAAGAAATTTATGATCTGTTGATTGTTCTCAAACACCTACCAACTTATGTTATTATCTAGCACTCATATTGGCCTCACAATCACATGGATATGTGGCTGTGTTTTTCCCTTTTGATGTTTTCAACTACATCAAACGTTGCTCCAATCGCTACGAGCCTATTTGCGGCTTCATTTTTCTTCCCGGTATGGACATAATGTTGAAGGCTTCAAATCCTCAATGAGGTCCCACACCCTATTCTTGTATCTCTTGAGCAGGTCATTCTTTGTAGCATGTTGTCCCCTCTAACTTGGTTGACGATTAGCTCACTATCCCCGAACACGTGCAAGTTTTTTATGCCCTTTTTCCTAGCCCAATGAAGTCCATGAATTAAGGCCTCATATTCAGTCGTGTTGTTTGAATAGGAAAACTAGAAACAAAAAGATGAATAATATTTGATGTCTTGTGGTGAAACAAACATTGCACCACCTCCAGCACCTTATCTACTTCTCGAACCATCAAAAAATAATTTCCAAAATTCATTTTCATCCTCTTGTTCAGGCTTAATGATGTCGGGAATAGATGAATTTTCTTCATGTACACAATACACGCCCAATTCAGATTCTTCAATTTTCTTGTATGGGTCAAATGCATGAATTTTGTTTCCCCATTCATCCAAAGTCAAATCAGGACTTACCTCGACCTTAATACCTATTTCTAGATCATTTGAACATTCCTCCTAATCAAAGGCTGAGAAATTTCCATTGATAGGACTTGGTACATGATGCTCAATGTGGAAATTTGCAATTGGTTCTGACCTGATTGTTGCTTTGGCCCCATACCTCATCCTGAAAATCATGTGTGACCAATCTATAGATAGATATCCACCAATTTTTGCAGTGAAGTCTCTTGATAGACATAACGCAAAGAGTGGCGGAAGGTCAATTACAGACACATCTACAGAAGTGTGACATTAGGATAGGCATGTAGTGTTAGGCTTAACCCTTTGATGACCCCAACTTTTCCTATTGCCGTTCCATCTAGCTGTACTACTCCTTTTAGAACTGGATCATACTTTAGACTCAGTTAATCCGCTATTTGCTTCGGCATCACTAAACTACTCATCTCTAAATCTATTATGCATTTTGTACCAATTGGTTCCCAACAATCAATGACACATAGAATGGTGGAGGCTTACAATTTTTACTCGTATGGACCCCATCATGTTGCACTATATTAGTGAGAACTTTCTCATGTCCCCGGTTTGATACATTTGAGGCAAACCAATTAGCCATTCTAGCTTGCAATAAATCTCATTGCCCTGGGATCTCCAGTGATTTCCACATGGAAATGTTCACATATGTCTTCTTCATTTGATCGATGATGTTGAAAGGGGATGAATTGTCCTTTTGTTGTCCCTTACTTGGTGCAACCTTTTCTGGAGCTTGAACAGGCGCATGTGTTGCTACAACAGGTACCTTAGGCTGATTTTACACATTTGGAGCTGCATTTGGTCTACTGACCCCTTGTTGTGTAGGAGTGGGCTGAGAAACAACTAGATTAGATAGTTGTCCCTCTTCTATGCTTCTCTTCTTTGACCGTGTGTTGGAAACCATGCCTTGAAAAGGCTATTGGTTAACTCCACAGAAGTCTTCCATTTGCCAATTGGCAAACATGGTTTCTATTGGAGGTCCTTATTGTGTTTCTTACTATTGATTCCCTTCTTGGGTTGGTTCTTGAGACACACCAATGGTTTGCACCATCAAGGCCTTATTTAGTGCACCATTGAAACACGTTGATTGATTATGAGGTAAATTATAGGGGTAACACCATCCGTACTCTTGTGCCATGTTATTTTGTGTTGGAACCAAGGCTCTTAAGGATGCCATTGCATTTGGATCATATGGTCGAAATGGCCTGGCAACTTGAGGTTTTCCTTCGTTTTGGTTCTGATTTGTAGCCTGAGGTGGTGGTCTATTTTGTTGGTATGAGGGCCTAGCTTGGTATTGCGCTTGAGGCTAATACGATCTAGAACTTTGAGCTTGCTATCTTTTGATAGTCACTAACTCATTTCTAAGGTTCTGTAGCTATTTCATAACCTCCTGCAATTCCTTTGAATTATTTGAAGAAGTCGATGCCTCATTATTGCTTTGATTTCTAGGGGTTGGAATGGGATTCAATTTTGGTGTTTGACTGGTCGTAGGATTTCCCATATCTGGATAGAGAGGCATTGGTGGCCTTGGTGCAAGCTTACCAGCTTGGATCAAATAGTTCTCTTCTCTAATAGTTGTGTCGTAGGCCCCTAACAGTGTTGTTCCTCCTATTAATTGGATCATCATGGCTATGTCTGAATTTATAACCTTTAAGAAATAAAGAAATGCTCCTTCGGTGGTTGGTCTAACAACTATTGGAATCCTGTCCCATGTCCATTGGAATCTGAAGTTGAAATATGTCATTTTCTCATTAGGATCCCTTTTGATTGTTGTCAGTTGTTCCAATAAAGACAAATTGTCCGCCCTCTCCCAATTCGTAATAGACCTTAGACCGCTAGGCTCCTAAACCATTGTAAGGCCTTACCTTTGAAAGATGAAGCCAACAACTTGACTCGCAACATCCATTTCATTTATTTCATGGATTGCACATGCATTGGCAATATCTTGGATGTGGTCAATAGGAGTAGTATGATTTTCTCCTATGAAATAGGGGATATTCTTTAGTGCTGCAACCAGAACTTGATTATGAGCATTTAAGGAAAGTGGACTACTGCCTATGAAATTGAAAAAGGGATTCAGTGGTAGATGTGCCATTATGATTGGCTTAAGAACCCTGGTTGATGCGAGAAAAGGTCTACCAAGTGGAGGTGTAGATAAAGTCCTATTAGGTGGAGATGGTGATCTTTGTGGTCTTCTTCCTCTCCTTCCTCTACCTGGTGATAGTTGTAAGTAGAAAAATAGCCCCTCCTCTCAAATATCGACTGTTTGAATTCTTCTCATGTGCCTCGGCAACTTGTGTTTTACACCATGGAATTCTATCCCTTCGGAGTCGCCAGATGTGTTAGGGAACGAGCCTCAAAAGGCTGGATTTTGCCAAGTTACACACCAAACTTGAAAATATTGAAAATAGAATTTAAAACTTTGAAGGACCTAGAGGATACAATCTTCAATTCAATTTTCAGTCTTGTTGTGTTTTTGCCGCTAATCCCAAAAAGGCAAGTGAAACTCAGTCATGCAAGGCAACTTACAAAACCCGAATTTCCATGTGTCAAAACTTGGGACATGCTCAACACCTGGGAAAACCTGAAATACACTTGTTGTCAGGAATAGGACCATGCAATGCACCCCCAAAACCTGAAATGAAGGATTTCGGGACTAGGGACCTTTTGCAACCTCCAAAACCCGAAATGAAAAGAGTTGGGTTTTCTTTGATGTTCTCCAACCTTGAAATCCTGAAACACTAAAAACTATGAAATTTTGAAAGTCAAAATATTAAAAATCTAAGGATACCCTTTTGAAGATTACCCCCAGATCTACCAACTGGTGAAATTTTGACTTGTTTTGAGGAAGTTGAGCCCTTGAAAATCGATTTCGAGTTCATCCTGGAAGGTGAAAAATATGAAATTGTAAAACTTGTAATTTCTAAGTCTAAATTTCTTGAAAATTCCTTCAAATCTTGTGGAATGACCTCTTGGTCACACCGGGCATGCCAAAACTATTGATGGTGAATCACAACACCCTTGAATGTCTGCAACTCGATGGGTTGAGACTCTCCGTGCGATTGAATAACATGGAGCTTTTCCCAAGTGTGAGACATTGTGAATTGGGAAAGCTCTTCGGATGAAGGCTGGTTCCTATTCCTCTATTCGAGATGCACACATAAAAATGTAGAGGGTTCACTCAAAAACCTAATCTAACTTGCCAAGGACACAAGGTTAAGAAGATGCAAGAAAATAAACCTAATCTAGCCAAGGTGATACACCAAAGGAATGATGAACAACTATTGTTCCAATAAACACAAATCATAAAAAAGCAATACAATGAACATGCACAGGTAACCAAGGATGCAATAAGAGATAATTTGAATGCAATGAATAATACAGAGGTTTGAAATCATCTACGACTTAGTTTTTATTGCTCCAAATATTGATACAATCCATTACAATGGCCAAAAGGTAGAAACATGCATTACAGTTTGAATGGAAGGTCTGAAACTCCACAAATTCACCTACCAAAGAGAAGAAGGGAGGGGCAAAACAAGAATGTTCAACCTTTAGAAAGAGGCCCCTCCTTACAATTTATAGGAAGAAAAGAAAGGGACAAGAGAAGAATTCTAAATCTACCCCAACCACCTCCAGATTGCATTTAATTCATCTCATTATGGTGGTAGGTGAGAACCCTAGGAAACCCAAAAAATGACGAACTGTATTTTGAATTTTTGAAGAACTTTTCTCACCCAAATAAATATATCCAATCTTAGTTAGACAGAGGAACCTGTAAGCTTTCCAAAAGTCCAACCTTACATGAATCCGAGCTCCTTGTGAAAAGTTATGGCCATTTGAATATTTCCCGAGTCAAGGTCTACTTCCTGTCGGGTTCGGGGTTCTCCTTTGCATTTTCATCGGGTTTGGAGGGTGCCTCGACATGTGTTTGATGCTTATGTTTTCCTGAAACCCGCTTCCGCCAGTATTGCCAAGATTTCCTTTGTTTTGGGTTCAAAGTTGGACTTGCATATGCATTGGGTTTTGAAGGTGGCTCGACATGTTTTCACCCCATGCTTTCCCGACTTGTTTCCCGACTTCAAAACCTGATTTTCCTAGGTAGTGTTTCAGGTTTTCAAACTCCCAAGCATCGGGACATGTCTTGCGATTTTCATGCTTCATGTCTCGTGTTTCTGAAACTCAAACCTGAAATTCTTTGTGTCGGGTTTTCGACCATGCACAACATATTTTCTTTGTGTCAGGTTTTCGACCATGCAATGCATATTTTTGTTGTGTCGGGGTTTCACCATGCAATGCA
This sequence comes from Taxus wallichiana var. yunnanensis, assembly GCA_018340775.1. Lineage (NCBI taxonomy): Eukaryota > Viridiplantae > Streptophyta > Pinopsida > Cupressales > Taxaceae > Taxus > Taxus wallichiana. The sequence goes on from CM031242.1 coordinate 895,183,656, forward strand.
TCCCCCAAAACCTGAAATTAAGGATTTCAGGATTGGGGACCTTTTTGGCAACCTCCAAAACATGAAATGAAGGATTCAAAATTCTGGATTTATTTTCATGCATGAAAACCTGAAATGACGTTGGCGGGAGTAGAGGGATGCAATGCACCCTCCGAAACCCAAAATGAAGGATTTCAATTTTCCTTGATTTCCATATTCTACTATTTTCTAAATTTACCTGGGGGGTAGATATATATAACAATACCTATGGTTGGAGAGTTGAATTTATACTTTCTATATGCATTTTTGTAAGTCAAGTTTTATGTTTTAATTGTACGTTTCTTACATTTTTTTATTTTAGTCCTTTGGACTGTGGGCTTGTTTTGGAGTGTGTAAGTAATTTGTCATATTATTCACCCACCTATTTAATATTCCTTGGAGAATGAAGTTTACTTTGGTGTTGGAGTTGAGGATGTGTGATGTGGCATCCTACATGGATCCACCTCATCCTCTTCTCTTCCCTCTTCTATATATTCAAATTCCCATGCTTGTTTTTGGGTTACTTCACCTTGGAATGCTTCATTTTGGGTGAATTATTTTGCTGTTTGAGAGCTCTTGCTTTGGAGGGGTTTGAAGATTGTTGAATGCTTGTGCTTGGAGGATATTTTGGATTGCTTGCATTGGAATAAAGCTTTCTATTTTTGAACTTGGAACAACTCCATCATGGAAAGGTAAGAGCTTGGCTCTTGTTATGCTCTTCTTTCATTTTTATGCTTATGTGAATGGTTGAGTGTGTGAATGTGTTGTTTTATTCATTGGCTGGTTGGGTAGATGGCCTAGGAAAGGTGTAGGAGAAGACTATGGGGATTCTTTTGGGGAGACATAAGTGTTATGGGGAGGTATAAGTGTGGAGGGAGTTGGGATTTGGGTTCCACCTTGCAAAAGAAATAGCTTGCATTTCTTTACTTGTTATGGGGTGCCATAAGAGGTTGGGGAGGCATAAGGAAATGAGAGGAATAAGGGGTACTTGGGGGAGGCATAAGGGCATGTCAGGGTTTTGAAATGATATGTTTTGGTGGTTTTTTCTCAGGTGGTGATACCCATTTCCCCTTGGGAGGCATAAGCAACATCCCCCATAGTTTCTTGCTCCTTTGGCTTACATGAGGAAGCCTAAGTGTTGTTTGTTGTCTTTTATCTATGGTTGTAAACTACATTTTTATTTTGGACTGTGTTTTAAATATGAATTTGTATGTGTGTTGTGGAAGCCTATTGTTGCCATGAGTTGAAACACATCTCTTATTGCATTATGGTTAGGGCTCAGGGCCAATGAAGAGGTCAGATTCCCCCTATCATTGGATGTCTTGGTTGGGTGGAGAGCATTGCCTTTCCCCCTGTTCTTTTGTGATCAAATTGGAATAAAGAAAATGGAGGATATTCATGTTGTTGTTCTGGAGTAGAGGAAAAAGAAAAGTTTGATAGTCATTGTTGAGATTATTCTTATTGTAACCCTTTTCCACTTGAAGTGGATGACCTTGTACATTATTTGTGATGGAAATATGTTTTGTATTGGCCATGAAAGTTGCAATTCAAAATGTGGAAAAGATATACTTTGTTTTCTAATTTTGAATAAATGGGAAGAAATTGTATTCTCGTACATTGTAATTGAGGAGGAAGACAGAGTTCTAACAGTCCCTTGTGAAAATTCTTTTGTAACCTTTCCCACCTTGAAGTGGATGATCTTGTATATTATTGTGTTGGAAAGGCTACTCTGTTTTAGTCATGAAAGTTGTTGTGATTATGGAAGAATATATCTTGTATTCAGTTCTATGAACAAAAAAGAAAGATATGTATTCTGTATGTTATATTTTGAAAATAAATGGGAAAGAAGTCGTAAAAGATTCATTTGAATTAATGGAAGTTGTGTACCTTGTTCAAATGATTTTTTTTTCATTGGAAATATGTGTTTGAAATATAGTATAAAATCTCTGGTTGGAAAATTGAAAAGTAAATACGCATGAAGAAATGTTATACTGCTCTGTTCTTTTGAAATGCATGATTTAGAAATCAGAATCAGTACGTTGGCTTTTGAATACTTGAATTGAAAACCAACTTCATATGTTAGATTGGATTGGGAATGAATTTCATATATCAAGTTGGTAAAGGAAACTTGGATCTGTTTAAGATCAAGTATAAACTCCATCCTTTATTTCATTGTATACTTGCAAAATTTTATCAAAAGTACAGAGTGACCCTACAACATTGAAAAGATAAATTGAAATACCAATTGAACTTGTGGGATCAAAATGATCCCAAGCAAAAAAAAAAACTTAAGGAATTTCCATAGAACCTTTCAATTTGGGCTCAAATAGTTTCACAGTCGTTGTTGTCAAATTGGGAAATTTTCAAAATGTAAATCAACCAAACAACTTAACCCTTGTAATCTATCCTAAAATCTTCCAAGAAAATTCCTCCATGCCTGTTTGGCATGTTGAGAAGGAATTATGGAAAATTCAGACAAATTTTATAAGTTGAATAGTCTATTTCACATTTTAAGTGATAGAAAGACGTTTTATTAAAATTTACCCTTCAAACTTAATAAAAATTTAAATCTTAAGCTTCCTATGCAAAGAGGACTTCGAGAGCTTTCCAAAAAGTCCTTGTTTTCCAAAAAGAGTCCCCTATCAAAAGTTATGGCCTTATGAATTTTTTACTTTATTTGGCTTCAAAAATAATCTAACCGTAAAATTTAAATGAACAAAATATTCTTGGGTGATCCCACGAGCTAAAACTTTCTTTTTTTGCTTTCTGTAAAAAAAGTGCAAATTCATGAAGTCTCCCGCTGCTCTGCTAACCCGCAAGCCTTCATCTTGTCTAAAAATGATCTAAGTTAAAAAAAAGGTTATTTAGTAATTTTTCCCGCACAACCTTGCCACCCCGTAGCCAATCCTTGATCGACACATGGCCTCATTGGGCACCGGCGACGCTCGGATCGATTTAAAACCTTAGAGCTTTCAAAAATAAATTTGGAAAAATTGGTAAGTTTCTCCGCATCTATCGCCCACAGCCAATCAGGGGCAGCCACGTGGCTTCATGAGGCATTTGTGGAGGAGATGATCTTTTTAAGGTATAATACTTCAAGAAACTTTTGGGAAATTTTTTTAAAATATACCTCACCCACTCAACCCATAGCCAATAGTTTGCTAACATGTGGCATATTCTTACGTTGGTAGAGGCGCGGGTGAATTTTACCCTTTTTTCCCTTCTGGGTGATAAAATTCCTTTATCCTTACTGCCCGCTTTCCCCACATTGGCTTAGGAGGGGCCATGTGTCCCTTGCAAACTTGCGGGTGTGTGGGTGCAAAGGTGGATTTTCTCCCCAAACGGGAAAATTTCCTTAAATTCTCCCTAGCCCCGAAGAACCCAACTCCTCCTTTGGGAAAAATTTCTCCTACGCCCCTGCAGACCCATCCCCGTGGAAAATTTTCTCCCCTAGGCCTGCCAACCCGCCTTGGGAAAATTTTCTCCGAAGGTCTACCTTACCCATAACTTTTGAAACAGATGGAGTTAGGAGGACTTCTTTTATATCACCGGAAAGGTGATATAATTTCCTATCTAATGGGAATGTTTTCACAAGGTTTCAAGTGTGTTATTTTGGGAAAAATTAGGTTCAATCTCTAAAGCCTCACACAGGTAGGAGAGTGAGAAATTTCCTCTTAATCTTAATGATTATTCTAACCTAAGTTTTTACCCTATAAATTTTAATAGTTGTTGTAATGGGAAAACTATGAACTAAGATTTTTATTTGGCCTCTAAACCTTACTTGTCGTAACTATTGTTTTGTAACCTGGTAACAGACACTTTTATTAAAAAAAATTATCCCATAATATTTCTGACTAATCCTGGGTTGTTCTTGAGTCTCAAGTGGGTTGTTTTATTAGGAGTTACACCTCCCAATGGGAAAATGGGTGTCAACCTTAAAATAAACCCACACACACACACACACACACACACACACACACACACACACACACACACACACACACACATTTCAAAACCCCTACATACCCTTATGCCTCCCCTAACTACCCATAATACCTCCCATTCTTTTATGCCTCCCCACTCTCTTATGGCACCCCATAACGAGTAAAGAAATACAAACTATTTCTTTTACAAGGTGGAACCCAATCCCAAAATTCCTCCACAATAACACTTATACCTCCCCAAAACTCTTATGCCTCCCACAAGAGATCCCCATAGTCTTCTCCTACACCATACCTAGGCAATCTACCCAACCAGCCAATAACATACCAAAATATTCAAGCATTCACATATGCATAAATAACAAAAGAACATTTTAAAGAGCTAAGATCCTACCTCTCCATGGTAGAGTTTGCTCCAGAAGTTCAAAACAAGCTTTCTTCCAATCCAAATAGTCCAAAAGCTCCAGCAATCCACAAGCATTCCACAAAAATCTCTAACTCTCTTCAAAATTACAAGAGCTCAAAACAAAAAAGCAACCAAAATGAATTCCCAAGATCAAGTAACCCCAAAAATCTAAGGAATTCGAATAAATAGAAGAGGGAGAGAGGAGGATGAGGTGGGTCCATGTAGGATGCCACATCACACATCCTCAACTCCACCTCACAAGTCAACTTCAAACTCCAAAGCATAATTAAAAGGGTGGGTGAATAAATGATATTTTACTTACACACACAAACCAAGTCCACACCCTAAGGATCAAAATTAATTTTATGTAAGAAGGTGTAATTAAAACTTACAACTTGTCTTCCAAAAATACATAATAATGCCTAATTTTGACTCCCCAACCCATAGGTAGGGTTGGTGTAACAATTTAAGAGGTGTGGGATAGGTTTAACTTGTCCTATAAGCCTCCAAAATTAGCCCCTAAGGATAGATCCGAATTTCAAAAGGAAGGTGGAGTGTTTCACACTCAAATTTACTTACACATTACTTTCAACACATAATCCAAGAGCCATCAGCTCTAATAAATGCATTCTTTTTTTGGTCCCATTTTAATTAATTTAACAACATGATTACTCACTAATCTAGACACAAATAAAATAAATAATAAAGGGGAAAATACATCACTAAAATCCACATACTAAATTCAAACAAGGGAAACCAAATAAAAGAATGCACATAACCCCTTGGTCACATTTGAAGGTGATCCCCCATGGGAACCCCTAACATCAATTCAAACATGCACAAATAACAAAAACACGTTGCCATGGTGACCCTTGTTGAATTCATCTAGAATTCCAATGGTGGTTGGTCTCCAATCCTCGATGTTTGTTGTGACATGTTTACCTGCAAAACACAAATACCTCCTTCGGCCTTGTGGCCGCATCAAATCATCCAAAATAAATATAAAATATAACTTCCAAAATCATCTATATATGAATCACAACATCATCTAGACAAGTAACAATATCATTTACAATTTCATCAATAACCATATGATCACAAGATTAGTTCCATTTTCTAGGTTTACTCGATATGACAAAATATCACATGTATGAAAAACACACACACACATAGATATATAAATACCCATGCCAAGCATTGTATCAACATCAATATAAATGTCTCTAATAATCTACATCCATCATCAATGAATCAAAATCAACCACAGTCCATGATCTCTAATGTCTAACATCATACCAACTCAAAGGCTACAAAGAATATCCATAAGTATAGTCAACAATGTCATAATCAATATCGAAAGGTGTCGAAAGGAAGTGGGTACTACACTATTTGGGTTGTCAGGTATTTACCTATTTTATTTTGGTTATAAATTTTTTTTGAGTTGCAGGCGAATATATACACTTTGTATACATTATTTAAATGTGTGAATATATACATATATTTCTATGCTTATTTAAAGTATTTATTTACTTTAAAAAAACCTCTTAAATACCATTCACTGGATATAAATCAATTTATAATTATAAATATATTTTTTTTTTACTTTTACAACCCAAAATATTTAAAATATCTATATATATATATATATATATATATATATATATTAATTGGATGCATTTTAAAAATAACGTGAATTTAGACACCTATAATTACACCCAAGCAATTTAAATACTTAAATTGCACTAATTATCCCCTTTCTCACAAATCGATGACATATCATCAAAAAGTGCTCATATTCCCTCTTGTTGTCATTAATTAATTACAATACGCTAATTGATTAAGTCACCTATCCAGCTAATAACCTAATTAACGACCTTCCGTTAATTAAATCACCTCTTCTATCCAGATTAATTAATTATTATTCCCCTTCATTTAACTAGTAAATCAATATTTAATTGGTTTAATGCCCTTCTAATAGCCTAAATCATACTAATATTCCTCTAATTGGCTTCTATAATCTTACACCTGCCTATTAGTTAATCACCTTTGATTAATTAAAACACCTCCCAATTCCCATGACTTGCTAAACATGTATTAAACCCTTCTAAAGAAATGTTACCTTTAATAAAGCAACCTTATCCATTCCTAATCATGTTTTACATTTATCCCACATTCATGAGGATGTGTTGAATCCTTTATCCTTTGGGCTATATAAAGAGCCCTCCACCTACCTTTTTACTTACACCTAAACTCCTTAAGAGAGAAAATGCAAAGCATATAGCAAAGAGACTAAGAGCTTGCACTTTTTCCTCTTGAGAGTTCATCATCTTGAAGAGTTAAGCCTCTTTGTTAAAGTGCTTGGGTCATATGGGAGGTTTCAAAAGGGTCTTGTAGCCAACCTTTGATTAGCCCCCATTCCTAGGTTCTTGGAACATTAAAGACAACTATTTTTGATAACCACGGAACCTACCTAGGTTCCTTCATTTATATGTTGTTAGAGAATAGAGGATATTTAGGTGCTTAACATAGTTGATTTCATAGTTTTGTATTGATAAATGTTAGCATCTAACCCTTGATTAATTCTTATCATGATGGTGTTTATAATGCTATTTAATTCTTGCTAATTAAGACTATTTAGATGTTAGTCTTTGTTTACATTAGCATTAGTTTAAAAATAACACAAGCCACAAGGACCGCTTGAATTAATAAGGGGTATAGTATAAAAATTATGAAGGGGTTTTTAGTGTTGGGAGGGGCGTCGACCCCACCCCTACCCTATATACATGTATATGGGTTGGGGTGGGGTCGCACCCATCCCCCAACCTTTTCCATTTAAAATAATAACTCCACAAGGAGGGGTCGTGGCTCACTTGGCTGACAACCAAACTTTTAAAAGAAAATTGTTTATTATATTGATTTAAAACCATTACCTCCACCTTGGCTGATTTAAAAGGATTTTAATTGATTGTTAATTTTAAAATTACATCTAATTACTAATATGCATTAATACACATATAAATATAATGTTTATACATTTATATATATACATATATATATACATATATTAATATAAGTTAATAACATGTGGATATTAATGTTGGTTAATAATATTTTTATACTGGTAGTATGATTTTTAGAAGCAAAACAATATATGTTATTAATATACATGTATTGTATATTAATAATATGTGTTTGTTATCCAATCAAGTTTTTCATTAATAAAGGATAATGCAAAATAATATGGGAAAATAAATTTCAATTATCAAATTTATATAGATATCAATTTACATGCACCTAGGATAATCATATTGTAAAAATTTGTGCACTTATCAAGTTTAGATGAACGATCACTTTCAAATTTATTTATATAACCATTCAAGGTGATAATTTATTGTGATTTAATAATTTATTAAAATTTATTTCAAATACTTAAGACAATTTTCTATTGCAGTAAGGGAAAATTAAATTGTAAAACTTATTCTTTCTATTCTTTCTTGTGAATTTTTTTTAATAGGAGAAATAAGACACAATTTAATATAATTTACCCATTTTCCATTTAAGGCAAACTTGCTAAAATTCCAGAGAGTTCACATTCATGTTCCACCCAATAACATTATCCTTTTAAGATAGATTTGCAATACAACTCCTAAGAAAAATTTCAAGTAATGCAAGTCCCAATAACTTATTTACAAGATCTAACCATTAACATACAAGATTACACCCAATGTTCCATTGGTAACATTTATACGTTGTAGAATCATAGTAGTGCAAGTTACAACTCCACATGTCTTTCTCCAACAAGAGCACTTCCTCCATTGAGCTTAACCATCTCATCAAAATCAAGCACACAACAAAATGTGTGAGTAGGAAATACACTCCACCTAATTAAATTTCAAATGAGGGAGAGAATACTTCTTCCTCATTGTCCCTGAGCCCCAAAAAGGAAGTAATGAGGGGTTTTAAACAACCATTGGCAACTCAAAATGACTTCCACAATCACATTTAATCTAGACACTCAACACAATAACACATTTCAAACATTACAAAAAACCAAGAAATTTCCAACATAAAGGATTCATGCTAAAGTCAAAGAGGAGAAAAGAACATGGGGGTTCTTCTAATTCCTCCCAAGGGTTTGGGTGTCCACCTATGATCCTCCAAAAACTTCAACACAATGAACACAATAACTGTATGCCTCCCTCCATGAAGATACACCACTCTTATGCCACCCTCAAGAAATCAACTTACTCTTATGCCTCCTCACTCTTATACCTCCCTCAAGAAAATAACAAGATACACAAAAATGAAATTTATCAACAAGGTGGATATCCAAACCCAACTCCATCCTTAAGTACTCAATAACATTACTCTAATGTTTCCCACAAGTTTTACCCCCATTTCCATTTCTCCCACAACCTAAGGATCAAATCTATCTCCCACAATCATAAGAAATAAATCAATCATCATCCACTCATATAAGCACAACAAATTTACAAGGCAAAAACAAGGGTGAAGATCTACCTTGCAAATGAAGAGGAACAAAACACATATAATTTCCAAGCCTTCCAAGATCCTAAGAAATCACCATCCAATCCAAGCTCAAATCACCATTCTCAAGAAATATCTCCCCATTTATAAGTATCCCCCAAAAATGAACAAGTAACCCCCAAATCCTCACACAAAATGAAATAAATAGAAAAGAGGGAGAGAGGGGTGATGTGGCTCCATGTAGGATGCCACATCATCTCTCCTCCATCCCACATAACCAAGGTCAAATCCAAACCCCAAAGCATGATAAATTTGTGCTTGAGGGAATGACCACCCTCTTACACACTCAACCCAAACACACACCCCTAAAGGAAAAAATTAAAGAACCTTGTAAGAAAAGTGAAATTAATTTCTCATTTTATCCATCAAAATACAAAATAGGACCTAAAATAATCCCCTAACATCATAGGCCTAGTGGTTGGGTGACTTTAAGAGGTGTGGGACAAGCTTAACTTGTCCCACAAGTCTCCAAAATTACCAAGAATGTCAAAATCCGAAATTCACTGGAAAGATTGAGTACAAAGTACTCCAACACAAATTTTATTCAGTCCAATCAAACACAAATTAAGGCTACCAAATCACATTTATTTCCCCCCTTTTGTAACATCCTAATTAGTAAAAGTTACACTTTTAAATTAACTTAAGAGGGGTGCTAAACAAAATAATAAAAGTGAATCCACATACTAAAAATACAATAACTCACAATTAAATAAAATCAACAAGAAAATGTCACAAACTTACCCAAGGTCACTATTGAGGCCACCCCCAATGGGGACCTCCAAAAATCAACAACAATACACAACATACAAATACATGAGTTGCCATGGTGACCTGTTGCCAATACCCCACATTCCTTTGTTGTTGGTCTCCTATCCCTCATAGTTTGTTGTGCTATAATTTCCTGCAAAATCAAACAATACCTTTCTAGCCTTGTGGCCATATTAATGACGTCGAAATCATAAAACATGTGCATGTATACATAACAATTTACATCATCGAATATCATAATTAAACCAGTGTTAGAATCAAGTAATTCACCAATCGTTCAATTTTCTAACATTTCTATTCTACCAATCCATTAATTTGTACTAAGATTACAACATCAACAATCATAAAGAAATATCCGTAAATCACATCCAATATGTCAATACAATAGTAATAGTTAGAATGTAATGCCCCACTATGTAATCCTTAACTGATGAAGTGTGGATACCTCCTTGCACCCTTGTGATGCAATAGATTCTCTAATTTCTCAATATTCATGATATCATATCCAAGTAGTGTACTTCTCAAATTTCTCAAATATTCATGGAGGTATCATATCCAAGTTGTATTATCTTATTGTAGCTCTGAGCATGTCCATGGACACCAAATTCTTCCCTTTTATTTAATTCTCTTCTTTGCATTTGTTGGATAATAATAATAAGGAGATTAATAAAAAAATTTAAACAAGATATATAGATTAATAAAATATTATTTAACTCGACCGAATCAAATAAATAAACGGAAACAATTTACTAAACAAAAAAATTATTAGCAAGTAAAACAAATAAGAAAAAAATTAGAAATGAAATAAAATAATATTAAAATACATATATTTACATTATGAAAAATGTTGTGGTGGGAACGGAGGCCTATGCATGGGAGTAAAGGAGTTTTAATGCCTTTGAGAGGCAGTTGATGGGAAGAAGGATATCTTCCTTCCCTTCCACACAAATAATGATGGATCTTTTTTTTTAATTTGGTACGAGACTGAGTTAGCCTAAATTTTTCTCCCTTAGGCATTAAATGGGTTTGCTGGCATGTGGGATGGGTTAGTGGTGAGAATGTGAAGTGACTCATCCCCAACGTCCCTTTCAGATTGTATTTTTCCTTGCTCAATAATATAAACAATATTTTTGAGATCCATAAGCCTTAACCATGATGTGACCCAAGTTAACGTGGTGATTTTGGTAGTAATTGGATAGATGTAATGATGAAAGAAGTCAAAGATCTACCTATAGCCGCCTTAACACCTACACTATTTACCTTTCTCGATTTTTTGTTTAATCTGTATCTATGGAAGATAGATTGATTGTTGCTAAGAAAGAACTTATTCCTACCTCTTTGTTTGGTATTGTATACAACAAAAGAGGAAGGAGTGGCCTTTTTTTGGGAGGAATGTCTAGCTAGGCGCTGTGTTTATTCTTATGGGCATCATGCCTCATGACACTATAATGTGTGCAGGATCTAGACGTCTCCATGCTAGTTTCCTATTGTTTTCAATAATTGTGGAATCTACTAAGACATTTATCATGCCCTTGCCTACTATTCCACTCTTGTCCCTCCAAAATTTGTCTCTTTCACCTTTCCTCTGCGTGGAACCTTACCTTTTTCTTCCTCTACTGACATTTGAAAAGGGTGGGTTTTGCTTGGTCATTATCAAATCTTCACTCAGTATAGAGAATTTCGAGAGGTTAATTTAGCCAAAAATTCCTAGTAGTTATGATGCAAATCTGTCACCAAAGATGCAGAAAATGGGTTTTTGATATGGCCTTGAAAACCATTAAAGCATAAAAGATAGAAGAATTTTTGTCAGATATTGTAGTTGTAAATACTCCGATAGACATGTTTGCAAAGTGGGGAAGCATTGAAAATCTTGTGAACCATTTGACAACATGTCTTAAGAAAACTATGGCAACTTGGAGGAGTTTTACGGCAGCTAACTAGGCATGATAATTTCTAACTCGTTATAATATTCTGTTATTTTTTTCAATCCCATGGAAAGAACTCTTCTCAATAACTGAAATCACATTCCGAGTTGAGTTTTTTGGTTGTAATATTGTTGTTTTTATCTTTCTGCTGGTTATCCTTCTATTCATCTATGTATATCTAGTTCTAGGTTGTTTATAAAAAAACTCTCCTTCGTGTATATATAACTATTATACTATAAAATCATGTAATAGTTGGTTGAAAACAAATATTTTTTAAATACAAGACTATTATACTTTAAAAAATTGGCTTAAGTCAGTTGGAAATGAATTTTTTTACTAGATATGAATCTTTGAATGATTTTTGAAATTGATAATGTGTTCACCCTTGTTACTAGTTGTATGCCTAAGATTGTGTATAACCCCTTTAGGTAATATGTGATAGTTCTGGTTTAGGGTCGAAACCCACAAGGAATAATGATTGGGATCACTATTTTCTTGAGAAATTAGGCATTAAGAAATGGAATATTGTGTCGAATTCTGATTGTCTCTATTCAGGCCTTTGTTTTGGTCTTATTGACCACTCCTTTTATGAATCTGGATTCGATATTTTTTAAAGACCTGAAAATTGGTCTTAACCCATTTTGGTTGTTAAGGGTTGGATTATTTTGAGCCCT